>CANNZV010000675.1:0-388813 GCA_947561585.1 Caprella mutica | reverse complement strand
CTGCATTACTGATTTTTGTTGACTTATTTAAAAAAAAAAGATATATTGGCGACTCATTGAACATTCTCTGAAACTAGGCTGAGCGGCGCACACCAGTACGGCGTACCACTGTACATTCTATTAGATAGGTAATTTGAATACAGATTAATGATAAATAGAGTGAATTTGATAGGTAATTGTAGTATCAAATTTATGTCTGACGCCTGACGGTACCTGAATCCAATGTTTATACTACACAGTTTAATTATTTGATTGAGATGTTTAATTTGGAATAGAAAATAAAATTCATCATAGAAAACTGTAATTGTAATTTTATGGGGTAACTATTGTAAACTTTCAGTCTGAGGTGTAAATAAAAACTTATCAGTTAGCCGTTAGGTAGATGTATCGGGAGCCGTGCCGCCTGCCGAACCCCCCTGCCAAGTCATTAAACAATCATGAAGTGTGCAGAACAACAAACTACATAACAGTTTTTCACATTGAGGTCACCAGTCTGCCAGGGTGGAAAAATAACTCTCTTCTGATTGACTAGTAACTCTGTTAGAGATTCATCCTAAAGACAACACTGTAGAAACTACACTTTATTTCTTAAAACTATGTAAAAAATAGTCCAATATATTTCATAATATTTTAAAAATTGAACTCTGCATGCTATACATGCTTTACTAATAGGGTCACGCAGGTAAATTGCGGCCCTCTCAAGAGAGTCTCTAAAACAATCTGAACCGAAATTACATTAAAATGTTGCATACTGCCAGTCTGCAGGATGCGTCTCTTCTCCCGCAGAGATTTCAATTTGAGAGACAGTTACTCTCTGACTCTCAGTAGCAGATTCAGAATCTCCCGCAGCTAAATTAATGGTAACATAGGAATTAATTCAAAATCTCCCGCATCTAAATTAATGGTAACATAGGAATTAATTCAAGATCTCTCGCAGAGATCTCCAATTTCTAAAAATTCAATCAAAAACTCCCGCAGAGAGTCTTGGAAAAATGTTCCATATTCTGCAGACTGGTTGCATAGCTATCAAAATTAACGCAGTGCATGCTATAATTTATTAATTTAAGTTTTTACGTGTGTTTTGAATGTATGACGTTTCTGTTGTAAGAGGCCGCAGTTAGTCAGCGTGCCGCAATTTACCTACTTGACCCTAGTAAACAGGGATAATCATTAATAAACTGCACAGACGAGTATTCATGAGTAACTATGTTAGAATTTGAGTTTTCCACTCTGCCCGTACAGAGGTCATTAATAGAAAGTACAGTGGTGCGCCGTATAGTAGTGCACCGTAATGTGGTGCGCCGCCAGTCTGCCCAAGTAAAATAGTATGTCTCTTAAACTCGCCATTTGTCTCTCCAGCTCTCTCCAAAATTCAACAAATTCTCTCCAAAATGATCAAATTATCCTTAATTCTCTCCAAAATAACATTGTAGCATACTAAGCATAGGAGAAAAATAGATAAAACTCGCCATTTGCAATTGAAGGGTTCAAAATACCTGTCACAAACTCGCCATTAAAATGGCGAGTTTGGACATGCTTTATTACTTGGCAGTCTGCCAGTCTGCAGAATATGGAACATTATTCCAAGACTCTCTGCGGGAGTTTTTGAATGAAATTTTAGAAATTTGAGATCTCTGCGGGAGATTTTGAATTAATTCCTATGTTACCATTAATTTACCAGCGGGAGATTTTGAATTAATTCCTATGTTACCATTAATTTACCTGCGGGGGATTCTGAATCTGCTGCTGAGAGTCCAGTTTGCAGAATGTGTCTCTTCTCCCGCAGAGATTTTAATTTGAGAAACAGTTACTCCCTGACTCTCAGTAGTAGATTCAGAATCTCCCGCAGCTAAATTAATGGTAACATAGGAATTAATTCAAAATCTCCCGCAGCTAAATTAATGGTAACATAGGAATTAATTCAAGATCTCCCGCAGAGATCTCCAATTTCTAAAAATCAATGAAAAACTCCCGCAGAGAGTCTTGGAAAAATGTTCCATATTCTGCAGACTGGCTGAGAGTCAGAGATTAGCTCTCTCTCAAATTAAAGTCTCTGCGGGAGAAGAGACACATTCTGCAGACTGGGCAGTCTGCAGAATATGGAACATTTTTCCAAGACTCTCTGCAGCCAGTCTGCAGAAACTGGTAAAGTGTTCGTAGAGATCTCTTATTCTGTTCGTAGCAAAATTAATGTATATATAGGAATTAATTCAGAAGTGTTCGTAGCAAAATTAATGTAAATATAGGAATTAATTCAAAATTGTTCGGAGAGAAAATCCTAAATATCTCCCATATTCTGCAGACTGGCTCTGCAGGAGTTTTTGAATGAAATTTTAGAAATTGGAGATCTCTGCGGGAGATTTTAATTAATTCCTATGTTACCGCCAGACCAAGTTATAAAGCATGTCCAAACTCGCCATTTTAATGGCGAGTTTGTGACAGTTATTTTGAGCCCTTCAAATGCAAATGGCGATTTTTTATCTATTTTTCTCCTATGCTACAATGTTATTTTGGAGAGAATTTATGAAAATTTGATCATTTTGGAGAGAATTCGTTGAATTTTGGAGAGAGCTGGAGAGACAAATGGCGAGTTTATGAGACATACTATTTTACTTGGCCGCCAGACTGCAGGAACTGGTTAAGTGTTCTCCAAGAAAACCTCTATTTTGGCTTCTGTTCTCAGTAAAATACATGTAAACATAGGAGGAAATTAAGGATTGTTCGCACAGAAAATGTTAAAAATGTCCCATGTTCTGCAGACTGGTGTTACCATTAATTTAGTTGCGGGAAATTTTGAATTAATTCCTATGTTACCATTAATTTAGCTGCGGGAGATTCTGAATCTGCTGCTGACAGTCAGAGAGTAGCTCTCTCAAATTAAAGTCTCTGCGGGAGAAGAGACGCATTCTGCAGACTGGGTGCGCCGCTCAGCTTTTAGATACTGTTGCCAAATTACGCCAATAATGTCGGTGGAATATTTTCCACTTTGAAACTAATATTCTATTCTGCTAATTCTGGCAAAGTCAGAGGATTTATAGCTATTAATTTCTATGTTATTATTAACATTAATTTAACAGTGGATAAATTGGGAATATGTTGGTGGATCAGTCAAAATACTGGAAATTTATGGTGGATTTTTTCAGCTTTTTGAAAATCCAGAGGGATTTTATGCACCAAATACACACTGTGACAATGGTATATCTGTATCACCGTATATGAACGATCTTTATGTCTAATGTCTTTATCATTTCCTTCTATTTAATAACAAACTTACCTGCTATTCCTATATTCAATTCATCAGTAACTCTTATGCTGTTGATTCTCAGTTTTCGGCCACTGAGACAAGATAAAACCAGTCTCTGTCTGAGGAAATTAACTCCTTCATACACCAATACTTCCTTGTTTGCGTTCATTGCAATAATTTTTGTCTATCAAGCTCAAATAACAGTATTATAAACAATTAAGTAATCACAATACTTCAATCAACACAACTACACGAATTAAATGGATACGCTAGTAAACTAGTAACACGCTCCTTCGAAAAACCCTGGCAAACTGATCAGGTCAATAGTGCGGTGTTTCGACGATTTTGTTTCAGCGTATGATTAATTAAAGATCAGATCTGCCTGAGAGCCAACTGCTTGTGGCCGGGACAGGAGGCAGGAGAAGGGATGAGGAGAGATGCTTGATATTTGGAGAGGGAGGATTTGATGCACTTCAGGGTACAGGAACTTAAAAGGGTATAGTACCTAGTAGTCGGCACAAAAATATGACGTCACCGTAACAACACATTTCTTGTTTGTGACCGAGCGGCTCATAATTCATCGTATTTGCATGTTAACATCGAGAAGTTTAAAGTCATTTTTAATACTTTTGTGCAAAAGAAAAGCGAAAATGGCGATTGAACATCAAAGTTGAATATATAGATATAATTCAGCTGTGTTTTTATCGCTCATTTCTTAAGGAAAAAAATAATAGAAATACAATTTAACCAATGCCTAGTTAGTAATTGAAAAAAAAATTAAATTTGGAAGCGGCTAAGTTTGAGTAGGTTTTCTCATGTTTCAAAGTGTGGGCAGAGTCGCCATTTCCAGTCACCCGGTGGTCACGTCAAACTAGATTCGATCAGCCGATTACCATACCCTCTGTTACTGTATCCTGATGCACTTAGTGTTGGATTGTGGAGGATGAGTGGCTTTGGAGCTACAAAGACCAAGGGTGGAGGAGAGGCAGACTATTGTTAGAGAGGAGGGAAGAAGAAAGAAAAGCGAAACTTTAATGAAAATGTGGAGGAAGAAAAGAGTGATAGAAAGGAGATGAATGAAGCGGATAAAGATATGGGAAAAGACTGGGGATGATGCAGCCGATGAGAAGACAATTTAAAGCTAAACTGACTGACAGGCATGATCGTGTAGGCCGGTAAGTTGCAAGTTATGGGACGGTTTGATATTTTCGATCATTTGAAAAAAGTATACAATAATTGTCGTTTTACTTTTATTTTAATTCATATCCATGGTAAATATAGAATTATGAAATATACGAATTGAAATAAATTACGTAGGTATTGGTACAATACACATTTGTCCCACTATGTGTACCTATATATTATTGATAGACGCAGTAGTAGCACAAATATGTAGGTACCACTACCAATATTTTAAACCTGAATTGAATTGTGACATTATGTACCACTGTTTTCATCATACAGACTTTATTGGAGAAAGAGCTTCCATTTAATAAAGTTCGGTATTCAAAAGGACATTGCGCTTATTATTCAATATATAAGCATCGGCATTAACTAGTCATACTTAAGATAAAATATTGATTAAGAGACCTACACAGTCTGTCTGCTTTCCATTGGATATAGCAAGGCAGCAGGAAGAGGGGAAAACTGAAAAGAAAGGGCGTCACCCTAAACAAAAAGATGGCCAAGCCTACCTTCTTCAGTACAATGAGGAGGGGAGGGGGGATCGGCAGTAAGAGAAGAGCATACAGAACTTTTTAATAGAAATCATTACAAATTCTAATGGCACCTGTGATAAATCTCATTTTAACATAGGCATTCATTTGTACATTAAGACTGACCACTACAATAATGAGAAATTATTTTGAGATCTATAGAAGTCGGGTATTACAGATACTATTATCATGTATGGGAAATGTGCTTTGGCACAACAACAGTAATGAGATAAACAATTTTACATATAGCTAATCTCTAAAGTCGATTTTCAGTCAAAATTCATAGCAAACAATTAAATCTCCAACATATTTTTCATTTGACTATGATGATGTAATATTAAAACCACTAAGGCTTATTGTATCTATCCATTATCTTTGTTTTAAATTAAAAACAATGAACTTAACTTTTACATAATCTGATACAATGTGATCATATCTGTAACACAACATGACTATTTTTAACACAATTTAATGATCAATTGATAACTTTGGTTTTGATGTACCAACTGCAGATGATCATAACACTTCCTTAGAAGCCGATTTCTTCAATTCATCAGATTTGCTTTTCATAGATTTTGACTCTTCATAAGATGACAAAGTTGATTTTCTAATTAAATCAGTTCTGCCTTTCAAATTCATTCTGAAAAAGGAGATAAATTAAATCATGTTATTATAGCTACAATGAATCTGAAAATAGTTACAAGTTGAAATCTCAAATATAAACATACTATTGAAGCCTGCATTCACCATAATATCTCATTCATTATCTGGCTGTACAGGATTAGTATTATTTTAGAAGAAGGCACAGGGTACTAAACTGAAGCGAGTCTTTAGTTTTGTATAACTTACTTGTTTTCCCAAATTAGCAAACTAGTTTCATATTGCTTGATTTTCTCCTTGCTATCATTTTTATACTTTTCTCTCTGAGCTTCAGTGAGTCCTTTCCATTTTATCGCAGATTCTGCTAAAAATTCCTAAAAAGAATATTTTTGAAATTATAATTACATTAATATTGTTGACTTTTAATACTGTAAATTATCATATGCATATGCAGAACAAATAAGAAATACTTAGTTTATTCAATACCAAAGACGTATGCATGAATATATACTAGCTTAAAAAGAACATTCAACATCACAATGAAATTGAAAAAAACAAAAAGATGAAGGACATACTTTTCTAGGTCTAGCTTTGTCTTCATTGGTTAAGGTGCTCAAAAATAAGAAGAATGCATTGCCAGGGTGTTTAGGTTTGCCTAAAAACTCCAGTTCTTTCTTCTTCTCTTTCTTGAGATCTATTTGTAGTTTGTTTGAGCTTGCTGCATCAATCAGCTTGGTACGCTGCTCTGGCGTCAACCGAGATAAATAGGCTTCAAGACTGCAAAGACGAAAAGAAAATCATTTTCAGAGGTGCTGTAATTGAATGCAGATCAGTAAAACAAGAATCAAACTAGTAAATCAGTGTATCAAAATTTATATCACTCAAACAACAAGGAAATATATCTATGATTTTTTTAAATAGGAAGCTGTACAATCAACATTCAATGATCTAGTCACCAAAACTTGTTATTTAAATCATATCTACCTTTTCACATATTCGTCTTTTTGGACATAGTAATCTTTCAACAAAGCAGACTTCTTAGCATCAGGAAGATTCTGCCAGATCTCTCCAATACGTTTGCTTCTCTCTGTAAACAGTAAATAGAATTATAAAAATTCATTTGTTATTAGCATAACAGAGTTATCTATCTATATTGTGTTAGATAATATTCACAATATAGAGACCAGCAAAAGTGAAATTCATCAAATTTTTGCTCTCAAGCATCTGAAATTTGGAGAAAGGCTTCTGCGGTTTTTCTGGTAGATTAGGGAGACCAAGTTTTTCTGTTATGCTCTTTTTCTCTTTCTCAATGACTGGAGTTATGAATAAACTGAAATAGATTAGACAGGAAAAAATTGTATAATATATAATGAAGATTAACTTATGTTAAAGGATAATTTTAAATTAATTTATGCAAATTATAAAAAATAAGACATAATTTCAATTTTCACATACCTTCTTGCAGGGCAATTCATCCAATGGCATTTATTTATGTTCCTGAAGACATTTAAAGTAATTAAATTCATAATGCAATCCTAAAGTTTTAAACTAAAAAACTCCAAAACCGATTTTGTGATAAATATTGATAAAGTAATAAACCTGAAGGAAAATTTTCTTTTGAATATTGTATGAACCAACTTCAATGGAAAAGGAAGTTGCTAACTTGCTAGTTGGTACTTTACGGTCTTACATACTCAAGTAAGGCAATTGAACTGAAAATGAAGTATTTAGCTGTTCTATAATTACCAGTCTGCAAAGTTTGGCAAATCTGTCTCCAAGATTCAATTTGGAGGACAATTTATCTCCAAAGAATTTCAAATCTGTCTCAAAAATGACCACAATTCTGCAAAATGTCTTCAATAAATACATGTAAACATAGGAATTAATTAGGAAAGCATCTCCCAAGATCTTACAGATATATTTTCCCTCAAAATTTGTCTCCAAAGATCTTCGGCAACTGATATACTATACATCAAATTAAAAAATTGATCAATAATGTATAATGCCTAGATAGGTTAACTTCACACATTGACTACTAGTCTAGCCCGTCTATGTACGTAATGTATGCTCTGCAGTCTGCAGAGACTGCATATTTTGATTATTTTTGACTTCCTTTCTGTTTCTCACTACTTCTCAGTAAACTTAAAATACATGTAAATATAAATAATATACCTATCTACCCCAGTCTGCAAAGCATGCACAATCAGTCACCAGATATTTAATTTTTGGGGCAATTTCTCTCCAAAGATTTTCAAATTTCTTTCCAAAATGACCAAAAATCTTGAATTACTCTCCAATAATCACATGTAAAGATAGGAATTTATTTGGAAATTGTCACCAGATAATTCAGGGGACTGGTTTCTAGTGAAGATTTTACACTTGGAAACATCATTGTGCTCCATTTCTGATGCATTTGCATCTCTTGAGAATATTTTGGGATTTATTTACTTGTTATTTAAATGTTTTTTAACTTATTTAACCCCTAAAAAAAGTCGCCAATATACTGGCGACTTTGTCTATACTTTAAAAAATGGTATATTTACATCATTACATGTAGCCCAGTCTGTATTTGGTGTACAAAATCTCACTGACTTTTTGAAAAAGATGAAAAAAAAGTTAGTTAGCTAACAATTTCCATTAATTTGGCTGATCACAGTCTGCAAAGCATGCACAATCAGTGTCCGGATATTTAATTTATATAGCAATTTCTCTCCAAAATGACCAAAAATTTCAAAATACTCTCCAGTAATAACATATAAACATAGGAATTAATTAGGAAATTGTCGCCGGATAATTCAGGAGACTAATTTCAAGGCATCAATAGTCGCCGGATAAACTTCACAACTTCATGCATCTTTTGCAGTCTGGTACCTACCTAAATTCTAATAGCTATAGGAAGAAATTAACTATTAAGGATTGTTCATTGTTTGCACAGAAAATGAAAAAAAATGTCCCATATTTTGCAGACTGAGCTGTCTGACCAGTCTGGAAAAATAGGTGCTTTCTGATGAACTAAATACTCTGTTGGGAGTTTTACAGACTTCAAAAATTAATGGTAAATTGCTAAAAATTGTATAATCCGCAGCATTTAGCATATAGAGTTCATCTGTTACCCTATGCAGTTTTCCAGACTGGCTGTCTGAGCATAAGGATGTTTTCAACCCAAATAATAAAGCATGTCCAAACTCGCCATTTTAATGGAGAGTTTGTGACAGTTATTTAGACTCTTTGAGCCCTTCAATTGCAAATGGCGAGAATTATCTAATTTTCTCCTATGCTATAATGCTACAAGCCTACAATGTTATTTTGGAGAGAATTAATGATAATTTAATCATTTTGGACCAGTCTGCAGAATATGGGACATTATTAACATTTTTTGTGCGAACAATCCTTAATTTCCTCCTTTATTTACATGTATTTTACCGAGAACAGAAGCTAAAATAGAGGATTTCTTGGAAAACAGTTTCAGTTTCTGCAGTCTGGATTTTGGAGAGAAATTTGGTGAATTTTGGAGAGAGCTGGAGAGACAAATGGAGAGTTTATGAGACATACTATTTTAGTAATAATTTTACTTGGTTTTCAAGTTTCAACTAGTCTATTCAAGTGTACTTTACTACTTGGTGTGTAAAATCTCCAGTCCTGCAAAAAATATGCCATGTTACAGACTACAGAGTGAGTCAGTTAAACTGTTACAACCAATTAATTATTGGCTTAGATTCCAAAAGGTCAAAACTCAGATAGGTCTTATTAATTGGCTTTAAATTTTGAATTAATTTTAGTCTGCTGAATAGGGGACATTTTTAACATTTTCTGTGCGAACAATACTTAATTTCCTCCTATATATACATGTATTTTACTGAGAACAGAAGACAAAATATAGGATTTCTTAGAGAACAGTTTACCAGTTCCTGCAGTCTGGATATTTATTTATTAATTCCTATGTTCTCATGTTAATTTTGGTTTGGAATCTTCAAAAAAATGAGCCAAATTGGCTTGGCTCAGAATTGTGAATGTTTTGCTCAAAAATTGGCTTACAATTTTCCAGTCTCTGAAACATGGAAAATATGGGACATTATTAACATTTTCGGACGAACAATCCTTAATTCCAATTTCCTGGCTATACTTATAATTAGGCTACATCAATGATAATTACATGTATGTTATTGAGAACAGAACCAAAATAAAGGATTTTTTAGAGAAAACTTTACCTGTTCCTTCAGTCTGGTGAAGAGACTAAAGTTAGTTAGAGAGATAATGAGATTCACTATCTGTTGAAACTGTCAAATTATTTACAGAACACTCTTGAAAAATCCTCAGACAAATAGATCATAGATGAATAATTTAATGCTTCCCATTTCAAAGTTCTCATTATTAAAGGTATAAATATAATGACTTATTACCAAGTAATAAAGCATGTCCAAACTCGCCATTTTAATGGCGAGTTTGTGACAGTTATTTTGAGCCCTTCAATTGCAAATGGCGAGTTTTATCTATTTTTCTCCTATGCTACAATGTTATTTTGGAGAGTATTTATGAAAATTTGATCATTTTGGAGAGAATTTGTTGAATTTTGGAGAGAGCTGGAGAGACAAATGGCAAGTTTATGAGACATACTATTTTACTTGCCATCGACTGATGGTTTCTCTATTAAATGTAGTTAACAATTAGATGCATAAACTAACAAAATCCATATCAATCAAACGCGCAACAATCGACTGATGGTTGTTCTATTAAATGTTACAATTAGATGCGTAAACTTCAGTCTGTATTTTGTGGTAAAATCCACTGACATGTCTGTGGAATTTTTCTTCACTGAAAATATTATTCTGGCAAAATCGGTGGATTTTTAGCTATTTATTCCTATGTTACCATTAACTTTCGATGGAAAAATGGGTAAAATGTTGGTGGATCACCAGACACCAGTCTGCAGAATGTGTCTCTCTCTCTTCTCCCGCAGAGATTTTATTTTGAGAGAGAGTTACTCTCTGACTCTCAGTACTAGAGTCAGTAGCAGATTCAGAATCTCCCGCAGCTAAATTAATAATTTAATGGTAACAGGAATTAATTCAAAATCTCCCGCAGCTAAATTAATGGTAACATAGGAATTAAATCAAGATCTCCCGCAGAGATCTCAAATTTCTAAAATTCAATCAAAAACTCCTGCAGAGAGTCTTGGAAAAATGTTCCATATTCTGCAGACTGGGTGGATCAGCCAAATTTATGGTGGATTTTTTCAGCTTTTTCAAAAAGTCAGTGGAATTTTGTGCACCTAATACAGACTGGCGTAAACTAACAAAATCCATAACATTCGAACGCGCAACAATTGACTGATGTTTGACTTATTAAATATAAAAAAAAACATTTAAAAGTATTTTCCAGTAAAAAAAAACAATTAGTACCTAGGTTTTTTAACAATTCCAGTAAAAAAAAACCTAATTACCTAAATCCATAAACAAAGAAAACCTATATCATTCGAACGCGCAGAAATCGATCGATGGTTGCGCTATCGATGGATATACGCTATAAAATGTGCCAATTTGATGTACAAACTAAAAAAAAAATCATATCATTCGAATGCGCAGGAGTCGATCGATGGTTGCGCTATTGATTGATATACGCTATAAAATGTGCCAATTTGATGTACAAACTAAAAAAATCATATCATTCGAATGTGCAGGAGTCGATCGAGGGTTGCGCTATCGATCGATGGCTGCGCAATATATTGATCAAAAGATCGTGCAGCGAAATCGGCCGATATTGCAGATCACTCAAACGCGGGTGACAGCAATATTCAGAGACTTCCTTTTTCTCTCTTCAATTATAATAATGTAGTCGGTCCATCGTCCTGCTAGCTAGAAACCATGTAGGTAGCCTACCTCAGTTGTTCTTATCCAATTTATATCTCATTAAGTTAATATAATCTAACTAATCATAGCTACTAATCTAGGTTACAGTTAGTTTTTAAAATGAGCAGAAAACAACACGTTAGTTTCATTCCCGCTTCTGCTTCACGGCCATCCGGAATTTAGTAATTTAAACGAAAACTTTGACCTTTACTCTGCAATCTGCATTAAACAACTAGATTACCTAGGTACGTGCACTGGGTATAACCACGAGTGCATACCTTCACCGTTGCTATGACCAGTTCTCTCCCAAAATCTAATAAACTGGTAACTGGATAATGATTAATGACCAATCGTTTCACCAAATTTCAAAATTTGGTTGAACACTTTTTCTTCAGTTATGCGAATAATAAGAGGATAAATAAATAAATGCCGGGTAAAATATAACCTTCCTCAAATTTGCGAAGGTAATAATGAAAAATACTGAATACTGCTCCATAAGAGACCTCTGTTTGTTGCTATTGACCCATACTTAAATTATTATTTTCATAATTCATGCTAGTTAGAAAACTTAGAATTTCACTACAGCTTTACTCAAAACTATGAAAGGTGCTCTAATTTCCAAATATTTTCGTAAATCTAATTGAGTGCGGGTATATTTTTAAAGGCCATAGTAAATAATTTTTTAAACTAGCCTTATAGAGTATACTACAAGTAAAATTTATATTTTACAAGCATGGGAAAGAGCAAAGTTTTTATTACAAAGCCTTTGAAGGTCCTCTCCAGGCTACGGGAAAAAAATGAGTTCATTACATAATATTATAGAACTAAGGTATACAATCATTATTCCGCAAACTGCATACAATTCGGTTCAGTATGTATTTTATTATTTGCTTTAAAAGTTTTTTAATACTCTGTGAGCATCAATTGAGCGAATCACTAACCTGACGCCGAGAAAGAAGATTGTACACTCTTTGTTTTGATTTCAAATTTAGATTTTTAAACAAACCATACCTCTTTGGCCTTCTTTTAAGATAGTAATTGTTTCTAAAAGTATATAAACGTTTCTATAATAAGTTTATCCAAATTTAAACGAATAATAAATAGATTTATTTAACCAAGTACCTAGTTAGTAGTTGACAATCAAAACAAATGGTGTACATTCTTCTTCTTCACACTGAAAATTAGAAAGTCGGAAGTAAAGTAGGTTTTGTAGAGTTTGGATTTGAAAAAACTTTAAAAGCATATAAAATTAAAAATCTGCTATCAAATTTTATGGGGTTTGCAGTAAAATGATAAGAAACCTTAGCCTCGTTGATTTAAGCAATAAAAAAAATTGTTTGGAGAGGACATTTAAATTCTCAATTAATTTAGTAGGGGTTTAACGTCTGCTTCGGAACCAAAGGCCATATCGCTGACGTCAAAAGGAAATTAAATACAAGGGACTAGAGGAAGCAGTAAGAAAGGAAAGTGGCTCCATGAACAAAGTCACTTACCAACGTCGGTGACAATGCTCATGGATGCAGAAAAGCTACTCCATGAATGCAGTCACTTACCAAGGAATGTGACGAAACGGGACACAAGCACCGGTGGCTGCACTCACGGATGGAAGAGGGAAATAAAGAGGTGATAGTAAATGAAGCCTATGAGTCTACCTAACACAAAATCTACGATCTCGTAGTTGAACAGCATAACCTTAGCGCTATCCTCTAAAACTGCAAGTAGCGTTAAAAAAATAACATGGTAAAAATGAAAATAAAAGACACTCCATAATCCAAATTACAACAGTTCGGGGCCCCAAGGAACGCCACCCCCCTTCTCTTTCATTCACCACAGACAGCTTCAGGATAGAGCCCCTGGGGGCTTTAAATTCTTGAATAGCACAGAGCAAATCTTCTGCATCTATAATCTGCTGGCTTCAATTATTTCACTGATGATTCAATGATAACAGTAATATAATGGATTTATTAAGAATAAAGTCCATTTTACAGGTTAATGAGAAATTATTATGCGTATAAATTTATCAAAATAGAACTTATCAAAAAGAGTTAGCTTACTAACAATTGAATATTCATAGAACAGCAAAATGGCACCGAGTTAAATTAATTTAATAGCTGATAGAATTAAAGAACATATAGTAAACAATAACGTTTAAAATCAGTGAGTAAATTATTGCAATTAATAAAGAATGGAAGAAATCTATAACCTATGTTAATTAAATTAATTGAGAGAGGAAGACTTAGGAAGCAAAAAAAATTAAAAAGTAGAACAGGAGAATATGACGATTTAACATCAATTGTAAAACATGTCAATTTTATGTATTACACCACTCAACAGCAATAAAAAGTTATAAATGAAATATTTGAAAATATTAAATAACTGCATATTTTTATCCAGCGCTTAAATCTGGTCTGCTACTAGCTTTTTTTAGAAGATATTTTTTGAAAAAAAAAAGGAAGGTGGAGAAAATTGAAGGTAAGGTAAATAATAAAAAAAAATTGAAAACTAAATTAATATGTGTAGAATTTTTTCATAAGAGCTTTAATAATATAATTTGGGAGATCATTATATGATTCAACTGAAAAACATAACTACATAAAAATACCCCATTAGATATACTTCTTAAGACATGAAAGTACATGAATAAGTAACTGCATTAAGTACATGAGATGAAAATTATTGAAGAGAATGAAAGTTACATCTCTCGGCAACAAATTAGACTTAAAATAAAAACATGTCGGATATTGAAAGATAAATTAATAATCTGAAAAGAAAACATTATGATAGAAACATTTATTTTAATCACGAGAAAATACAAATATTATTTGAGTAAGATTAGTATATAAATAAATCCATCGCGAAGAAAGAAGAGAAGTTTACGATCGGCTTAGCAAACTAATACTTTGAGACATGATACACTTTGTGACGAATTAGTTGAGTAGTTGACTATTTTACAAACATGCATACAAATTAATTAAAAAGCAATTAAATCTAGCATAAAAGAACACTAGCTATTATTTTGACACGAGAGTATCAAGAATTTTTTTTATAAAGTTGTAGTAGGTACATGCTGAAATTTTTTCTATCCATTTGGTAGGAAAAAGTGCACCTAATTGCAGACTTATTAACAACTGTTTGTTTTGGTAACGCAAACAATTTATAGCTAATGAAATAAGTAGAGAGATTCTTGGCAGAATTTGTTCTAGAAGACTGAATTTAACTCTAATGGAAGCTTATTTACTAACACTAATTAGGGAACTAGTTAAATAATTAAATATTTGGTGGAAAAGTAACACAGTAATAAAATCCTAATAATTAATGTAATTTTCATCTCTAAATTTATTTTTCGGGGATTTGGATAGCTACTCTGTTACCGAACAGAGCAAATTAACATACAATCTCAGCTAGATATTATATGAAAGCCATCAACATTTTAATCAATCACCTAAACCGAACATAGGAAAACATATTAATGGAAATATACATAAATAAGTTTTGTTCGATATTGCGTATTTGTTCTATTGCAATATAATCACTAGAAATAATTAATCACTAAAACTAATTTGAGAGAACACAAAGTAATTAAAGTTCTAGAATGTACAATAAATAATAGTAGTAAGATTTCACAGCTCATCTTTCTGTCTCTTATTTTCTATACCTAACTGTCTGAGTCTGATATTAATGTGATTCTCTATGTCCTCTGCCTGGAAAGAGTCTATCAGCTCTCCAGCAGGGTACTGTCGCTGCTGACCCTTTTTAACACCTGTGTAGAGCACCACAGAGGGGTAAGCGTGCACGTTAGCACTCTCGCAAATCCACCTGTACGCCTGACAGTCTATCTTTCCGAACCTGATGACCCCGTCCATAGTCCTGGACAGCTCATCGTATTCAGGGGCGAACTGGCGACACATACCGCACCAGTCTGCGTAGAAGTCAACAACCCAAGGGCTGGAGGACCTGAGTACATCCTCAAATGTCCGGTCATTGAGGTTAGTTACTTTAGAAGGTAGGTGAGAGCTGACGAATTGTTTGAAAGAATACGCGTCACGGGAATGCTGCTTGTACACACTGAAACTGTGTGGTTTACCATGGTACAACCTCACCGTAGGATAACTGCGAACACTTTGTTCAATGCAGAAGTCCTTGTGAAGAGCACAGTCTATCATACCCACATGAATATTAGTTTTATCCTTCATCAGTCTACCGAATTTCCTGTATTCAGGGGCCATAGCCAAGCATGGGCCACACCAACTTGCGTAAAAGTCAACCACCCACATGTGGTCAGAATCTCTCTCTAACACCAGCTGCTTGAATGTTGCTGGTGTGAGGTTGACAACTGGAAAAGAAAAAAGGTATTGTAGAAAAAGGAAGACAATATTTGAGTTGATAAATGGCAACAGTCTGCTTCTGGATAAACTATAGAGTATAGATTGCTTATAAAAGGTAGATGAATAGTTCCAAGGACATTACTTTTAGTAGGTGTTTAACGTCTGCTTCGTAACAAAAGGCAATATCGCTGACATCATAAGGAAATGGAGTAAATAGGGACAAAAGAATCAGTCAGAAAGGAAAGTGACTCCATGAAGAAAGTCACCTACCACCGTCAATGACACTGCTCATAGATGCAGAAAAGCTACTTCGTGAATGCAGTTATTTACCAAAAAGTGTGACGAAGGTTCCATAGACATGATAATTGATACAGTCATCTTACAAGGAATGAAGTTGCTATTGTCCAGCAGTTCAGTAGGAGAGATGTTAATAAAGGTAACATCAAAAAATATACAATTCTATTCTACCAATTGATAGTTTTAAAACTGATAAACCTGGTTTAAATTTTAAAAAAGACAATGCATGATCCAATTTACAACAGTTCAGGGCCATAGGGATGTGACTCAATCTCTTCTATTCACCACAGACAGCTTCAAGATAGAGACCACTGTGGGCTACAGTTTAGTTTTGCCAATAGAAAATTAAATCAAAATTATAATATAATAATGAATATAATATAATAATGAAAATTATAATATAGTAAAAAATACAGCTATGAAACTATTGAATCCCGAACTCACCAGTAGGATTGAGAGTGTCCTTGACAAAGTCCAGAATATTTTGCTCCGAATGGTGTCCATTATACTGATGAGGAACAGAGTTATTGTAGAATATGGTAGTGGGATAACTGTGGATGTTGTAATCAGAGCACAAACTGCCATGTGTAGTGCAATCCACAATGCCAAAATTGACAGAGGAAATGTCCCCCTCTTGCTGGGACATTACCGACACTTTTCGGAATTTAGGCAGGAGTCGCATGCAAGGGGGGCACCAAGGGGCGTAGAAATCAATGAACCAGTGGTCCGAGTCAGAGAGAATCGAGGGGAACTCTTTGGGGGTCAGTGTGCGGAAGTGACTGGCAGCTGTGGCCTCACGGGCGAAATTGGCAATGTCCTGGGCAAGCAGACGCCCTTGGTGTAGTTCGTAACCACCACCTGGTTTGAAGAGTACGAATGCAGGAGTCTTGCTGAGGAATAGAGAGTCACAGACTGTTTTGAGGGAAGAGCACAGCACTCTGTGACATTTGATGGGGTGTGACAGACCACACACCTTGCGGTACTCCAGCTCTAGATCGTCATTCTCACTCGTGAACTGAACCAACCAACTGTCTGACTGAGAGCCGTGGTTAGTGGAGGATAACACCTTTTCATATTGCATCTGAAAAAACGAGAAAAATCCTTATTGTTGGAATATTAAATTATTTCAAGTTCATTTTTTTCATTAAGCTATAGTTAGCTCTTAGTAGGTTTTCCCTATTATTCTTAAACATTTGATTAGAAAACAATAATGTTCTTCAAATAATATAATTATAATTTATATTAAACGTAAGATCTAGGAAATTCCAACTCCTTGATCGAATTAAATGGGAGCATCTTGTTAAATAAATAAAAAAAATAATGAACGTAATATCATTTCACTTTTAACCTAACTTGTTTTATAGTTTTGTATCAACTTGGAGCACGAGATTTTTATTTAAAGAATATACCTGATATTGCTCAGCATCAATGCGTGGTATTTGAGGCATGTTCTCCAGTACTTCTTTGGCCACATCCTGTGCTGTTTCAGAGGTTAAAGGAATGGCTTTGCCAAGGACAGGCAAGTCAGGGTAATAGAGGAGCTTACGGTGAGTGTCTTCTTCAAAGGAGATGTTGAGAGTCTTGCAAAGAGCCTTGTCGTGATGACAGTCTACTCTTCCTACTTTCACTACACCAGACTGAAACAGAAAATAAAATCATTAACAAAAGAACATAGCTACTCATCAACAATATAGGAGCATACTCATCAACTAATGAATTTTCTAGTTAAGGGCAGACTATTACAATATAATTATAAAAGTAACCATTCAATTAGGTACAAGCTTTTAGGAATTTCAGATTGATCTCCTTTAACCTATGTTAACTTAACACAGTAGCAACCAAAAGCTTAATTAAGTACTAAAAAGTTACTTAAATTCCACACAAAAAAATAAATTTTATACCTACCTACTAAATAGATTAAAAAATAAATAAATTCATGTTCTATTATAGCTAACTAACTATGAAATCATATTTATTACATAAATAAAATTTATATAGGTACATACCGTAGATGCATTTTGATAGTCATTAATCTCCAAAAGAAGCTAAATTTCTCTCCAAAATGATCAAACTATCATTAACCCTTAGCGAGCAAGTATCACTCGAGAATGATACACCATTACTTTTAGTTCATTATTTTTCTCACGAGCTTAGCTATCATTCTATTGTAATGATAAACCACACACAATAACAAATTCAATTAATCAATAAAAAATACAATAGAAATATTGGTTTTAAATAAAAAATATCATTTTTCAAAAAATATATAAAAAAAAAAATTCAAAAGAATAAATATATCTTGAAAAGTGTTAAACTATGACATACTAAAAATTTCAACCAATCTATTGAGTATATCGATAAGTTCTTGCTAGAGGGTTAATTCTCTCCAAACTAAACTAAGTAGCTAAATATAGGAATTAATATATACTACAATTGATGGCATTGCTACTATTCAAAGTGAGAAATGTACTCACAAACATGGCTGCCAGTTTCATGAGTGTAGTCCTGTACTCCACAGCAGCGTCTCTCTGAGAGTAGGCAGCAAGTACCCAGGGTTTCTTCTCTCTTTTTTCAGGACTTTCCTTGCTACGTTTGTACTGAAGCTTCATGTTTTGAATCATGCCTAGTAGGGAATTGTTAATAATGAAATGGTTATCACACTAAAAAGGATTTGTTTATTATCACACTAAAATCTATTCTTCAGCTAGTTTGTTTTATAGCCTAACTAGATTAGTAGATTGTCATTGATAAGAGATGGTGATAATAACTCACCAGCAGTAATTGGTATTCCTTCGCCAGTCGGTAAGCGATTCAACACAAAATCTACCAAGTTGTCTCTCGTCTTTGGCTGAACGAATTTTTCTTTCTGAAAAAAATTACAGAATATGTTTAGTCATTACTAATTATATTTAACCTAACTACACATTAGCTACATATAGAAATGATTTAATTTATTTAAATAATGAATACATTACCCACAATTTCTAGAGAGCACTCTCATGTTTTAGCTATATACTGTTATGAATTTGTTTTTAAATTGTATCAATTTAAAAACAAAATGCAATTTCATGAAAAAAATCCTAATGATGAATCTAATTAATTTTTTCTAATATTAATAATTAGTTAAATTTGGTGTTCCAAGCTGCTGTTAACTCACCCCCGGGTAGGCCAGGAGAGTCGGGTAACTACGAACACCTTGTTCAGAACAGAGGTGGAACTCATCATCACAATTCACAGCGCCAATACGTACCACACCCTGAAAAGAAGGAAATTTGAATTAACAGATCACGTAAAGAAGACCAATCCAAATTGTAAAGATGACCCATCTCGAATGTTGGTATATTTTTTAATAATAGACAATAAAATAAAAACAACACCGCCCAGAAGTGTAAGAAAAAAATTAAACCACTGCTTAACTAATGATTGATAGTAGAATAAGAATAATTCTCAACCATCACTACTTCGTTAATATTATTTGATATAAGCTACAAGTTCATCATGTATAGTCACTAAAACAGTTACAAGTAGCTAGCTACAATTAATAAGACTACTTATAAGATGTTCAGTTAAATTCTAGAGCCCATACTTTTTCCCTACATTGAAGATTCTTTTATGATATCTCTCAGTCAAATCAACTAATAAACTTTTTAATTTGGCATTGAAGATATAGCTATAGTAGCCTGAAAGTTGAAATTATGTGATATGAATATTTGAGCAATTAACTATAAAATAATTAGACGAAATAGAAGATAACGTAATTCATTCATTGAAAATATGCACAGGCAGATAGTAGCTAGATCAGTCAGTAAGGTAACACAGTGTGAAAAATAGTTTCAAATTAAATCATTTGAAAATATTGTCTAAATTATTACATACCTGTAGCTCAATGCTGAGCCATCTCCAATCAGGAGCTAAGGTGTGGCAGTGACCACAATTTGGATGGTAGTAATTGATGAACCACGGAGTGTTACCATTTGATACACTAGCCTCTGAAAAAGAATAGGTATGTTTGAAGAATGAAGTAACTAAGTATTGCCAATGGTTGTTACTTATATTGTTAAATATATCTTGGTCACATGTTATGAGACAGAAAGAAAGTTAAACAAAATGAAATATACATTGTTAATTCTTCAAATGGTAGTAGATTCCAGTGAGGATAATCGAGCAAATAATACCAAGTAATATTCATTAACTTTGAACATTTCAATAGAAGGGCGAGTGAATATGTATTATATATAGCAGTAAGATAACTAGTACAATGCTTATTCATATATTTCAGTTGGAGTAGTTAGATAGATGCCATATTTACCAAAATCAGTTCGTGAGAGAGTGATGATTTCAGGGTCATCATCATAGATTCCAAAATTGTCATTGTAGTAGTTCCAGGAATGATAACCTTGACCAAAGTTCCTGCAGAATGAATCATATCAATGAGTAAGTAAATTGAATAGCTAACTAGAAATAAAAATAGTAATAAGGTATGATCTGAGATATTGAACTGTTCTGCAATATTAATCATAGCTATAAGAAAAAGGATAATATAATAATACTTATTATATTTTTCTATTATGAACAAAATAGGGAACAGTCCGAAAATTCATAACTTACCCTATTTAGTTATTATAGTAAGCTAGCTTCATATTGCCAATCAATATTAAAGATTGCACAGAACTGTTTCAATTTTCTAAGATTTAATTTGAATAATATTAATCATATAATTTATGTATTGTTTTTCTCTCTTTAACAAATAGTTACTTGATATTGATTTAAGATATTTCTAAGTTTAGTTGATAATTCTATGGTGTTCAAACTAGTATGTTTTCAGAATTATTTCTCATCAGTTACGAAAATGAATGCATCAGTAGCAACATAAGAAATGAGTATTATAATTGATATTTAATAGTTATTCTAGTTTAAAAATTGTATTTAGTTAGCTAGTTAATTTATAGTATCTGGAAATGAAAAATCATAAAATGACTAGTTATTAAATAGCTAACTTGTAAGCACAGCAGATTTAAGAGATTTGATGAACATACTTGTTATCCAGTCCTTCCTCTCCAAATTGGTCATATTTCTTCCTAAGTTCTTCATCCTTTAGGACTTCATACGCTCTGTTGATTCTTGCAAATTTAGAGTCAGCTTCAGGATCATCCTGAGGACAAAAGAAAAATTACTAAAAAATAACAATCAATCAAGCCTGTTTAAAAAATATGTACTAAATTTAACTAAAACAACTTGTAGAGCCATATGCTAATTGAAAAAAGAGTTAAATAAGTCAATTTGAATGAAGTTGAATTTTATATCACTTGAATTTTATATAAGGTAAATAAATAGAACCTTTTGAAAGCAGTGATTTATTTTATTGATGTGAAATTGTAATGAAATATTCAATCAAAACACCTTTGGCTTACCTATGGCAAAATTAACAAAACATGACCCAAAGCCATGTGAAATAGAAATAATTAAAAGAGCCAATTTAGAAATTGGGTGACGGTTTACAACTTTACATATTTACAACTCACAATATTTTTGTCCGGATGTTTTTTTAGGGCAATTTTCTTGAAAGCTTTCCTGATATCTTTTGTTGAAGCGCTTCGATCCACACTGAGCATCTCATAGAAATCATCTTGTGATTGAGATAAGGTAACAAGACAACAAATCAATGCAAGTTTGAAGCTGAGCTTCATTTTTAAAATTAAGAATGACCAATTTCTAAACAAATTGAACCTAAAAGGTATTGGTTAGCTTTTGTAGAGAAAAATATTAAATTTATACATAATCTGTGAATTAATTTAATCAATCAAATAAAAATTATTAAAAATTACTATTTATCCAAAATAATAAAATATACCTACTGATTATTGATATTATTATTATAACATCAAATATATACCAGTCTGAAATTTACCAGTTCCTGCAGTCTGGCTGTGCCTGTTTACAAAGATTTTCAAATCTCTCTCTAAAATGACCAGAAGAAAATTCTGAGTTCTCCAAAATTACGATGTCTCCAATAAATTAATAATTAGGTAGGGTGTTTGTGCCAGTAATCGGCATACCTCTAGTAATCGGAATAGCAGACACATTGAGTATAATTTTCTATATAATATATTAAGGAATAGAGGCATACGTACTAAATTATTAAAGAATCAACCACTATAATTGATTAGTAATTCTTTCTAATCATTTAACCACACAAATTAACAGGTAGCTTCCAATCATTGTCGGAAAGTCAAGTTATCGGTCAGTTCGTTGTATTTTTCGTAAGAGAACGGTTCCTCTTTGAAACTCCTGAGTGTGTTTCAGTAGCTTTTAATGTACCAGGTGTATGTTTCTCTAGATGTACAATTTACGATCTATCAGTGCATTTTAAAATTTAAGCTAACAAATACTTACTTTATATTTAAAATGGTAGTCCGATCACTAGATTATCAGAACATCTAATATTAATGTTCGGACAGACTGGCCGATTAAACAAAGTATCCATCCGTCCACCCTGACGATTACTGGAAAAACTTCCCGTCATGCGTCCGATAACAAACTGGTATTTTAACTCATTAATTTAGATTGTTACATTGACCAATAACATTAATGAATAAATTTTGAGATAGTTAAGCTTGTATATTCTCCAAATAAAATACGTTACTACATATGATAACAAGATATGATTACTTTAACGTCAAATATATAAATATTTTACATAATCATACCCACTTATATAGTAGTGTCACGTGTGAATTATATATGGCGTTTGTCAATAACCAAAATACGTAAAATTCAATCAGAAGGATTTAGAATCAACAGAAAACAGGACTTCCACTCCAGGTTGTGACGTCATTAATAGCGACAAAGAATGGTTGAATCTACATCACAATAGTTGAAGAGGGCAAACTAGAGGGAATGTAGACGGCAAATAGTATATCGGCATTTATTTTTTAAGAGGACATTCGAATTATGTCCCGTTTAAACTTAAACAACAGTTATTTAGGGGCCGAAAATTACTTAGGAACCAAGCTTTGGAACTATTTCATTGAAAATCTAATTGAGGTAAAGCAATTTCAAAATAATTTTTACCAGTAAATAAAATGTGTTATAGACTTATAGTTAGCATTATAATAAGGCAAAGATATCTGCAACTAAATAGACATGAAATGCGCATAACAATTACGGCTTGCTTTTATTTAAAATAGTTACCCCTTTTTCAGAACTATTCTAATCAAAGAAAACGTATAGAGGCTAAAACTAAATTAATTGATATTACTAAATACCAATCTGAGTCTTCTGAGAAATGAATAAATTAAGCATTGATTGTCAATTTTAAAATATCTGAATATAATCTATGTATACTTGACAGACGAATCAAATATATGATAAACCGTATAATTTAAAGTAGCCGTTGATTCTTAAAGCGGATAATTATTTCCTGTTGCTTGTAGAAGATAGGTAGCAGTTGTAGGAGCTTCAGCTTATGTAAATAAATAATCACATTTATATAAAATAACTTAGTTTTCAATTTTGGTGTGTGGCAAACAACAATGTATAACATGTTCAAACTTTCGAATGAAATGACAACACTAAAATATAGCGTATTTTTAACCATTGACGAAGTCTTTGATTGTGTGTATGGGTAGGTAATAATAATATAAACATAATACTTACTACCTATTACTTAGTACAGTAGGAATTACATTAATAAAAAAAATACACATTGATTGTATAGATATTAGGTATGACTAAATCTATTACTAGTAATTAGAAGTGGGAGAATAATTATACTATATACTATTATATTAATCAGTCACTAATCAACAAGTATGACGAACATTAGTTCCTTATGATTGGCCACCTGACGATAATAGAATTGGAAGTGACCGAACATAGATATTGCTATGACGATTACTAGCATTTTAGACTAATGGGACATTTTTACTTTTAATTGCATAAGTAATAGCATAAATGTGTTTATGTGTGAAGCGATTAGAAAGATAAAAATTCCAGCTTTCTAATGATAGTTGAATCGCGTTGGTAGCATTTATATGTGACTCGTTATTGGTATTTGTTTGTAAATCATCTTTAAGTGACCGATTACTGGCACAAACACCCTAGTACTGAGTCTGAGTACATGTAAACATAGGAAATTAGGAATTAATTAGAAAATTGTCTCAAAGATCTTGTAAGTTGTGTTACTGTTGTAATATTAATTTAAATATATATTTTCCCTCAAAAAACGTCTCAAAAGATCTTTGGCGTCATATCAAGTAATAAAGCATGTCCAAACTCGCCATTTTAATGGCGAGTTTGTGACAGTTATTTTGAGCCCTTCAAATGCAAATGGTGAGTTTTTTTCTATTTTTCTCCTATGAGTATGATACAATGTTATTTTGGAGAAAATTTATGAAAATTTGATCATTTTGGAGAGAATTTGTTGAATTTTGGAGAGAGCTGGAGAGACAAATGGTGAGTTTATGAGACATTCTATTTTACTTGGGCGTCATAGACACGCTTCGCAGACTGGTTAAAAATTTAAAATAATAATCTTAAAATAATATAATAAATAGGTACAGTCACCGTACAGTAATAAATTGATGAGAATTGTATAATCCACAGCAATGACAGTGACAGCATTTAGCAAATTAGCATCTAAAATTCATCTGTTAGCCTAAGGTATTTTCCAAAGTGGCTCATCAGTAGCTCAGCCTCAGCTAAATTAAAGGTAACATAGGAATGATAGGATTAGGAATTATTCTTGAATTAATACAAAAGAAAATCTCCCAGCCCTGAGCCAGACTGCAGGAGCTGGTAAACTGTTATGGAAATTGAGTATGTATTCTTAAATTTTATTAACTATCAAAAGTCAGTAGAAATTTTATACCAGTTACCAAGGATGGAGTTACGCCCACACGGTCCATGATACACGACTTTGCCCTCGAAAGTCGACGTCACTCCCCTTAGAATTGCATCCAATGCCGATAAGTGAATTCAAAACAATGGCACTCTAGCTGCACAGTCACAAGTGAACATAAAGAACACGTCATCCCAAGCATAACGAAGTATTTCTACTGAATCAAACCTATCATACGTTGCTATACATCCTACAATCAAGTCAATTCCTTCTTTTATGGGGTTATTTACTATAGATATTTATATGTACCAAGCAACAAAAATTCTTCGGAGGTACGTATGCATATAGTTATTATGAGTGTATTTTAATCTAGCTAAGGTAGGTATAACAAGGAATGTATTGTACTGAAGTTCATTCATCCTCACTAGTACATTGGCATTAGCAGGACTAAAAGGATCCATGAATTAATTATATTATTATCTTTACAGCCACGTATACTCGCAAAAGTGAATTGTATAGTACATAGTTCAGAAAAACAATCTTGAAGTTGACTAAATTGTAACTAATAAATATTGGGTAATATTATTTGCGTGAATTGCAAAACTATCACAAATTAGGTCTACCAGCTACCACTAATGTTTCAAATATGAAATCAATGCTGTAATTCTCAGTTCAATTGGCTTCATCATAATGCAAGACAAGGATATAGGCTATATTTATTTTAGTAGGAGTTTAACATCTGCTTCGGAAGCTTGGAATCAGACGTGCCATATAGCTTAACTGACATCAAAAGGAAATTAAGTACAAGGGACTGGAAGAAGTAGTCAGAAAGGAAAGTGGCTCTAAGAGCGAAGTCATCTACCACCGTCAGTGATAATGGTCATAAATGCATTTTGTTAGCTAATCTGTGAATGCAGTCACTTACCAAGGAATGTGACGAAAAGGGACACAAGCACCGGTGGCTGCACTCACGGATGGAAGAGGTAGCCTACGAGCCTATCTAACTCAAAAATCTAAGACCTCGTAGTTGAAGAGCATAACCCTAGCGCTATTCTCTAAAACTGAAAGTAGTGCTAAAAAAAATTAACATGGTGAATAGAAAAAATACACACATAAACCAAATTACAACAGTTTGGGCTCAAGAGATGCCACCTCCCTTCTTTTCCATTCACCACAGACAGTTTCAGGATAGAGCCCCTGAGAACAATACAAGGATAATAAAAAACGCTTTCTATATTTATAAAAATCTATTCATGATAATTTCTTATAGAAAATTTTATTCGGGGTCCGACAATTAAACTAACAATTTGTGGCGGTGAATTGATCGGTGCGTGAATTTTAGAGGGTCTTAAACTTCAAGAAAGATTATGATTAATTATAATTAAGTACCTATCAACTGAGTATAACAATATGCTGCATGTTTGGTTAATATTTCCCTATATAAAGGTAAATAATTATTATTATTCATTAAGGTAAGAGCCTCACATGTTTAAATTGTCTAAATCATTGAGGTAAATACCCATAATTGGGGTAAACTTTATTGAGTAAACTTTTATCATGAAGGTAATTAATTATTCATCATTGGGAAAAACATATTACGGGAATATAACCCTCATCACCATGGTTAATGCATATGTCTCTTATTTATCTTGAATGGATTTTAAAGAAAATATTTAAGAATAAGTAAATTCGAAGAAGAAGTTTAGTAAGAAAGTAACTCAATTCACCAAGTAGCTCTGATAATGATGAGCTCATTGCTGCAATGGTTGTGAAATTTTTAGATCATAAATCTCAAGAATATCATTTACGAAACGAAATATAATGGTATCGAATACTGTATACCGTTGGTTTAGAACGATTCAATACTCTTTATTTCAATCTGTGTATAGTATTTTCGAGATCTGTGATTTTAAAAGCATATTGTCACAGCCCTATTCATTAGTAACATATGACGGTAATTTATTCAATTAATTTATTAGAGTGCTATTTTATAAGTAATTTTTATAGCACATTCTATCAGGAATATGCTTTTTATAGGTATATAATATATATAGACCATTCCAATAACAAAATTAATATAGAATCTAAATTACTGATAGTTTCTTTAAGTTTTTCAGTCTATCAATTAAAACAAAATCTTCGTTCAGGTTTCAACACTAACAATTAATTAAAACAATGGTGATGGTGAAGGAAAAATATGAATTAAAACAATAATTACACTAAAGGGCCGTACACACGCAGGGTTTTTTAAGTCTTTCCACCAGACTTTTTGCTAAGCTCCTCCTACTTTTTCTTATATTCTCGTGGAAAAATTAGGAGGAGCTTAGTAAAAAGTCTGGTGGAAAGACTTAAAAGTCCCTACGTGTGTACGGCCTTTTAGAAATAGCTAAAAATAGATAAATAGCTAAATAGCCAAACCAAAAATCTTGACATAGATATAATCGAGGCTTATAGAAATACTTCAAAATATAACCTAGGGTAAGTTCTTAATTATCGGTCAGTACTATATCTTCGGACATATAAGAAAAAACAATGTAAAATTATTATTATTACACAGTACACAGTACTATCTAATAATAATAATTTTTATATCGTTATTTCTTATATGTCCGAAGATGCAGTACTGACCGATAATTAAGAACTTACCTTACCTGTATATTTTAGATAATTAGGATATCCATCTACCTGTATATAAGATAATTAGAATCTTCACGGTACCTAACTGTATAGTAGATAATTAAATTTCTAAAAATTACCTACCTAGGTATATAATAGATAATTAGATATTTTCACATGACCTACCTGTCTGTATATTACCTAGATAATTAAATTTGATCCTATCTGTATATTAGATAATTAAACATAATCCTTTCTGTATATTAGATATTTTAACATGAACTGCCTGTATATTAGATAATTTTATTCTTCACTTTATTCAACTTTATAAACCTGAGTTAAAGTTCCTAGAGATTTCCTTGTGTTTTATATTTTTCATGCAAGTCTCAACATTGTATTATTAACATCGAAGCTCTATTCATCTTTTTGAGCAATAATAACTTTTAGAAATTTGTTAAAGAGGAAAATTTAAAAAAATTCTGTCTTGAGCATACATTAGATTTAAATACAATTTGTATATAAATAGTATTTAAATATTTGGCAAACTCTTTCTATATATTCTTTTGTGCCTTAATTACAATAAATATATATTTGTATCGACTTAATTAAAACCTCATTATACAAAAAGCGCATTCTTTAGAATTTTTATTTTGAGTTAAAAAAAATCATGTTTTTTTGGTGTGATGAAAGTTGATTGATTGATCATTTTAGAATTAATTTTCTTGTTTGATATCATATTTGTAATATACATATAGGCATTTATCATCTATAATATTCAAGGAACAATACGTGATTAGTATCTAAAGGTTTTAACAAGTAGATATAAAATTTAGAATCTTTAAATGATCTTAAAATAAGAAGGTAAGAAGATATAAATTGATATAAGAAAATTGGAACTTCCAAGTTGACAAAGATATGAGTTTCGGTAAGAAATATTGATAAAATGGTATTTATAAGTAGTAAATAGAATAGGGATGTATCGTTAATATTAATATCGGAGGACTGAATAGTTTTATATTCTTATTTTTTTAGAAAAAACAATTGAGTGCATTATTAAAAACAACTAACAGTGTCCGTTATACCTACTTACACCTACGCATAAACCATTTCATAGTCAACAGCTAGAACCTAACCTTGGTAAATATCTACATGATTATAATTCCTATGTACACTTTTATAGTAACATTCATTCTCTTTTATTACCTAAGGTGCTTTTCAGTTTCATTTTTCACTCTAAACTTTATCCCCTAAACGGCTCTCATTGAGAAAAATAGAAACTCTACCTAAGTGCAAATATCTACCATAGGAAATCTACGAAATTCACTTCTAGAATCACAGAGTACTTTATCAACAGAAGGTCTTTCGTGCAAACATTTTTGGAGAGTTTTTTGCTTCTGTTAAAAGCTACGTGCGTGAACAACCATTAATTTCTACTTTGGAATTGATGGAGTGAAATCTCTGTTCAGAAACTTTGAAACAACAACCAGGTAGGTACCTAACTCTTGAAGAAAACAAAGTGAACTATAGTCGGTTCTAAACTCGCGAAGAACAGTTTCATTGTTGTAATGTAAAATAACGATTGATGAGTATTTATTTTCTCCAATTACTCTAGAAAGGGAATTTTAATTTAAATATGAAATTATAAAACTTTCACTCCAGTTCATGTCTCTTTGGCTTATTTGATGATGACGTCAAATAAACTCTCCGATCCAAGATGGCGCCATCCACACATATGCGATGAATGATTAGACGATGCAATCTTTCAATTTCAATCAGTAAAAATGAATTGTCGTAAGGATTCTTATTTAAGAATTATCATTTTCTCAATTCAAAATAGTTTGAGTCCAATTATGTTGCAGACTGTTTCTTAGAACAAAGATTTCACTCCTCACAATTCGTTCTTCTACTAATAGGAACTAGGGACATGCTTCATTTTTTCAATGGAGACAAACTGTGTAAATATCAAGTGACTATTGAGATTAACATTTATATTTCATATAATGTAGTTGATACACCAATGCACAGAATCAGATATCAGTAAATTTATATTATTATACTTGAAAAAGAGCGATGCACAATAACCAATTTTAAAAACACTTCGAGACACCGTAAAATAAATTATTCAAAACTGCCATTTAAAGAAGTTATATAATCAAACAAAAAGGAATATTCATTACAAACTAAAAATCAACAATCTAGGTTAGGGAATGTTTGGACATGATAATAAGGAAGAAAATCCTATAATGTCTTTTTTCAAGAAATTATTTTGATAAAGAACAAACATGGTTCACACAATTATTATATTACATATTTACTAATACAAAACTTAATAAACTCCTTTATATTTGTAGCATGGGACTATATATGGAAAACAATTAAGGTAACATTAGTTATATTTGTCAACAATAGGTATTAGTGTTACTATTTTCGATAATGTTCAACAGTTCATTTTATTCATAGAGTATTTTATAAATATATATGTATATAAGTTTCATATATTGTTCTTTCATAACACCGAAGTATACAATATACCATTAATATATTACTTATATAGGAAGTAAAACATGGGCACAAGGAAGATAAGGCAAGTTTGTGATCAGAAAAAAGAAGAAGAAGAAATTCAGCTCCGACTTCTCTTGTTCAATGATCAACAAAGGCTCCCATAAATACAGTTAATTAAAGGATTTTCAGGGAAAAAACGAAATGTAAACTCCTCTTCAAACTTATAAAAATTAATAAAAAATACTAACTACAAAATTTCATCTAATATAATACAAAGAAAAGCTCAATGAGTCCTTTCCTCCAAAATGAAATGGAAATATTTGCCAAAAGACCAGGACAAAATAGTAAACAGAAATTGTAGCCACTGAACAAAGTGGAATATTTAACTATAGGTCACTACCGTAATTTCTACATTACATTAACAACTCTAGAAGGTGGTCTACTATATATCATCATTATATATAGTTACATAATAAGAGAACCTATACAAAATATCTACTTCTTTGTTTCCTCGTCATCTACAAACTGGTGAAAAATAATTATTGTTGATTTAGATCACTACCAATACATTTATCATGAGGACCTCCTAACAAAAGCAGAGTGACAAGCTATCCAGAGCAGGATGAAAAGCAGGGGTGGTGCACTGTGGATTGACGGGGCTCCTGCTGGCTTATCGGGGATATCCACATGAACCCCCGCTACCCACAGCATGGACATCACTATGCTACTCCTGATTTCGGGGGCCTGGATGGTGATCTTGTGGACCACTAACTCGACACTCTCCATGCAGTTTTCCTGGTGAAGAAAGAGGATGGTTGAGAAACAGGAAGAAATATGGAAGAACCAAAAGAAAAAGTTATAACGATGAATTTAATCTTCTATGGCTCCACCATAACTTTCTCTCAGGTAATGGAATGAAACAGAAATATTTATTTTATTTTATTGAAAGGTTTATTTCTTTAAGTCAAACCTTCTCTTTGTGGTACATAGCAGCAGTCATGTTGTCCCTCTGATCATCAAACTCAGGCAAAGTCACCCGAACTATCAGATTCTGCTTCAGAACTTCGTGCAGGGAGAGCTGGCAGTAAGCCTGATACAAAAAAGTTTCCTATATTAATCATAAAAACTCAATGGTTACCATTATATAATCCATGAGTTCTTTAGAAGTAATTCAAAATAGACAATTCAGTCTAGAAATAACATACCACTTCACTGTATTTGACGGGCTCACCATCAGTCACTTCATTTTTGCGCTGTTAGTTAAAAATATTAGAAGATATGTTAGTAATTAGTCTGTTAGTAAATCTTTAGGAAAACTTGTGTCAAACAGAAAACTTTTTCTACTCTAACATATTTGGTGAATTTATTGAATTAACCTCAAAAATAGTATTAGATAATGGCATCGCCTAAGACTTCGATAATATGAAAATAACTTCTGATACAATGATGTAAATGTTAATAATCTTATCTCTCTGTAGGTATATAAATCATTAGTAGGGTAGGCAGTTAGAGTTTCAAATTATGAAGAACAAATAACGTCCTTTAGAGTTAATTAGCCTCTATTTACTGTCTAGGTAATTATCTGTGAAGTAGTTATATACCTCATTAACTTTAATGGCAGCCTCTTCTAGCAAATACTGGAGTTCTTTGATGGAGTCCGCTACAGTCAAGTGTGTGTAAGGGTTCAGCAGATCTTCGTCTGCTTCACTGAAACCTATGAACATGAAGATGCCTCTCCCTGAGTCGTACATCACTGTGGAATGAGAGACAAATTAGGTATTCTGTTTACAGACATAAAAACTACAAAGTTAAAAAGTTATGGGATTTTGATTATAGTTGCCGAGTAATGAAAGATTTGTAAAATGATTTATTCTGAAAAGATTAGAGAAATGATTAAAACTAATTGCAAAATACACATTTCTTCATGTTTTCAGAATTACAAAACAATTGACATGACAGTTTCTGATGCTTTGGCTTCAGTCATTTAAAACTTCTGCCATTTTTTCAATATTGCATACATATTGAACATTTTATTACCTTGCGTTTCTTCTCCATCTTCTGTTATTACTGAAAAAACCGAGGTAAAATATGTTAGTGAAAAGAAGGGTAAAGTAGTAGGTGTGATATTAGTTGAAAATCAATGCGATTTAGACACCAAATTAAGATTGTATTACAAAAAGAAAACTCCATTATCTTCTTAAATAGGTAACTCAAAGGTTTGAAATAAAACTTTATAACAACTTAAAAAGGTAACTCAAATCTTTGTAAGAAAACTTTATATAACTCAAAGTTTGAAAGAAAACAACACCTAACTTACTAGTCTCAGGTCTGACGCAAATGAAAGAACCGGAGTAGCACAAACATTCTCCCCTGAAGGCAATAAATGCCGGGGCAGCATGGGAGTAGATGGCTACATTTGTCTCACAGGGCTTCCTCACGGTACACTGAAGAACATTACACACCAGCTGCTTACCAGAGTGACACATACACAACTCAGAACAACTTGGGTCTGCCTTCGTGTAGAATCTCTTGCCACCTTCCTCAACGATGTAATCCTGCACTCCTTTACGACCAGGCTGATGCTTCTCGCAGTAATCTAAGAATAAATAGTTAGTTTAGTTTTTATATATTAAATGCCCTTTCATTGCTGCCAATGAAGAATTTGAATCATCGAGTTACTTGTTTGATACATAGATTATGAGACTATTTCCATACAAAATGGTGTTTATGGTCAAGTATTTCAATTTTTTTAAAACTTACTGGGAGGCATTGTAGTTGTAGTTGGTTTCCTCGTTGTTGTCGTTGTAGTAGGAGGGTTGGTGATAGGCTCCCAGCTGGTTGTCTTGGTAGGGTTTAAGACAGTGCCCCCCTGCTGACCGTGCGAGATCTGCTGAACAGGTTCACTCAAAATCTCTGTCGTTATTTGGGGCGGGTAGACGATGTTAGGCGAGGTGGTGAGTTCGATTGTGCCGGGCATGAAAGTCATCAGCATCTCGCGGTGGTAGTCGGTTTGGGACTCGACTGAAAAAAATAGACATTTGTCAACAAATTTAATCGAAAGAATTTAAAACCATTTTTCATTTAAACTGCTTGAAGTACGAATATTCTTTTAAGAAAATGTTACGATATCACGAAAGTACTTTCAATATTACTTCCATAATTTGTAAAAATCAGAATAGGGATTTGAATTATGAAACTTTATTCAGAATTTCTACCCTTTTGGAATCTGTTTCGGAGAAGTTGCTTTTAGATAATATGTAAAAGCAATCGTACACAGTTTATAATTCCATTCAGAACCACTCAGTACCTAGACTTCTTATTAATTTCAATAACCCCAATATCACTCACCAACACAAGGATTAAACCACAAGATTCTCTGCCAGTCGACACAGAGGTAGGTTTCTCTGGTGCTGATGGTTGCACATGAACACATGACCCTGAGTTCTGTGCCTAGGATTCCTGTGAGGGCCTTCCTGCACTCTGAGGTAGATCCTGCGCACCTCTGAGTGTCCGAATCCACTGCGCAGGCCTGTTCGTAGTACTCCAGACGGTGTCTGCGGGAAGGGAGTTGATGAAGATATTAAAACACAGTCCGGTACCCAGAAAGAGAATAGGTAAAGCCATAGAAAGTTAAATAGGTTTTCATCTTAATAATTGGGGTCTCTCTAGGTAAATGCGTTATGCAAAAAGATGAGTTTTTCAAAATTAAAATTTAAAAAGTAGAAATTATCAATCAATTAAATTTTAAAAAGTGGTTAATTGAGGAAATAATTTTCTCACTATTTAATAAACATATTGATTATTTGAATAGTTTTTCTAAGTAAAGTTAATCAATATTCTTTTGAATTCTGTAACGGTTTACTTCTTGATAATATATCTCAAGTTGATCCCTAACTTTTAGCAGGAAACTTTACCGTTGGGACAATTAAGCTTATGGAAATATAAATTCACTGCCCTAATTTTTAATGAGATTACTCTTGAATCTGCTTGTGGAGATAGAAGATTCCAAAGGAAAAAAAGTTATGGTGAGCCGTATAAGATTAAGCATGGGGGATCCTCTTAATCTGTAATACCCCACCATAATCTTCTCTGCCCCAGCATATATTCCCCCCCCCTGGATAAGTGCCCAACGAACCTGCAGCTGGGATCAGTCTTGCAGTTCATGGCAAGCTGATGGCAGAGAATCATGTTGCCATTTTGAGGTTTGCGGGCGCATGTAGGGTGAAGTTTTTCCTGAGCATCCAGGCAAGCGTCTGCTGTCAGACTTGTTTTCCTGTTTGGTAGATGTAATTAGTAAAGAAGTAAAAGTAATTTGAGTATGTCACTATTGAAAATTCGGGCTAAATATTTGTAAAAACGTTTGTATAATGAAATGAATAACTTATAATAAGTAAATATGTATAAATATTAGTTTAATCGTTAAACATACAATTGTGTGCATTGGCACTGAGTTGAATCAAATGTGCGTAATAACTAACACATTTTCCTATATTTAATGATATGGGAATATAAAACTAGAGTTTCGCCTCACTTGCAGAGGCAGAAGGCGACATCCATGGCCCACTTGGTGTCTACATTGCGGTAGAACCTCTGTAAGTTGTCCATGCACGCCATCTGATGGCAGCTGTTCTCATCACAGCGCGCCAACACTCCGTCCATGAGCTTCTTGCACTTCCTATCAGCCATGCAGCCTGTTAGAGAGGACTGACAGGTCATCATGAGGGTGTCAATGGGCCTGCTGTTGGAGGAGCTTGTCAGACCTGGTGGAGACAGTGTCAGGATGAGTCACAAGGTGAAGAATTAACGGAAACTTGAGGCTGCGATTTGAATGCCCGAATAACTAAGCATTATTTTCTCTATTGGAATTCAGGTACTTTCGATTCGTAGTCAATTGCAGTACGTTTTAATGACTATGATACGGAATATATACTATATATATGGTATAATTGCAATAGGTTATAATCGCAATACGTTATTAAAAAGCAACACAAATTTATTAACACTCGTTGGTTTTACGAACTCGATGACAGTGGACAAATATTTTTTTTTGTATCAAATACGAGATTGTTTGTATAATTTTCAACTATTATTTTCTAACTGTAAAATGATTTTCCTCAAAAATTTCACTAATATAGTACCAATGTTCAACCAACAATCAACCAAATTTCGTCCAACAATCAACCAAATTTCGTCCAACAATCAACCAAATTTCGTCCAACAATAAACCAAATTTCGTCCAACAATCAACCAAATTTCGTCCAACAATCAACCAAATTTCGTCCAACAATCAACCAAAGTTCGTCCAAAAATCTAACAAAATTCGTTCAACACTCAACCTAAGATCCCCGGGCAATCCCTACCACCGTTCATTTGCTTCAATCTACCGAATTTAAATAACAATTACTAGCATCGCTTTCTCAATCAAAATGGAGAATTAAACAGAATTTTTCTAAGTTCTTTTTCTGGACGCATAACAGTTCAATGAAGAGATAATTAACTTAGGGGGTAATTTATTCAAAGGCAATTTTCTTTTCAACCAAAGGGTCACTTAAATCCGACATACAGGGGTAACTAAAATGATTAATTGTTTTCGTCGTATGATTGAGCAATAAATCAAGTTCATGTAGTTATTCCGGGAGTTTCTTATCAGGAAAGTAAGCAGCTAGTGGACTAGTATTAAGAGAATTTACAAAGGATTTCGCACTTTTGTAAATAATGAACTAATTACCGGATGAGCATTATTATAAATTATGATGGGATTGATTGCTAATGAGTACAGTAATACTCCTCTATAGTGGAGTCCTCTATAGTGATTGTAGTGTCCTGAGTAAGAGAACTACCTCATATTTCTGCACATTTCTTCTGCCCATTGAATGTACTTTTATAGTCATAAATCAGAAAAATAGTTTTCAACAATGATCAAAGAAAGAAATAATCTTCATTCGGTAGTTGGTTCACCATCTTAACAATTTAAACATCTATTTCTTAGATATTTTCTATCACGATAACTGTTGGTATTTTTTATTGTTAATTTACTATTTTTGTTTCGCCACGTAACATAAAAAAAAATATTACATTGCAAATTAACTATATATAGTCTTTCATGATAATTTTTTGGAAGATTCTAAAACAAATTGTATGTTCAACCTAAGCATCTTCTTGTAAAACAACCACCAATCATCAAAACAAAGTGCGCAGTGAAGGGTTTAAAACAACCACCAATCATCAAAACGAAGTGCGCAGTGAAGGGTTGAAACAACCACCAATCATCAAAACAAAGTGCGCAGAGAAGGGTTGAAACAACCACCAATCATCAAAACAAAGTGCGCAGTGAAGGGTTAAAACAACCACCAATCATCAAAACAAAGTGCGCAATGAGGGGTTGAAAAAACCACCAATCATCAAAACAAAGTGCGCAGTGAAGGGTTAAAACAACCACCAATCATCAAAACAAAGTGCGCAGTTAAAGGTTAAAACAACCACCAATCATCAAAACAAAGTGCGCAGTAAAGGGTTAAAACAACCACCAATCATCAAAACAAAGTGCGCAGTTAAAGGTTAAAACAACCACCAATCATCAAAACAAAGTGCGCAGTAAAGGGTTAAAACAACCACCAATCATCAAAACAAAGTGCACAGTAAAGGGTTAAAACAACCACCACTCATCAAAACAAAGTGCGCAGTGAAGGGTTAAAACAACCACCAATCATCAAAACAAAGTGCGCAGTAAAGGGTTAAAACAACCACCAATCATCAAAACAAAGTGCGCAGTGAAGGGTTAAAACAACCACCAATCATCAAAACAAAGTGCGCAGTGAAGGGTTAAAACAACCACCAATCATCAAAACAAAGTGCGCAGTGAAGGGTTAAAACAACCACCACTCATCAAAACAAAGTGCGCAGTGAAGGGTTAAAACAACCACCAATCATCAAAACAAAGTGCGCAGTGAAGGGTTAAAGCAACCACCACTCATCAAAACAAAGTGCGCAGTGAAGGGTTAAAACAACCACCAATCATCAAAACAAAGTGCGCAATGAGGGGTTGAAAAAACCACCAATCATCAAAACAAAGTGCGCAGTGAAGGGTTAAAACAACCACCAATCATCAAAACAAAGTGCGCAGTTAAAGGTTAAAACAACCACCAATCATCAAAACAAAGTGCGCAGTGAAGGGTTAAAACAACCACCAATCATCAAAACAAAGTGCGCAGTGAAGAGTTAAAACAACCACCAATCATCAAAACAAAGTGCGCAGTGAAGGGTTAAAACAACCACCAATCATCAAAACAAAGTGCGCAGTTAAAGGTTAAAACAACCACCAATCATCAAAACAAAGTGCGCAGTGAAGGGTTAAAACAACCACCAATCATCAAAACAAAATGCGCAATGAGGGGTTGAAAAAACCACCAATCATCAAAACAAAGTGCGCAGTGAAGGGTTAAAACAACCACCAATCATCAAAACAAAGTGCGCAGTAAAGGGTTAAAACAACCACCAATCATCAAAACAAAGTGCGCAGTTAAAGGTTAAAACAACCACCAATCATCAAAACAAAGTGCGCAGTAAAGGGTTAAAACAACCACCAATCATCAAAACAAAGTGCACAGTAAAGGGTTAAAACAACCACCACTCATCAAAACAAAGTGCGCAGTGAAGGGTTAAAACAACCACCAATCATCAAAACAAAGTGCGCAGTAAAGGGTTAAAACAACCACCAATCATCAAAACAAAGTGCGCAGTGAAGGGTTAAAACAACCACCAATCATCAAAACAAAGTGCGCAGTGAAGGGTTAAAACAACCACCACTCATCAAAACAAAGTGCGCAGTGAAGGGTTAAAACAACCACCAATCATCAAAACAAAGTGCGCAGTAAAGGGTTAAAACAACCACCAATCATCAAAACAAAGTGCACAGTAAAGGGTTAAAACAACCACCACTCATCAAAACAAAGTGCGCAGTGAAGGGTTAAAACAACCACCAATCATCAAAACAAAGTGCGCAGTGAAGGGTTAAAACAACCACCAATCATCAAAACAAAGTGCGCAGTAAAGGGTTAAAACAACCACCAATCATCAAAACAAAGTGCACAGTAAAGGGTTAAAACAACCACCACTCATCAAAACAAAGTGCGCAGTGAAGGGTTAAAACAACCACCAATCATCAAAACAAAGTGCGCAGTGAAGGGTTAAAACAACCACCAATCATCAAAACAAAGTGCGCAGTAAAGGGTTAAAACAACCACCAATCATCAAAACAAAGTGCGCAGTAAAGGGTTAAAACAACCACCAATCATCAAAACAAAGTGCGCAGTGAAGGGTTAAAACAACCACCAATCATCAAAACAGAGTGCGCAGTGAAAGGTTAAGTCATTATTACGGCTAAGGACACTAAAATATTTCTCCTGATAAGGATGCCAAAGGACAGTCTCCTAAATTAGTATCAATTTGTCTAAGAGGTCATGTGTGCAGGTGCCTAAAAATAGACATCTGTAGCAATCGACCTCAACTCCTCCAATTATTAGGATCATGCAACTCTCTTCTAATTCCCAGAACTAGGCGCTAAACAATCGAAGAACTTCTTATTATTTCATCCTTGCTCAATTGATTAACCAGCTTGGGGAGAATATTATGGTGGGGCCATAGAAGATCTTCTTTTATTATTTCATCCTTGCTCAATTGATTAACCAGCTTGGGGAGAAAATTATGGTGGGGCCATAGAAGATCTTCTTATTATTTCATCCTTGCTCAATTGATTAACCAGCTCAGGGAGAAAATTATGGTGGGGCCATAGAAGATCAATATTTCATCCTTGCTCAATTGATTAACCAGCCCGGGGAGAAAATTATGGTGGGGCCACAGAAGATCTTCTTAATACGCCCCAGCTATAAATTCAGGCTTCAAAGTAATGCATCTATAATTTATAAAGTAAATAAGATATCCCTAATGCATATTAAATCTTCCCAGACTTTAACTGATATGCAAAAATTACAGCAAACTCTACCGCAATAAATTATACTTTTCTTATTTGAATGAATATTTAATAACATGGACTTCGGTAGCTAAAGTTTAGACGAGGAATGATTAAAATGGCACTTCAAATTCGTAAGACGATTAAATAACTTTCTTTCGCTATTATTTAATCATCTGAACTCAAATTAATCCTATAAAGTTACACATTATAATGTACCTAGGTGGCGAAAACTTTAAACAGTTTATATAAAATATCAATAATTTTAATATATAGTAATTTCTTATGAAAAAATATGAGAAAAGATGTCAATAAAAATTAAAGGATAAAATAAGATTAACAAACGTGAATTAAATACCCAATAGAAAATTTAATAAGCTATTATTAAAAAAACACAAATATTACCATTAAATTTCTTTCATTGTGATAAGAACAAAAAAAAGTATATATTAAAACTGGTCATTTTAATTATATATATTTTTCTCTTTCTTCACAACGAACATATTTTAATATTTTCATATGTTTTTTTCAATAATTACCTATTTTAATTTTCATCCGATTTTTAATTCACATCTGGTAACTATACATTACCGTACCAATTTACTGCAATTGTTATAAAATAGATTACAACTCACCTTATACAGGATACAAATAGCAATATAATTACATGCTGCTAAATAGGACTACATTGTGCATGGGGATAATAACGATAAACTTATTAAAGAACATGCTGAAGAGACAAACCGAGGTAAATTCTTCTAAAGGAGAGAAAATATCACCTTGGTTTGTCTCTAATGATGTTCACAGGCCTCATCATCTCATATCATAAATATGACATCATTATATGACGCCATAAATATGACGCCATAAATATGACGCCATAAATATGACATAATAAATATGACATAATAAATAAGTCTATGCCGATTGTAACGATGATGAGGACTGTGAATTACAATATGCTAGAGAAGTATAGGAAGTATCATGCAGTAGTACATACCGTGCTTCATTATCTTATAATATATATGTTAAGATGTATAAATAATTCAAAATGACGCCAATTGATTATCACATGATTCACCTCAGAAGGTGACACAGTGTCAACTTCTACCCCTGACTCTGACGTCAAAATGACACTCTTTTAAATGATGTCGTATAGCTATATCTCAACTTTAATAATTTCATTTCAACATATAGAAAGGAGAGTTTTCAATGGCATAGGGTTAGTTCCAAATTATTGAACGGTTCCATATTTTCGACCATATATATAAGGAAATATTATATAAATTATATTATATAGTGTTTCTTACTATGTTCGGAAATGTGGAACCGTTCGATAAAGCTGAACATTCCCTATATTAATATAATTTTAACTTACATTTAATTTTCAATATCAGTTTGACGTCAGAGTTTAAATCTTTTTAAATTCAATTGTACAGAACGAGTTGACTCTTTCCAAGGATTATCCTCTTTTAGGCGATATCCTAACTACAATTGCTTTTTACTGTCATAATATCTCATTAAAATGTACCTATTTAGATATTAATAAGAATCCTTTTTGAAAGGCCGTACACACGCAGGGTATTCTATGTCTTTCCACCAGACTTTTTGCTAAGCTCCTCCTACTCTTTCCACACGAATATAAGAAAAACGATATAGTTATTATTTATTTTAGTTGGTATCCATGATACCTGCATGTATCATGGATGCCAACTAAAAATTATTATAAACAATTATATCGTTTATTCTTATATAATTAAAATATTTCGTGGAAAAAGTAGGAGGAGCTTAGCAAAAAGTCTGGTGGAAAGACATAGAATACCCTGCGTGTGTACGGCCCTTTAAAGAAGAATCACATATGAAGTTTACGCAAAATAATTTCTAGACTAACTTGCTGGTCTGATGAAACACGAGTGTAGTGTTTTAATCAGTGTCTACCTGCTATTATTGAAAGTAATCTTTAAGGACGGGTAAATAACCTAAAATATAATTATTATTATGTATAGCTTCTTCTATATCTAAATACGATCATATTTTTTAAATATTTTTCTGATTTAATAAGTACTAGTACAGGAACTGTGATTAATCTATTGAATATTCAATTAATATATGTAGTTGGTTTGAGATTATATTTAAATGCAAGTAAGCATTATGAATACATGTATACTACTTTATAACATTATTGTTTACTTTCTAAATATATCTAATATTAATTATTAATATTAGTATGACCCGTAGGCTAGCCATAATATACTGCCGCTAAATATTATTTTTCTTTTATAATTCAAAGACTTCGAACAGAGTACTATATATAGTAGTATAGTTTGGCATTAGTCCATTTATAGATGACATTGTTAACCCCTCTGATATGAACATCACGAACAATTTATATAGAAAAAAGTGATAAACATACTATATACCTATAGAAGTATATGCGTCACAGTATAGAGTCCAAGCAAGACCCAGGAAACATTATTTCTTGCGGTAACATTGTCATAATATTGTCACAACATTACCCTTATAAGATTAAGGGTGGAGTAATCTTCTATGGCCCCACCATAAATCTTCCTTTACTCCAACAGATAAAAGTGTTCTCAGTTTTATTAATTAATTATACATATTACTTATAATAATATTTAAAAACAATGGGTTATATTAATTACCACATGCTAATTATTCAAAGAAGATGAATTATGAAATAAACATAAATTATGGCACAAAATAAGTTATGTTTAACTGTCTTATATACCATATTCCTTTAATAATGTAAATTTATATTTTCTTTATTGTTTATACAGTTGTGATGAATTGTTCTTGTAGAGTTATAATTTTCAAAGAAAAAGAACGAGCATTACTATGTAATTATTATACGAATACCCACCTTAATCTTCTAAAACGCGACCATAACATTTCATATGAGTAAATTTCAATACTAAAGGCTATAAATTACTTAAAAATGAAAAATTGAAATTATTATGAGTACCTACCTATTTTTCCCATATTAAAATGATTTAAAATTTATATTTATAAAGTATTTTGATTTCATTATATTTATATGTCGAAAATAACGATTTTAAATCATGTTGTAATTTTCATTAAATGCATGTAATTACAGTAGGGTGAGTTCCAAGTTATCGAACGGTTTCATATTTTCGATCATTTAGGAAAAAAATTATAGTTCAACACCCAAACTAGTTATTTTAATTGGTATCCATGATGCCTCAAGGTATCATGGATACCATTCATAATAACAAATAAAAATGAGAAATCATATTTTTTTCTTATGTTCGAAAATAAGAAACCGTTCGATAACTCGTAACTTACCCTATAACTTAAACATAATATTCCATTTTGGACATTATGAAAACAATATCTTCCTTTGAGGTTCATTTCAGTTGCTTGAGGCCAATTTGACTCGCATATGAAGATTCGAATGAACTAATTTGGAAATTAAGAATCCCTTTCGGTTCTTTGGATTCGGATAAATTGAAGCGTGAAATTCTCTATTAGACCCAGCGATTGAACGGCAAAAAAGAACGAACGTTCTTATTGAACGCTCAGTGAGAATGTGGAACTCTATGAACTCTCTTATTGAACGAAGCAAAAGATCGAGGAAGGTGATGAACGTTCTTATTGAACGTTGGGAGAGAATGTAGAACGAGAATAATGTTCTTATTGAACGTTGGGAGAGAATGTGGAACGAGAATAATGTTCTTATTGAACGTTGGGAGAGAATGTGGAACGAGAATAATGTTCTTGTTGAACGTTGGGAGAGAAATTAGAACGAGAATAATGTTCTTATTGAACGTTGGGAGAGAATGTAGAACGAGAATAATGTTCTTGTTGAACGTTGGGAGAGAAATTAGAACGAGAATAATGTTCTTATTGAACGTTGGGAGAGAATGTAGAACGAGAATAATGTTCTTATTGAACGTTGGGAGAGAATGTAGAACGAGAATAATGTTCTTGTTGAACGTTGGGAGAGAAATTAGAACGAGAATAATGTTCTTATTGAACGTTGGGAGAGAATGTAGAACGAGAATAATGTTCTTATTGAACGTTGGGAGAGAATGTAGAACGAGAATAATGTTCTTATTGAACGTTGGGAGAGAATGTAGAACGAGAATAATGTTCTTGTTGAACGTTGTGAGAGAATGTAGAACGAGAATAATGTTCTTATTGAACGTTGGGAGAGAATGTAGAACGAAGAATGTGATATTGGTACCTCAATATTGTTACAACATTGCCCCCATATAGTGACAACATTGCCCCAATATAGTGACAACATTGCCCCAATATAGTGACAACATTGCCCCAATATAGTGAAAACATTGCCCCAATATAGTGACAACATTGCCCCAATATAAAGACAACATTGCCCCAATATAGTGAAAACATTGCCCCAATATAGTGAAAACATTGCCCCAATATAATGACAACATTGCCCCAATATAGTGAAAACATTGCCCCAATATAGTGACAACATTGCTTCCATATAGTGACAACATTGCCCCAATATAAAGACAACATTGCCCCAATATAGTGACAACATTGCTCCCATATAGTGAAAACATTGCCCCAATATAAAGACAACATTGCCCCAATATAGTGAAAACATTGCCCCAATATGGTGAAAACATTGCCCCAATATAGTGAAAACATTGCCCCAATATAGTGAAAACATTGCCCCAATATAGTGACAACATTGCCCTAATATAGTGACAACATTGCCCCAATATAGTGAAAACATTGCCCCAATATAGTGACAACATTGCTCCCATATAGTGACAACATTGCCCCAATATAGTGAAAACATTGTCCCAATATAGTGACAACATTGCCCCAATATAGTGACAACATTGCCCCAATATAATGAAAACATTGTCCCAATATAGTGACAACATTGCCCCAATATAGTGACAACATTGCCCCAATATAATGAAAACATTGCCCCAATATAGAGACAACATTGCTCCCATATAGTGACAACATTGCTCCAATATTGTTTCTTTACAATATTTCCACAATATTGTTACAACATTGCCCCGATATTTTGTGACCTGTGTAATTAAATTAGAATTAATATGAAGTGTACAGTAAACTCTGTCATTATATTTTGTTTGGTATTTTTCTGGCTAACGGAAGTTAAATCTGAAACTATAATATAGAGGTAAGTTACGAATTATCGGTCAGTTCCACATCTTCGGTCATATAAGTAAAAAAACTATATAATAATAAATTCTCATTTTTTATTTTAATTGGTATCCATGATACCAAGTACCAATAAAAAAGTAAGTATCAAGTATCATGGGTACCAATAAAAAAATATATATAGTTTTTTCTTATATGACCGAAGAAGTGTAACTGACCGGTAGTTCGTAACTTACCCTACTCTGGCTAAAATATGTCAAGTGTTGTCATCATGCCGTGTAACGGCATATCCTAATTACTTATCAATAGTGATGTGAAAAGGAATAGGGTGACTGCACTATTATGTCAGGCCCTTAAAATTAATGGCTGATGCATGCATATTTATAATCGATGATATGCTCCTGCCTTGTAAAGCGCCGTACACACGTAGGGTTTTTAAGTCTTTCCACCAGACTTTTTGCTAAGCTCCTCCTACTTTTTCCACGAGAATATAAGAAAAAACGATATAGTTATTATATATTATAATTGGTATCCATGATACCTGCAGGTATCATGGATACCAACTAATAATCATACGATTTATATAATTCTTTCTTATATTCTCGTGGAAGAAGTAGGAGGAGCTTAGCAAAAAGTCTGGTGGAAAGACTTAAAAACCCTACGTGTGTACGGCCCTTAAGGTAGGGTATAGTTTATATTACCAAATGCGCTTCCAATATAGAATCGAAAATATCTGTAAATTATTAAAAAACGCATAAAAATATGATCAAGTGAAAAATAGAATTCGATTGGTTATTATTTTCTTTTTCTCTCAACAGTGAATATATTTTATTGGTTTAAATTAATTTGATGTATTTTGTAAATAATAATAAATTGAATTTTTTATGTGGTACTTTGTTCGTAGGTTGTAATTAATTGCATTTAACTTTAGTTATCGATTTACAGAAATAAGTTAATTTCTTAGACAGATGAAAGAAAAAGACTTCTATCTCTTACTCCTGTAAATTTTTAATTTGTATCACACTATTATATGTAGTTGGAAAAAAATTTATAGGAGAGTGAAATAGGAATAAGTGTGGTCCCCTCTCAATCTTCTATGGCCCCACCATAACTTTCCATTTGAGTTGATTTAAAAATCAATTACCATTTCAATCATTGTGTCTTTCTTCCAATAAAATTTTCATTAATATTTTACCTAGAATAGCATTTTACAGATTTACAGTACATAAATATAGCGCTTGCTAATCGAACTACCCAAGAAAAATATAAACCCCGGATACGCGTTCATTAGAGTTGCAGGATGGACAATTATTAGAACAATGGCTGCCAGTTTATAACATGATTATAACACACGCTATGAATATAACATTAAGATTCATTATTCTGTGTTGACACGTTAGGTAGTTAGATAATACAGTTGGGTATAAAAGTATGAGGACAGAAGAGAAAAGTATTTAGAGATATCAAAATTCTGAAACCATTAGGATGAATAGATATATTAGGTATTGAAAATCCAAAAATACAAACCATTTATCGCCTTCGTCAAAAATCGATGATAGTGTGTTATCATTTACTGTCCACCTAATTTTGGATCACAATGTTTGTACGAAATCTTATATAAAAATTACCTAATAGATTCTACAGTACCTAACTAGATGTCGTCAAGTGTTATTTAAAATGACTTTAAAAGAAAGATTTCAAGACTCTGTCCATAGCAGTTGAAATCCTCGTCAAAATCGTGTTTTCTAGTGAGTTTTGCAGCCCCAACTTCTTCAAAGAATCACTCCTTTTAATGGTTTACTATGAATTCTTGATGATTTGACAAAGTTGTACGACATCGAAGTTTTCTCTGTGAAATTAGGGAGGCAATACTTTTGATCGGGAAATGAAGTTTGTAGGGAAAAGATGTGAACTTGTAAGAAGAAATTATTTAAAGATTGATGTGATGTCAGTAGTATGAAAATTAAGCGATGCATGCTGTACTTAACTACCATTTATGATGAAGTAATACAGAGCTAAATAAAAAAAATACTGCAATCAAACATAAAACTATCACATTGACAAATAGCTTCAAAATGGAACAAAATCAAAGATGTCTACTTAACAATCAATTTCTTCCTTCAAAAGGTTTTCATTATTGGTCAGCATTGTCTTTCCCTGACGTAATCAATCATATAGTTCACCGTAAAATACGCATCGTTTTCTATGCGCATCCTTGTCATTTTCTATAACTAAATCAAGGGGTAACTATTCCAGCTCTAGATTTCGCTTCTAAGAATTGAAATAAGTGGTGTGGCTCTCAAATATAATTCTGGATAGTAAATCACGTCCTGAGGAACAATAAGTTTGGAACTCTGACACCAGAGGGCATTAACAAGGTAGGTAGGGGGCGCTGTATATCCATCTTGTGTGTTCTTATAAATGGTGAGGCTAGAAGGATAATATTTCAAAAGTTTACTGCTTGCTATGATATCCTCATAATTGTAACAGAGCTAATAAAAGAAACTTTGGAAATTAGGAAAATGGTGGAAGATTTATGGAATGATATAAATATTTCAATATATTTAGTGGAGTAGGATCAGAGTTTACTAAGATATTATTATCGTTATTTACAAAGATATTATTATAGCTATTTACAGAGGTATTATTTTAGATATAGATACAATCTTCACTGACAGACATGTTATCGTTATTAAGCAGTCCACAGACAATCAAGCTGATTGATCGAAAGCTGGACGCAATTGCTTGAAGAAGTCATGATTGACTGTCCGTCTAAGAGCTGCTTTGACGATTGACTCAAACGTTGACGGTGATTGATAGAAAATTTGAATGACTCAATCACTGATGCTTGACTGTCTATGACAACTTTGGTCAAGCATTACGTTAGTCTTTCGCCAATTCACAACGAAAGGGTTGATACTTTGACAGACTGTCTTACTAAAACACTCAAAAAAAAAAATACTGGTTTTAGATAAAACAGATTGCTTGATAGTCTAGGGCCTACCTTAATAGAAGCATAATAGTTTAAAGGTCCCTCCGTTCTAATTTTTTTATTACTATAATCATTAAAACTAAGCTTACTGATTATAAAACTGCAAACAATTTAAAATTTGGCTCTATAGTTTTAGTATATGTAATTTAAGATTTTTGCCGTTCTTTCTATTACCTCTCTGAATTTCAAGCAAAGAAAAAGCCAGCGTGTCCGATAGGCTAACTAGATCAGACTAATTCAAAACAATAACAAAGCTGATTCCAAGATAATGGATCCATACAAAGAATCCAAGTACCTAATTAAGCATTTCTTACTAATAGTTTTCATATATCATAACTATTTTCCGATCTAGAGAACTGTAAATTTTAAACACTGTATTTGAATAGGTATGTACTGTCACTACTATGTATATACGAATGAACATACCTACTCAATTATGCGGGCTTTTTCTTCTAATGAATCTCAGAATGAAAAAAAGCGAAATGTGAATATTTTTTATATAATTAATTGTGAACAGAATACTTGATCGATTTAAATTCTGCTTACTGTTATATGTTATATAACCTTAGCTCTACATATTTAAAGCAATTCCAGATTTTTTTAAATTTAGAGTGGAGAAGACCTCTAACTTATCGCCATCTATGAAAATTGTAATATTGCCGGAAACATTTCCGTTTTAAAAACAATTACTTGCAATAATAATAATTGCATTTTTTCCTGATAAAATTAATTATAGAAACATGAATTTAGTTTTAATGCTTTAATTTCTTTTTCATGGAAATAAATTATTTTACATCAGTACAGTAGAAAATACAATGTTATGTATATTGCCTATCTTAGAATTACTTAAACTATCGTTGCTATATCCAGTCTGTTGTTAGATCTATATTTACCTTGTACCTATAGTAATAATATTTGTCTAAAATTATCTGTGCTGAAAGAGAAATGTTCGAGCTGTAAAATATCAAATGGAATCACCTTCAATCTTCTATGGCCCCACTATAAATACACTGAAAAGATCCTTCCTAGCCATTTATTATCAAAAGTCTGTGTCATATCTGCTACTGTGTCATATCTGCTACTGTGTCATATCAACTACTGTGTCATATCGGCTACTGTGTCATATCGGCTACTGTGTCATATCGGCTACTGTGTTAAATTGGCTACTGTGTCATATCGGCTACTGTGTCATATCTGCTACTGTGTCATATCGGCTACTGTGTCATATCGACTACTGTGCCATATCTGCTACTGTGTCATATCGGCTACTGTGTCATAGCGGCTACTGTGTCATATCGGCTACTGTGTCATATCTGCTACTGTGTCATATCTGCTACTGTGTCATATATGCTACTGTGTCATATCTGCTACTGTGTCATATCTGCTACTGTGTCATATCGGCTACTGTGTCATATCGGCTACTGTGTCATATCAACTACTGTGTCATATCGGCTACTGTGTCATATCGGCTACTGTGTCATATCGGCTACTGTGTTAAATTGGCTACTGTGTCATATCGGCTACTGTGTCATATCTGCTACTGTGTCATATCGGCTACTGTGTCATATCGACTACTGTGCCATATCTGCTACTGTGTCATATCGGCTACTGTGTCATAGCGGCTACTGTGTCATATCGGCTACTGTGTCATATCTGCTACTGTGTCATATCTGCTACTGTGTCATATATGCTACTGTGTCATATCTGCTACTGTGTCATATCTGCTACTGTGTCATATCGGCTACTGTGTCATATCGGCTACTGTGTCATATCGGCTACTGTGTCATATCGGCTACTGTGTCATATCAGCTACTGAGTCATATCGGCTACTGTGTCATATCGACTACTGTGTCATATCGGCTACTGTGTCATATCTGCTACTCTGTCATATCTGCTACGGTGTCATATCGGCTCCTGTGTCATATCGACTACTCTGTCATATCAGCTACTGTGTCATATCTGCTACGGTGTCATATCTGCTACTGTGTCATATCTGCTACTGTGTCATATCGGCTCCTGTGTCATATCGACTACTCTGTCATATCAGCTACTGTGTCATATCGACTACTGTGTCATATCGGCTACTGTGTCATATCTGCTACGGTGTCATGTCGGCTCCTGTGTCATATCGACTACTCTGTCATATCAGCTACTGTGTCATATCAACTACTCTGTCATATCTGCTACTGTGTCATATCTGCTACTGTGTCATATCGGCTCCTGTGTCATATCTACTACTCTGTCATATCGACTACTCTGTCATATCGACTACTCTGTCATATCGACTACTCTGTCATATCGACTACTCTGTCATATCGACTACTCTGTCATATCGACTACTCTGTCATATCGACTACTCTGTCATATCGACTACTCTGTCATATCGGCTCCTGTGTCATATCGACTACTCTGTCATATCGACTACTCTGTCATATCGACTACTCTGTCATATCGACTACTCTGTCATATCGACTACTCTGTCATATCGGCTCCTGTGTCATATCGACTACTCTGTCATATCGACTACTCTGTCATATCGACTACTCTGTCATATCGACTACTCTATCATATCTGCTACTGCATAAATACCTTACGGCATACAAGCTCTTAAAATTCATCAAAAATATTATCCAACATACAGTGTGTTGCAGAATTATTGTTCACATTTGTAGTGCTAATATTTGCCGGACTATCATTGGTAGTAAGATGGTACCATCTTATAGGTACACTTAATTTAATAGGTTACTTTTATATTTCTAAGGATATTTGATGTTACATAAATTTCGATATATGCAATGTTAAAATATACCCAGAATTTCAGAAACACCCTGTATTGTAGCCCCCAGTACGTGACACGCAAAAAATGAATTTAAAATCATTGTAGGTAAATATTACATAAGAAGAGAATTGTTAAATAAATATTTGAATTATGTTCAGTAAATATTTGATGTATTAATTTCAGAGTTCGATACCTATTGTGTATTACTTAAAATTAAATACAATACACTTTCATGGATTGTATGTACTATATAGTAGAAAGTATTTATGTAATACATGTACGAGTAATTTCAAATATATATTTGTTAAAGAAGCAAATGAATACATATTCCTAATCACGAGAGATCGCATCCATATTTTCTCGCGCGATAGTAAAAACACGAATCGCTTCATCTCCAGCGATGAGCTTCTAAGACTCGAATTATTTAAATATCTAATTTTGATTCCTAATAATAATCTAATTATGATTCAATTGTTTGTTAGAGTAAAAACTCCCCTATAGTGAATGTAGTGTCCTGAGTAAAGGAGTAGCCTCTATAGTGAACATATTTTTTTTAGTCTGCCATAAATTGGTCATTAGTTTTCTAAAACTGTTGGCGATTCATGGCAGACTAAAGAAAATTTATTCTCTATAGAGGCTATTTCATTAGTTAGGGCAGTATATTCACTATAGAGGACTTAATTATAGAGCAGTTCTTCTCATATAACATTGTATCGATTCTAAAGGGCCGTGCACACGTAGGGGTTTTTAAGTCTTTCCACCAGACTTTTTACTAAGCTCCTCCTACTTTTTCCACGAGAATATAAGAAAAAGCGATGTAATTCGTATGATTATTAGTGCAGGTATCATGGATACCAAATAATAATTATACGATTTATATCATTTTTCTTATATTCTTGAGTAGGAGGAGCTTAGCAAAATGTCTGGGGGAAAGACTTAAAAAAACTCTGCGTGTGTACGGCCCTTTAAGGGCATCGCAAAAGTCATTTCACAGTTTTAAGAAATTGTTATAAAATAACCATCACAGATAGATAAATGACATAAATTATAACTAAAAAATGAAATTGTAAATTAATATTACTTATATTTAATATGATTTAAATATTTCCAGTAAGTATTGAAAAAAGTATGCCTTCTTACGCTATTTTCACCAAAAAAATCCAAAATAAATGAATTTATCATGTTAATTGAATTAAATTAAATCTATCCAAAGAAATATATATTAGGAGATGTTTAATCAGGTGACAAGATGTTCATAAAACATCACCACACGATAAATTAAACGCTCGGGAAAAGGCTTCCTTTAGTGAAGTCATGAATTAAAACTACCCCATCTTCTTGGAACCAAAAGTTATGCAGGCTCCAAATTCACATTCTGTCCGATAAAATTTTCCAGGATTATTTTTCGGTAGTGTAATAGTCAGTCACAGTAACAGCCAACCCGTTACCATCTTACGGCCCAATAACTTTGGCATTAGTTATGCCGCATGAAACCGTAACCCTCTGTGCATGGATTGGTTACTCATGAAAAACCATTGGGTTTTCATTGATTGAATAATCTCATAAACTCTATACGGAAATACACGATATATTGAGCTTTAAGAAATATTGCTTTCATGTTCCCTGCTGGATGAAAAAATAATTTTTAACTTCAATTTCCATCATATGCCAAATTGCCAATGTGAAAATATGAAAAAACTTCTTTTATTTGTAACTAGTGTGCAATCCTGTTAAAAATAACGGGTTTTCGATAGTATTGATATTATTATTATTAAATAAATATTAGTAATAATATACACTAAATGAATAAATAAACACACAACGGGTAATATTAGGATAGATTTGTATGATTTGTCTCCTAGGTTTATATAATAATTTTTAAAAATTGTGAAGTGGCTCATGGAACACCTCTCTTTACTTTGATGTATTCGTTGATGCAACAATGTATGCAGACACGTATAATTAGAAGTAATGCTACGAATCATTGTATCGGATTTTTGCATCTAAAGTGTATAAGGGTCTTACATACAAGGAGTTCATAAAATGTTGAATTGTTTTGGAACTTAACATATTTTTGGCTTTTCAAAATGGATGAAAAAAAAATTAAAAGGATAGGGTTAATTAAGTAGAGCCTACTTTAAAAAAGATGGAGTAATACGTATCACCATCTAACTATCTACATTTACTATCATCATACCATTGGAAGTCAGAGGAAGTTATGGTGGGGCCATAGAAGATTAAACTGGGTCTCCTCTTAATATTCAGAGACCCTGCCATAACTTTCTCTTTGGGTTATTTTTATTATTGGAAAAAATATAACTAATAAATAATCGATTAAAGATTGATCAGTAAAAAGTGATGATGGAATTCGAATTTTTATTTTAAATGGCAAAATTTTAAATTCATTTTTAAGTATGAATATGTTTTATTATTTTGTAATATATTTTTTCTAACTAAAATTCATTTTTCCATTATATTTGAAAATATTATTTTCATGAAATTTTTTTTAAATTGAAAATTTACCAATGATGTGATGATAGTAATTAAAAAAATGTAGTAAATTTTAACTATAAACTATAATATTAACCATATTGGTAAATGTGATAATTCACGTACGATGTTATATTATCAATTTTACTTTAATTTTTGTCATCAAATTTGCCAATATGGTTCAGAAAAATCTACTAACAAACTACACGATTATTATCTAGAAAGATTAAAATCAAAATATATACTTACGTTCAAATTCCATGATGTCAACCATGATGAAATTCCCCATATCGAATTCTCCATTTTTTCGAATTAAACTAAAACCGATTTTTAATTTTCAACAACCACTCTCACTTCATAAATTAATGGAACTTCAATCGAACTATGTATTTTACTTTTTAATCTTTTTAATATCAATGCAAAACTGGACAAAGATTCGTTTTCTGAATCGTATTTAAACAATTTTTTTTTAAATTTGATCGAATGTAAATTTAATTTATCAAAATTTATACTTTATGATGAATTGTTAACCTTTTTTCATATCGTTTGATCTGAGTATTCAAAAGTGGTAAACATGGACGGTCCTTCCAGCCAGAATGTAGAATATGGGAGCCTGAAGATCTTAGTTGCAGTGTAGAGTACCGATCATTGGTGCAAATAAGTGCATTATTACTCGAACACTAAAGTGCAACAGTGCAAAGTGAAGGTGCGCACTCTGTCAACACCCAGGAGACGCTAAAGAAATTGTACAGAAATTCTTTAAAGTGCAATCAAGATATCAATAGATATAATGGATGACAATTGCTTCAGCAATCTCCAGGTATTTTGTGCTCATTAAGTCAGTGCAGTTAGAATGTTAGATGTGAGGTGCAGACAAACTTCCTGGTTCTAAAAAGACTCTTGACTTAGTGCAGTATTGAGGAAGAAGGGAGAGAGTTGGGAATGTGAGAGGTTTGGTGAAGTTACGGTAGAAAGCTCTTCTGGAGCTTACTTTGGATTATAGAGGAGCGTGCCCTGTCTGTACAGTTTGTGAGTTTGCTACAGTTAGGTAGAGGATGAGGAGCAACGGATACCTACTTTGTCTCGGGGCTCCAGAGGAAGAGGCTGCGGACATAGCTCCGTCGATGGATCTGCCAAAAGCACCGCCAGAATTTCCCAATACAGATGCGGCTCTTGAGTTATCGTTCTTGGTTGCTGGAGGACCAGCGGGAGCAGGAGGAGATGCCCCTCGATTGGGCGAGTAAGGAGGGGGGATCAGAGGGTTGGTCAAGTGAGGAGAGTGGTGGCCACCCCTTTGCCCATGTCGTTGTTGTTGGTGAGACGCATTAACGAAGGGTATAACATTGACTGGAAATGACCAAGGATAACTATTCTGAGTGGGTTCGGCCACAGAGAGGACGTTGTGGGTTTGTGAAGAGTGCAAAGGTGGGGGATATGGATGCATTGCTGTCAGGTAAGGTGGAGTGAACGCTGTGGCATGCGGTGGAAGATAGTTGGTGTGGTGAGGAGGCTGGTAGGGGTGAGGAGGAGGTGGGTGTGGCCGTGGCATATGCTCAATGTCTATTTGAGGTGGAAAGAGAGGTGAAGGAGGTAAGATTGGAGGAAGGGGTGGGCGCGGGTGTGGACGTGAGTGGAAAGAGGGGCGCTGTGTAGGCCGTGGAGTGGGGGGTGGAGGTGGAAACATGATGCTCCACTGTTTTCCTCCACTCCCACTCAAACTTACAAGGTTTGGTGCAGAGGACACAGGGATCGTATCTGTAAGGAATTAGAAAGAAAGAAAAGATAGCCAAACACAAAAAGAAGAACTAACGAGACCAAGGCTTCTCTCATTGCGAGAAGGACGTTATCCTTTGAAAGACGGTGAGTATTTTACAGAGTGAGTAATATGCTAAAGCCGTGAGAGTTAAATCATACTCTTGTGTTCAGAAGAAAGCTTTGATTTAATAGATATTTATTGGGAAGAACAGAAGTTATGCAATTAACTCAAGTGATTCAGATGGTGATTTACTAATGATACTACGCCCAAAAATTAAAAAGTACATTTGCAAAAGCTTTTCGATTGGCTTTAATTGAGTTAAATATAATTTCTATCTTGTTTTCATCTTCCTATAAATAATTCGATAAAGTTAATTTCAGTTTTGATATTTGGTAACATTAATCAGAATTGCCAGAGAAGTTTTGTTCCTTTCATCCAAAATAACTGTTCTCCTAAATTCTTATTAGCCATTCTTTGCTTCATTTATGATCTCTCGAAAGATTTATCCGGAGGAATTCACCGAGACTACTGGAAACAGGGCCATCGAAACTATAGAGTTAATGAAAGCTTTATATAGAGTTCTGTGCAGCGATATATAGCTAAGCAGTGCAATGTGTGGGGAAAAAGAAACTCTGTACAGATGCAGTTAAGTGTGTAGAGAAGCACTAAAGTGTGTAGAAGACAAATAAAGTGTGTATAAAAAGCAGTGAAGTGTATACTCTAAAAAGACACTGAGCAAGCTAATATACATACACTGTGAAAGAAGCGTAATGTGATTCTAAATACCTAATAAAGCTGCCTAATACTACCTAATAAATGCTAACTTCTGATTGGTTGCAGAGTCAATACATGATCTCAGTGGTTGGTAACGTCATAACATCAAATAATGTGATGTCACGCGTCTTTACAACCTATGTATTGACCGTACAGTGATTTAATTTTGTATTTAAAGCAATTCAATGTCTGTTGATAACCAATGGGAATGAAGACTGCGACAGCCAATCACAGATGAGTTAATTTTACCCAATCACAGGCGAGATAATTTTAGCCAATCACAGATGAGGTAATTTTAACCAATCACAGGCGAGAAAATTTTAGCCAATCACAGATGAGATAATTTTAGCCAATCACAGGCGAGATAATTTTAGCCAATCACAGATAAGGTAATTTTACCCAATCACAGGCGAGATAATTTTAGCCATTTACAGACAAGGAAAGCTTAGCCAATCACAGGCGAGGTAAGCTTTCTGCTGAAATGTGATTGGTGGATAACAGACACTGAAGTGTCGCAGACATTTTTCGAGTGTGTGGTGGTGCGTGAGGTAAATTGTGGTGATGTGGTTTGAAAGCGTGTGGATGCTTTGGGGAATGTGGCTTAACATTATAAATAATTTCCATAGATATTAAAAATATAAAGCAATAGCTTCATGTACCATTAGGTTTAAATAGATTTATATCCTGTGGAATGAAAGTCTTTATTAATACTTAAAATTAATTCAGTTTATAAATGAGTGCAGATCCAATTATTAAACCTGTTAGATATTGAGAATTATAATGCAAAAAAGTCTATTTTGAACGAATAAAACACACTGACACAAAAATTACAACAGTTCTATAGTTTGTGCTTCAGGAAGAACTTTAATGAATCATTTTAGACGAAAGAAAAAGTGAAGAAAAACGAGATGAAGTCAAGAAGAATATTTTCCTTTAGTTTAAAATTAGAAGAATAATTTAGAGAGTGAATGTGCATATTGGAAGGAGAAAAAAATCAATATTGTAATTCAGAAACCTTTCGATATCATTGCATAAATTAATGAAGTTGATGAAATATTAAACAGTGATTTAAATTTAAAAAATTCACACATCGAAAGATTCCAGAAAATGATCAAATCACATATCTAGAATATCTAAAAAGAAGACCATTTTAGTTGCCATTCCTTTGGTATGGGAAATCCGTGGGATTTACTCACCAACGCATGGGTTCTGATGAATCATCTCGAATATTCGGGTGCAGTTTTCATTGTTGTTGTTGTTGGGACAAATGCACCCAAACATGGGGGATTTCTTGAGCATGGACCATGCACCCAAACACTGCTCACTGGGTAACAGAAAAATGCCATAAACAATTAATGGTGAGTGAGAAATGATATTTGTATATTCTATATTTAAGTGTTAATGGGTTTGGGTAAGTTTTGAGTCAATGACCGGTTCCACATTGTCGGTCATATAAAAAGATACCTATATAATTTAACATTTTATTTAACTCATAATTTAGAAGTAATATAATTTTTTCTTGACCGAAATGTGGAACCAGTCGCTAACTCGGAATTTACCCAATTTTATAATTATATAACTATAAATTATGATTTAATCTTCAATGATAAATTTAAGATAATGGATTCATTACAAATACATAGTAACGTTTGAAAATTTTCGATACAGCTATTCTATATTTGAAATATAAATTTAAAAGCGTGAATTTTTCAAATATAATTTTAGGATTTTTTTTCAAAAACTATATTTATTCTGATTTTTTTTTCTCTTGATATAAATTTGACCGAAAAAATTGATTTTTCTTAAAAAAAAAATCAGTAGAAATATTGTTTTTCCCAACATTTGTTGTAATTAGTTAGTCTCAATACCTGCTTGTCATGTGACACAGTCCGTTCTGAACCCTACAGGCCCGCATGAAGTTGCTGTAGAGGGGAATACAGTCCGGTCTGTTCTTGCAGACATTCAGGGCGTACTCACAAATAGGGAGGGCGTGAACGGCGTAAGGAGAGGAACCCGCTAGGGGAGGGAGGAATTAACATATTTTAAACTAATAAATAAATGCTGCCTAAAATATTACCTTCTGCAATCTGCAAACTTAATTAGGATAAAGAGTAAATACTTAAGTAAACAGTAGATTAAAATTATAACCTATCTTGTTATGATATATCTGCAAAAACTATAAAAAAAGAAATATCCAAAGAATCTCAACCGCGAATATATAAAAATATCAGAAAATCGTAAGACTACAAAATTTATTTCTAATTTACATATTACATAATGCAAATAAGAAAATATATTTTATTTTAATTCACTCTGTAAGTAATAACTAGGGTTGTAACAATATGCTTTTAAAATCATAGATCCCGAAAATTATATAGACGGAGAGAATTAAACACTTTTGAATCGTTCTAAACCAGCGGTATATAGAATTCGATAACATTTCATTTCGTTTCGTCTATGATATTCTTGGGATCTATGATTTTAAAAGCATATTGTCACAACCCTGGTAACAACTACCAATTTGACAAATGCAAAGAACATATGCATATATATACAACTCCTCAATATAAAACAGTACATTTACAGTACCAATTTATTACGATAACTTTTACTAAAACAAATTCATTCCAACTAAATATTGAAACGCATTACATTTTTTATTGTGCAACTGAAAACATATTTCATTAATATAAATCAATTCAATCCAAATTAGAAAAGAGAGTTAAGGCAATATTAAATGCATCACCAAATAGCTGTCAGGGCGTGGAAAGCTGACTCCAAATTATTATACTAAGTAGGTCTGCGTTAGGGACAGAAGTGTTTCTTGTCTCCAGTGTAACATGAGATGTGTGAGCACTTGCTAGACTGCGGATGACAAGGGCTGCTATTTATGGACTGGTTATGGTAAGCCTCTAGAATGGGTAGGGGGCTATAGGGTGGGGACCGGGGGTCTCGATTTGTGGGTTGAGATTTGGAGTAATTGGTTGGGTTTTGTGGTGCTATGGGTTGGCATTTTGGTTGAAGGGATTTAAACCTAATAGGTTTCGGTGCTATGGATTAAGGGCTGCTGTTTGAATTTATAGTCTGATATTCTGGGTTTTGGGCTTATACTTGGGGTTATGGTCTGATATTCTGGGCTTTGGGCTTTTATGTGGGGTTATGGACTGATATTTGGGGTTACGGATTGGAAATGATTAATCGTGGAGTAGAATTTACCGTTATACGATGAGCTTTGGTGCGGGTTGTTGGATTTTGGTGTTAGATGTTTTAGGTTGAAGAATGGCTGTAATGGAATGGATTTAACTTTGATCTATAACTGATTCATTTTAAGTATCTCTGCTGTTTTAACTCTTTTCATCAATGTTTTTCTTAAATTATGAAATAATAGTTTACAGTAGCAAAGAAGCCCGAATGACCAAACATTAGACCCCGTGCGTGATCGCTTATGGAAATGTACCATCGACGCAAAGTTTGTTCCCGTGTCGGATGGCTGTAAATTCAAACACCTTTCCATGCACAAACTTGAAAACAATCTAAACTTATGATATAAATAAGAGCAGCTGGGGCAGGCGATTGCAAGGGGCTTTCAATTCGAGGCAAAAAGAAATGTTTGTCTAAGGAGTTATGTGACTTAAATGCTGATTATCAACTCAAGTAAGGACTCTATTTTACGGAAACTTTGGACAGAAACCAGAAGGAAATGTATTTCATTTGGAAAGATTTCGACTTTCTTTGAATAAGTCTGTTAATAATTGAATAATTCCACTTGGATGGTAAAAGCCTTTGACTTTGTTTGAAAAATCGTGTTATTAATTTAATAATTTCATATCGACAGTAAAATATATTTCCTTTTGGATATAGACATGCAAAGAGTTTAATATTTTTGATTTACTGATGATATCTTAAGGATAAATTCTTCGATTCCTCTTTCTTGCATTCAATTTTTCTATGGCATTGCAAACTGACATTTTTCAAGTTTATTTTATCATGAAGCATCAAGAGTTTAAAAAACTGAAAGGTTAAATTACAGCAGTGAATTAAAAAGTCTCTAGGTATTTATTTACTCTTAAATTGAAAAAAAAAATGGAAAAGAAAATTAAAGATATGTTTTTTTTTTGAAAAAATAGATTTTTTTTCGGGAAATCTAAAAAGATTTTGATAAAGTCAGACTCACCATTTTTCTTCACGAAGGTACATGGATGGTCGAAAATGAAGGAATGGAAATTGTTACACTCGAGGTCCAAGTGTGGTTCTCTGCAGAGGCAAGTAGGTTGAAAGTATGGGAACCCTTGTAAGGTCCTCAGGGCAGCCAGGCATTTGTTTACTGTTACCGTGGAGCACGACACTGAAAAGAGGATTGGAATGAGCGTTAGTGTGAGTGTTTGAATATTGTGTCTATTGTTATTTTTTTTATTATTTAAAGAAGGTCTGCCTCTTCTGGCCTTTATAGAAAATAAAAAATTGTCATCATTATACTAATTAAGTTTCCCTAAAATAAAATGAAATCAATTTTATCGTATATTATGAAGATGTAATATTAAAATTTGATAAATTAGATTGCTATATTATAAATAATATGATTTATTTTAACTGATATAGAAGTATATGGACAGGAGATATAACTTGTATCTAAATGTAAAAAAAATGCAATCGATTACTGTAAAGTACGTACACCACACTGTGAAACATGTATATAAATATGTAATAAGTCTATTAGTGTATATATACCATTCTCATGGAATATGTCATAATTTATGCACTTATCTTTAGTGCACATGCACCTCTATTCTCTTTGCATGTACTCTTTTATGGTACATATGCACCACGCTCTAGTAGATGTGCACTGTGCATCAAAATGCTCCTGATCCTTTATTCATACTCTTGACTATCTTTTTAATTATGATATAATGAGGATAGCTTCACATTGAAGGTTACAGTTCAGATGTGACCATGGACCACTGGGTCGATATGTCAATATGCCTTGCAATATTTAACTCACATTACTTCACTTATCGACACAAACGTTAGACTTGTTTTGTCACTGAGAATGGAGTGAAATAAATGATTTGGAGGATAGGGTAAGTTTTAAGTTATCAGTCAGTTCCATATTTTCGGACACGTAAGAAAAAAAATATTATTTAACTATTATTTTAATCGGTATTCACGATAGCTTGCATGTATCATGAATACCGATTAAAATATATATTATTACATATTTTTGTCCGAAAATGTAGAACCATCCTATAACTAAGAACATAGCCTACTTATTTGTAACTATATTAATATACTAGTGATAAATGAACGAGAACATTACTGCATATAATGATATTATTATTAATATAATTGTACATCGCACTACAATTGATGGTAGTATAATTATATATATATATACGAGGAACGTTATTGTAAATAGCAGACTTTAGCTGGTGAAATTATACGATGAAGAGGAAAATTTATGACAAAAAGTATTGATGCACTGTATATATAAATAATAGATAATTAACATTACTACTGAATATTTCAGTAATCGTTTTTCATATCGGGTATATTACAAATTACCGGACAGTTCTAAGTTTTCGGTCATGTAAGAAAAATTATGTAATTCCACATTTTAACTAGTTATTTTAATTTTTTTTCTTATATGATCGAAAATGTGACACTGTTTGACAATTTGTAACTTACTCTAACAAATAATAATTTTTCTACTTTTACCTTCAAATCTAATAATGAATAATAAATTTCAATTAAAATACGATTACTTTATAATTTATTCAATTGTTTACTACATACATTTATTAATGGTAGAAGTAAACTAGAAACATCTAAGAAATACATCAACGTCATATCCTCGAGGCAAATTAATCCTTAATCAATATCCCAGAGCAATTAATCAAGTACCACTCGACCTCGTATAATCGTTTAATCAACGTCACTTTGTATCTAATCCGCATACTATTAGTATTTAAATCAATTAGTGTAAAATGATAATTAATTAGAATGATTTTGATTTTAAAAGGAATATAATTAATATTTTCGAATTGTTTCAAGTCATTATCAAGGTAGTATATGTTCTCGGAGTAATATTGGGCCAATGTTGTAAAATTGGCAATGTTGTAACAATATTGGGACATTGTTGGCACTATTAAATATATTAAATATATATAAATATATCCCATAATTATTCATATACCATTTTTATATTTTCTTTATCTGTAGAGCAAAATAATTGAATAAAAATATTTAGAATTTTAAAATATGGTAAGTTCTGAGATATCGCACAGTTCCAGATTTATGGTCATGTAAAAAAAAAGTTGAATTATAATTATTATTTATAAACTTCTATGTCCAAAAATTTGTAACTGTCCGTTAATCGGAACTTAACCCAGTAGAATATGGTAAATAAATTGATGAATATTTATAAATTATTTATTCTCTCATACCTGATTATAACAGAGTAATAATATATTTATAATCTTTAATGCTGCAATATACACTGTAAAAAATCATAATTTGTATGCACATTAACAATTTTTTGTTAACTTACCCGCATTACATTCTTTCTGTGATGGTAAAAATGTGCATAGACTTGTAAATTACTCGCAATGCACTTATGTTAATTTCTTTTCATGCTCCAAGGCTACCTACCGTAAGGCATTATTAAGTATAATTTATGCAAATTGTCTTTAAATAGTACAAGCATTAAAATGTTCCTTGACTTAGTTGCGTGAATAAAATTATCAGAAGTTTAGGCAATTGTAACGACTTCAAACGCTACAATTTATTTCATGTGAGGTATTTTTTTATTATATTATGTAATTAAATGTAAAGTTCTCATGCTAAGATAATAAATTAGAGATAATATATCAGTAAAATAGTTAAACAATAAACGGTAGAATGACCTGGAGTAAATGAAATATTCTTAGCAAATTCCCTAGACTTAATTCACTTAAATTACAAATTCCTCACGTCGAATAATTAAGAATAGGATGGATATAGTACTGGCCTGAGTGAAGGGGAGACTATTAATTTTAGCTTATGTTAGTGAGGTATGTCTGATAGAAAGGATATAGGACTTAACCTAAGGTAAGTAAAGGATATCGTATAATTAATGAGATATATGACTTAATGATAGATATAGGACATAATGAGAGATAAATAAAGGATATCGTATAATTAATGATTTATTGGACTTAACAAAAGAAAATTAAAGGATATTGTATAATTAATGAGATATAGGATTTAGTGAAAGGTAAATAAAGTAAATCGTATAATTAATAAGATATAGGACTTAATGAAAGATAAATATCGATTAATAATTGAGATATAATACTTAACCAAAGATAAATGGATAATTAATGGATACGAATAAGATTAGGTTGGAAAAAGGAGAAATATCTTCTTAAAAAAAGAATGTATCAATATGGCAAAAATCGTTTGTCTATTAGTTATTTTTATTATAAATTTTATCATAGAGTAAATGAAATATTCTTAGTGAACTGCGTAGATTTATTTACACAAAATTGCACATTTTATATAAATGTCAAATTTCTGTCCCAGTGTCCTTTCTTAAAAATAGCTTCAGCTTATAGGTTTGAAATAGTGTTGGTTTTTCATTATTTTGTAATGAGTTTGTTATATTTTTTATATTTTAAACCAAATTCTTGAGTTTGAAAATATAAACAATATTTAAAAGGACAAAGTATAAATAAATTAAACCAAAAAAAAAAAATGTATATATATGTATATAATTTGTACCACATTAAATACCAAAGTTATCTCACACTTCACTTCATCACAATTCACTAAATAGCAAAGCATATAATCTCATCACACATTCATTTCACCTCATTTCACCACATTGTTTCAGCATTGCAATGCTAAATGTCAAGGCATTGCATTGGCATTTGGAGAGTTGCTTTCAATTACAGAGCGGATTAATGAGGCAGTTTATCATTGTATTAAATCAATGATATTAATGGCTGTATTAGTTAGCAGATATATAATCACAACAGAGATAAAAAATAGGAGAGATATGCAACTTCAACGTATTCTAATGTTACAATGTACATCATGTGATGCAATTTGAACATAATATAAAATTGAATTGTTAGTTAGTAGGTAGAAATAATAGAGACAAATCGTACGGTAAGCATGCTTATGGCAAAAAGAAATATTCCAGTAATAAATTATTACACAATATTACGTTCCTACATCAATGTCACATTAATAATATATTACATTGATAAATAATATAGAGATATTATATTAATATTTCTGTATAAATATTACATTAATACTTTGTATTTATAAGATTTGCATACAAATTCTCTGTCCCAAGAAAATATAATAAATCATGAACAAATAAGTTACAAACCGAAAAATAGAAATGTAAGCTACTAAAGTACTCCACTCACAAATACTAAAGACTTTACTTACTTAACATTTATTTACTCTTCCATAATATACCAGGTAAAATGTTGTAATTATTACAACATTTTACCCAATGTTGTAAAAACTTTAGGGCAATGTTACCACAAGAAAAATTATTAGCTGATAGTATATCTAAACATTAATTTGACAAAAGTATATATCTATATTAAAAAATATTAAATTTCAATGACTTAACATGGACATGTGCATCCATTATATTTATCCATTAAATTTATCCTTGAAATTTATCCATTATATTTATCCATTAAATTTATCCATTAAATTTATCCATTATATTTATCCATTAAATTCATCCATTAAATTTATCCATTAAATTTATCCATTATATTTATCCATTATATTTATCCATTAAATTCATCCATTAAATTTATCCATTAAATATATCCATTAAATTTATCCATTAAATTTATCCATTAAATTTATCCATTAAATTTATCCATTAAATTTATCCATTAAATTTATCCATTAAATTTATCCATTATATTTATCCATCAAATTTATCCATTAAATTTATCCATTATATTTATCCATTATATTTATCCATTAAATTTATCCATTAAATTTATCCATTAAATTTATCCATTAAATTTATCCATTAAATTTATCCATTATATTTATCCATCAAATTTATCCATTAAATTTATCCATTATATTTATCCATTAAATTTATCCATTAAATTTATCCATTATATTTATCCATTATATTTATCCATTAAATTTATCCATTAAATTTATCCATTAAATTTATCCATTAAATTTATCCATTAAATTTATCCATTATATTTATCCATTAAATTTATCCATTAAATTTATCCATTATATTTATCCATCAAATTTATCCATTAAATTTATCCATTATATTTATCCATTATATTTATCCATTAAGTTTATGGTCTAAATAAAATACAGTGGTGATCCTCATGAGAAAATTAAATGTTTTTAAGTCACTTTGACCTGCCTGTCGTGAGGCAATTCCCTGTAAAAAAAGAAGACACTTGACCTGGAATTGCAAGTGAGAATTTCTTTGAATTAGCCACTTGGTGGGGCTAAAAAATACACAAAAAAGTAGTGAGAGCCTTTTTGAAGTGAGCCTTTAAGGGCCAGAAGAATTAAAGGACTTTAAGGTTCATAGAAAAGGTCGGTAACAGCTGATTGGCTCATTCTATCAGCTGTTTAATTTCGGATTTTATTACACCGAGAAAAAGTTGATCAGTTCTTTGATTATCTGTAATCTACTGACTGACATACTTCATTTAATACACGAGAAGCGTATTAAACTATTCAAATAAAGTAATTTATATATCACTATGATTAAACACCTTGATTTTAATATCTAATTAATTTTAAATTCCATGAATTTTCAAATAAATAATACGTAATATAAATACTACTTTTTCAACAATGACATAGTATTAAAACGATTTTATTTTCACTAACAAACACCTTTTACCCACAAAGGCTAAATCAATACAGACATGTGCATCAAAATAAACAACAACTCTCAGTGAGTGTGTGTGTGTACACGTATTAAATTATTCACGATTTACTGGGTGCAAATAGTAGTCTTTAGAATAGAGGCCAGTAATTGCTGGCCATTGGACTAAAATATGTACCTGTATATGTGGATATGAACCTGTATATGTACTTGTTTGTGTACCTGTATATCTGTATATGTAACTATTTGTACCTATTCTCCTGTCATCGAATGTGACGTTGATAGACAGGAAGTCTGAACTGTCAACGGACAGAAATGGAATACACATTGGCTAGAGTGAATAAAATATAAGAATCGGAATATTTCAGATGAGGGAGAATGGGATTAAAAATTACAGAATGAAAGGGAGAGTGCCTTAGAATTTAGAAAATGAAAGAGTGTGCCATTAAAACATTAATCTGACATTTAATTTTGATATGAAATTAACAATTCGTTAGATTTATGGTTTGATCGAATTTCGAAACAATAAATCAAGTCAATGAAATATATTGGAGTTGGTCCTATTGGTCGGTTTCTGGCCGGTGCAATCATAGGAATCCCTTGAAGGGCCTTTCTTCGAAGCCAATAACGCACAATGTAACATTAGTTCATAATGACTGAAGTTACGGGCAAGGATCAAAGTCCATATTAGGGAACAGGAGAAAAAATGTATCCGCTACGTAATGAGGCAACTTGTAGCAGCCGCTCTAGACCATTTTCCGGCTAAGTTGATCCGTGCTGATTAAACTGGAGGCTTGGACCCAACCGTTAAAAATAGGCACAGCGGATGTGCAAGAGTGGCCTCCCTTATGCCTGCGTGATTACTGCCCTTGTTTTAGTTAGGGAAAGTACTTGAAACCTTTCAAAGTAAGGCGGGTAAAATTTTCGAATTATTTTTTTACCAATGTAAAAAAATTTCTATACATTGACTTTGTAAACACTCAGTATTTAGTCATACTTACACAGTAAATACCGTTTGCATGCTAAATTAAACATTTCCTTGTATGTTCTATCTACATAATCATTAAATTCATTGAATTAATTTCGTTTGGGTGGAAATTGTTAGAAGTTAACGAAATGAAGAGTGGAATTTGATTTGAGATACGCCTAATAGACTTCAAATGAATGACATCAAAGAAACCCCCTCCACTCGTCATAATTTGCAAGAGGAAACAAAGTCATGCTATTAATTAGCAAGACAGAGTTATACTTTGGTCTGTAAAAGCACAGGTAGAGTTTACTTAGATGGAAAAAGTCTGAAATTTAATTAAAAATAAAATGGTAGAAAAAGTAATATCATGGAAAGGATGAAAATGTTCATATAATTTACAGATATTTAACATTATAGGATAGGTAAGTGTGTGTGGACAAGTTTGCAATAACATGATTTGGACGATAGGTATGCGTGTCCAATCATGTCATCTTGACGTCAGAGTCACTAGTAGAATTAGGTATAGCTGTAAACTGTAACTGTATACTGTAATGGACACTGTATCACCTTCTGTGTACCATTGGTGTCATTTTAACATCAGAGTCGCTAGAAGTAGTAGGTATGGACACTGTATCACTCTCTGTGTACCATTGGTGTCATTTTAACATCAGAGTCGCTAGAAGAAGTAGGTATGGACACTGTATCACCTTCTGTGTACCATTGGTGTCATTTTAACATCAGAGTGGCTAGAAGTAGTAGGTATGGACACTGTATCCCCCTCTGTGTACCATTGGTGTCATTTTAACATCAGAGTCGCTAGAAGTAGTAGGTATGGACACTGTATCCCCTTAGCTCTACTCATCGTTGTCAAGAGACTACCAGTGACAGTTAATAGTTACGCTTCGTCTCAGTTCATTAAATTAGCGACCCTTGCTTCCTAATTAAGTAAATGAACACGGCAATCTATTTCGCCCATCTTGAAGAGATAAAAGAGTACCTTGATTTATGAACGTGATTGAAATTGTGTGAACATGTTCAGTACTTTGATGAACATGTTTGAACTTGTTTCAACATATTTGATCAAATGGACTTATAATTAGTTTATTTGGATGTGTTAGAAGTTTATTGAGATAACGACACTTAATCATTCAGTCTAAACAGAAAACAAATTAGAAAACTTATCTTACAATTGAAGAAAAACAAAGAACAATTTCAAAAAGAAATCCTCGATGCTATCATTTACTTCTATCATAGATTTACCAAGTTCATTTTCAATATGAATAGCTCCATCAAATAAATATGAGATGATTAAACACCATGTTTGTGAATTAAGCCTCGTAATCCTGATAATAAAAGACTAAATTAAACAGAGGCCTTTATAAATAATGCAATGAATTGGGATGTACAGTCAGCAAAAAAAGTACAATTGGATAATACTTTTTTTATTAATGCCGGAATACATTAATATTAATTAGGCCAATATTTATTAATATATTGGATAGATTAGATTGATTGAAAATGTTTGAAATTTAGAATCAAAACTCAGCAACTGCCAAAGAAAAGTAAATCATCGCTGTTATTTATTCAGTTGGTAGTACAGCAAAAGTTTATCTGAATGCCAAACAAAACAATCGCACCGTTAATTGAATTTATAATCAGCAGTTTTTAAATAACAAGAATGTTGAACTATTGTGTCCTATTGAATGTAATCAATGTACTGAAGGTGAAATGTAGACAGAAAGAGTACACTATTCCCTAAATGGGTACATTATTCACTAAATGGGTACACTTTTCACTAAATGGGTACATTATTCACTAAATGGGTACATTATTCACTAAATGGGTACACTATTCACTAAATGGGTAAATTATTCACTAAATGGGTACATTATTCACTAAATGGGTACATTATTCACTAAATGGGTACATTATTCACTAAATGGGTAAATTATTCACTAAATGGGTACATTATTCACTAAATGGGTACATTATTCACTAAATGGGTACATTATTCACTAAATGGGTACACTATTCACTAAATGGGTAAATTATTCACTAAATGGGTACATTATTCACTAAATGGGTACATTATTCACTAAATAGGTACATTATTCTCTAAATAGGTTCATAATTCCCTAAATGGGTACATTATTCCCTAAATAGTTACTTTATTCCTTAAATGGGTAATATATTCCCTAAATGGGTACATTATTCCCTAAATAGTTACTTTATTCCCTAAATAGGTACACTACTCCCTAGTGTACCCACTCACCCTAATGGGTACTCTCACCCCCAAAGTGTGCCTCATTCCCTATTAGGGTGCACTCCCCCCCCCCTATCGATTCAGAGACTACAGCCCCGGGCATTGGGGATAATATGAATTGGACTCTACGTCACACCTCTTCAAAACACTCTCTGCATGTATTAACACCAGGGAATGGGAACACGGGTAAAGGAACAGTTACGAGATGTGACTATAATATGTACATGATGAGAAATTTCATAAGTCAAAATATACCATTAAAAATTATGCTTCAAATATACCATTAAAAAATAGGCATTAAATATACCATTAAAAAATAGGCATTAAATGAAAAGAATCAAAATAAGCTTCATAATATAAGCATTAAAATATATAAAACATTAAAATATAAACATCAAAATATAAGCACTAAAAGAAAAAATATAACTAGTCATTTAAATTGGTATCCATGATACCAATTTATCATGGATACGAAATAAAATAACTTTTCCGTTCTCTCCACAATAAATAATTTAGATATTTAGAAGATTTTTTTAAGTTAACCGTTTGAAATTCTTATCCGGTAATAATTGTCACTTTACTTTAATATGTAAAAAACGTGAAAATTGAAATATAGATAAAATAATTGAAATGAATTGAAGTATTGATATCCAAATAATCTCGGGTCAAATTAATCTATTTAATCTGTCAGATTGACCCACTTTCTGAAGGAATGACCTTCAAGTGAATGACATAAACACTAAGGTCAAAAGTGTTGAAGGTCAGAATGAAAAAGGGAATAATGACTAAAGGTCATACTGATTAAAGGTCACACTGATGAAAGTAACACTGATGAAAGTCATACTGGTTAAAGGTCATATTAAAGGTCATAATAATTGAAGGTCATAATAAATGGTTGAAAGTAAGAATAGTTAAAGGTCATATTCGTAATAATTGAATGTCAAAATAATTAAAGTTCAAAATAATTTAAGGTCATAATAAATAAAGGTTATAGTGAATAAAATCATAATGGTTGAAGGTCATAATGGTAAAAGGTCATAAAATGGTTAAAGGTCATAAAATGGTTGAAGGTCATAATGGTTAAAGGTCATAAAATGGTTAAAGGTCATAATGACTAAAGGTCATAATATTTTAAGTTCATAACAATTAAAGTTCATACCATTTGACTAGTTCAGATAGTCACTTTGACTCTTTTCTCAGAGTAGGCTCAGCACGAGAAAGATACCAGAGAGCAGTAAGCTAATAGAGATAGCATACTAAGCTGGTGAACTTTGACAGAGTTTGACAGCATCAGCTAAGGGGTAGCTGCTAACTTAGTGTGAACTTCCACTGGAGATGATTAGGGTAGACTGAGGCCTGTACAGCTAGTACTTTATGGCCTGTACAGTACTTTATGGCCTGTGCAGTACTTTATGGCCTGTACAGTACTTTATGGCCTGTGCAGTACTTTATGGCCTGTACAGCTAGTACTTTATGGCCTGTACAGCTAGTACTTTATGGCCTGTACAGTAATTTTTGGCCTGTACAGTACTTTATGGCCTGTACAGCTAGTACTTTATGGCCTGTACAGTACTTTATGGCCTGTACAGTAATTTTTGGCCTGTAAAGTACTTAATGGCCTGTACAGCTAGTACTTTATGGCCTGTACAGTACTTTATGGCCTGTACAGCTAGTACTTTATGGCTTGTACAGTACTTTATGGCCTGTACAGTAATTTTTGGCCTGTACAGTACTTTATGGCCTGTACAGCTAGTACTTTATGGCCTGTACAGTACTTTATGGCCTGTACAGTACTTTATGGCCTGTACAGTACAGTACTTTATGGCCTGTACAGTACTTTATGGCCTGTACAGTACTTTATGGCCTGTACAGTACAGTACTTTATGGCCTGTACAGTACAGTACTTTATGGCCTGTACAGTACTTTATGGACTGTACACATACAGTACTTTATGGCCTGTACAGTACTTTATGGACTGTACACATACAGTACTTTATGGCCTGTGCAGTACTTTATGGCCTGTACAGTACTTTATGGCCTGTACAGTACTTCATGGCCTGTACAGTACTTTATGGCCTGTACTGTACTTTATGGCCTGTACAGTACTTTATGGCCTGTACAGTACAGTACTGTATGGCCTGTACAGTACAGTACTTTATGGCCTGTACAGTACAGTTCTTTATGGCCTGTACACATACAGTACTTTATGGCCTGTACAGTACTTTATGGCCTGTGCACTGTGTACAGTAAAGTACTTTATGGCCTGTACATTACAGTACTGTATGGCCTGTACAATATAGTATCTTACGCCATGTACATTACAGTACTGTATGGCCTGTACAGTACTTTATGGTGAGAGAGAAGAGGAATAAAAAATAACAATATTCTATGTTAAGTACAGTTTTAATATCATACTTTTTCAAATAGTTCATTAGCTCTGGAATGAAAAGTACCAAATTATTGTATTTGGTACGTTTTTATATACTGATCCTGTAAATAGTTCGCTAAGGGATATAAAAAAGTACCAAGTTATAGTATTTTGTACATATTGTTAATTGAGACCAATAATTCGCATAGAGAGAAAGTTTTTACCTCACATAATATTCTATAGACCCACCGTAATTTGTTTACTGGGTAGCATTTATAGATTGTAAAAATTCTTTAAGCATGTTTTCATTCGTTAAATGACTCATATTGAACATTTGAGACCACTTCCAATTTGGTTGAATTATAAAGTTATGAATGATCTTGACCTTGACCTTTGACCCGATTGTTCCCGAAATCTAATCAAATGGTTCCTGGATAATGATCACGAAATTTCAGGTAATATGAATATAGTTAAATACTTTTTGAGTTATGCATGCGAATAACAAGATTACAAATATATAGTAACAAATAAAATCCATTCAAAACATAACCTTCCGCAATTTTGCGAAGGTAAAGATGTAGCCAACGATGATGAAAATTATCCTCGGATTTGAAAAAATAGTATGAAAAAAAGACAAATCTGCCAATTTCTTTTAAGCGACGAAAAGATTTATTTTTATTTTCATGTTATCGCATCCGTTATTAAATGAAAGATGGAAGGAAATACAAGAAAAACTCCACCACATTTATTCTGCAAGGATAAATTCGATAAAAGGAGTTAGGAAATAAATCAACGAAATAAAATCATTGACAGAGGAATGATATTCGTAGTTTTTGGGAATTAAGAGACAGTTACACCTTAATAGAAAGAGAACGTGCGGGAAAGGAAGATGTTTGTAGCTACTTCCTTCAATTGCTCAATGACATTTAGGGCAATGTCACACGCGTCTTTGGAGCGTTTTCAACGCTCGAAAAGTGTTCCGTAACATGGATACGTATGAAATGGGTTTAACAATAATTTCTTCAGAGTCGAAAACGCTATGAAAACGCTGAGAAAAAACGCTGTTAAAAAACGCTTATGTGACATTCTCCTTAGATTGAAATTATTTTAATTTAAAGTTAACAATCATAATTGAATTAAAATACATTAGAAGAAAGATTTCACCCTCAAATTTTATTCATTAAATAAAAGTGTAAAAGAATGCCATCTATAGTTATATTATAATGAATAAACCTGTATAATATAAGCAACAAGTTATTGGCCGAAGGATAAACTCATTATGGTAATAAAATCCAAACTACCTGTTGAATTTATTAGAATAATAAAATGGCGTCATAAGAACATCCTGTTCTTTCTTTTTCCAGTCAGGTGTGCCAACCCTTCCTCTTGGCTCCAATCCATAGCATTTCTGGCTTCCATCCAGGCCAAAATATGGAACGTCATTAAATCCCAGGAATGTAATAATAATATAGTTCGAATGGGCTTGATTTGAAATCCATGTCAGATTGAATTTCAAATACAGTTTTATGTTGTTTATGATTTCATCAGTATTGACTGTCAAACGAAATAGGTATTTATTAACAATTAACTTTCGTGAGAAGATATTTTCTTGTTCAGGATGTAGGTGATTATTGGGGTAAATTCTGCTACGTCGTTCTGCCTCGTATTACCGATCAAAATATTTCAGAATTGGAATTTGATAATTTAAAACATTAGGAAAGTAAATCAAAATTAAAATTTTATAATTTAAATTTTATTATACGAATTAAAGATTTTTTAAATTTAATGTCAATTTATTTCAAATATCATATTTATTTTACAAGGAATTGATTTTTGATGTAATGAGACACTTTAATTTTAATTGGTATCCATGATACCTACAGGTATCATGGATACCAATTAGAATGAGTTGAAATGTGTCTCCAATTATATAAATTAAAAAAATCAAGTATGTACCAACAAAAATTTATGAGATACAAATGTTTTAAAAATAAAAACAGATCAAATTGACTATTTGTTAATCCTATTGTTATTCTTCTAATACCCGAATAATTTTACCCCTGGTAATTCTTAAATGAAACAAATACATAAAAATGATTCCAGTTCTTACATTATCAATATTTATAACCTTTAAGTCGAGAGATAGAATTAAAATTTAGCAAGTAAGAGAATACTTTAAATAGAATTAAATCAAAAAGCTGATCACTATTCAAAGAAAGGCACATGGAATTATATTCGCAATTGCCACTCTCATTTCTGCCGTATCAGAATGGAATTTGCTTTTCAGACAATCCCTTGTTTAAAATTCAGAACCGTTAAGCATTTTCAATTGGCATAAATCGCCTAAAATATCACCACTCTCTCGATCCTGGGCAATATCCTCTAGGAGGGCATGTTTCAATTTGTAGTAATTCACTTTTGCTGAGGAGTGGTGAGAGTGAGATGTGATCAGTGTGGTGTGCAGGGGTAGGATAGTGGGCAGCTTTGGTTACTATTGATAGGTAGCATGGATACAAGGTAATAGGTAGCATGGATACAAGGTAATAGGTAGCATGGATACAAGGTAATAGGTAGCATGGATACAAGGTAATAGGTAGCATGGATACAAGGTAATAGGTAGCATGGATACAAGGTAATAGGTAGCATGGATACAAGGTAATAGGTAGCATGGATACAAGGTAATAGGTAGCATGGATACAAGGTAATAGGTAGCATGGATACAAGGTAATAGGTAGCATGGATACAAGGTAATAGGTAGCATGGATACAAGGTAATAGGTAGCATGGATACAAGGTAATAGGTAGCATGGATACAAGGTAATAGGTAGCATGGATACAAGGTAATAGGTAGCATGGATACAAGGTAATAGGTAGCATGGATACAAGGTAATAGGTAGCATGGATACAAGGTAATAGGTAGCATGGATACAAGGTAATAGGTAGCATGGATACAAGGTAATAGGTAGCATGTACAAGGGTACATCACTGTAAGTAGTGAAGGGTACATCACTGTAAGTAGTGAAGGGCACATCACTGTAAATAGTGAAGGGCACATCACTGTAAGTAGTGAAGGGTACATCACTCTAAATAGTGAAGGGTACATCACTGTAAATAGTGAAGGGCACATCACTGTAAATAGTGAAGGGTACATCACTGTAAGTAGTGAAGGGTACATCACTGTAAGTAGTGAAGGGCACATCACTGTAAATAGTGAAGGGCACATCACTGTAAGTAGTGAAGGGTACATCACTCTAAATAGTGAAGGGTACATCACTGTAAATAGTGAAGGGCACATCACTGTAAATAGTGAAGGGTACATCACTGTAAGTAGTGAAGGGTACATCACTGTAAATAGTGAAGGACACATCACTGTAAGTAGTGAAGGGCACATCACTGTAAATAGTGAAGGGCACATCACTGTAAATAGTGAAAGGCACATCACTGTAAATAGTGAAGGGCACATCACTGTAAATAGTGAAGGGTACATCACTGTAAGTAGTGAAGGGTACATCACTGTAAATAGTGAAGGACACATCACTGTAAGTAGTGAAGGGCACATCACTGTAAATAGTGAAGGGCACATCACTGTAAATAGTGAAAGGCACATCACTGTAAATAGTGAAGGGCACATCACTGAAAGTAGTGAAGGGTACATCACTCTAAGTAGTGAAGGGCACATCACTCTAAGTAGTGAAGGGCAATAGTGCTAACTCAGTTCATGCAGTCAATATATACTCTTATGATGATGGAGCATGATTGCAACCTTTACTATTTGGGTCATTCTTGTAACTCGCCTATAATGCAGCATGCGGCTTGCTTTAACATCGTGCTTGCATTAATATTAATATCATTAATATCAATGAATAGAAAGTGGCATGGCAGAAATCGATATATAAAACATAATGGAAATAATTGAAAATTATTGTTAATAAACATATAAGATATATAGAATTCTAAAATTACAAATGAAAATTACAATATTTATAATGAATTTTGATGCCATTTAAAATATTAATTTCATTATTGAAGACAGCTTTCAATTAATTATCAATATTATTCCGAGGAATAGTGTCTGTCTATTATTTCGAGGCTATAATATTTTTAGCCAGGATGACACTCAAGTCGGCCAAACAAGAAGTTACGGACTAGAATTTAACCTCTAGGAGAATTTCACAAGACTATCAGAGAGGCAGGCAGCCATCTTGGATTAACTATCACAGTATAGGGGGAAGTTACGAATTATTGGATAGTTCCACATTTTCGATCACATTAGAAATAGTATATAATTAAACATCTTAACTGGTTATTTTAATTAATATTCACAATATATAAAGATATCATGAATATGAATTAAAATAATATTTCACATGATCGAAAGTTTGGAACGGTCCGGCAATTAGTAATTTTCCCTACCTTTGCCAATGCATTTGTCTGTAAAACTGGACAGATAATAATATTATAAAATCTGTGGCTATTTGGAAGAGAGCCAAAGAGTTGATAGAGTCACCACAAGGATGGTTAATTCCTACCCTTACATTTAGACTGACCAGTCTACCTTGTAATTACGCTATCATTTGTACAGAAAGGGACATATGTACTCTATGTAAGGACATAGGTACGGTATGTAAGGACATAGGTACTCTATGTAAGGACATAATTACGGTATGTAAGGACATAGGTACTCTATGTAAGGACATAGATACGGTATGTAAGGACATATGTACTCTATGTAAGGACATAGTTACGGTATGTAAGGACATAGGTACGGTATGTAAGGACATAGGTACTCTATGTAAGGACATAGGTACGGTATGTAAGGATATAGGTACGGTATGTAAGGACATAGGTACGCTATGTAAGGACATAGGTACTCTATGTAAGGACATAGGTACGGTATGTAAGAACATAGGTACTCTATGTAAGGACATAGGTACGGTATTTAAGGACATAAGTACTCAATATAAGGACATAGGTACTCTATGTAAGGACATAGGTAAGCTATGTAATGACATAAGTACGCTTTGTAAGGACATAGGTACTCTATGTAAGGACATAGGTGCGGTATGTAATGACATAGGTACTCTAGGTAAGGATAAGTATATATGTACCGTGTAATCAGATACATGCTCTACTTGCATGTCTATATATCTTCTAACAAAAGAACATTACCCTTACGTTTGTTCTGAACTTTAATTAAATAATAGGGCTGCAATAATTCTATTCGTAAGTTAATTGTGATATATCATTTTGATAGCTTGATATTGAATGAAGTTATATTTGAACAAAAATTTACATCGTATATCTACAGTATATTTAAATAAGTAAGTTATATAAGAAAATAACGATATAATAATAATTGTTTATTTTTGGTATCAATGATACCTCCAGGTTTCATGGATACCAATAAGAAAAGAAAAGAGCCAAGATGTGAAACCGACTGATAATTCGTAAAACCGTACCACTGGCACTGGGCTTGGTCCAAGTCTCTAAATCCCGGATGGCCTTGTGAAACATATGACCAAACTGTGGACTCGGGTTTGAGACAAGAAAATAAGATGTTTACCAGTGCACTTAGGCTACTATTCCAAGAACAAATAGAGGGTCCGTTGAAAACTTCCTCTTTATTAGGCTATTGGTGGGAGAGTTCTTTTACAGTGTTACATCGAACTGTTTTATTTGTTTGCATTGTACTACATTTGTAGTGTAATTTGATAATTGCATTGAATGTTTTATAGCTTATGGATAGTTTCATTATTAATAAGATATGACAATGGAATGTAAGATTTATTATATATTAGCTTATCATACCTGTATATAGGAAAGGTAATTATTTGTTATATTTATCGAGAATAATATTACACAGTCAAGTGTATTCATCAAAATACTTGCTAGTAAACATCATTCAATAGATATATATTACTTGGACACATTTTGGAAATAATGCATATTAATATAATGAAACCAGTAATAAATTAGGGCTCCCGAATATATCAATAATTCACATTTATGACCAACGTTATTTTGACATGAGAGTCTAAAGGGCCGTACACACGTAGGGTTTTTTAAAGTCTCTTCACCAAACTATTTGCTAAGCTCCTCCTACTTTTTCCACGAGAATAAAAGAAAAAACGATATGATTAATATTTATTGTACAGGCATCTCCCGCTTTAATTGCCAAATCACAACTCAGTTTAATTACCAAACGGTAACTAAAGTGAAGAAAAGTAACAAGAAGTTTATTTATTGTCACTCCTTGATTATATATCTCATTTTCTATGAGTTATAGTGAAAGAAATTTTGTTTTAGAAATAGAGTAATAAATAAGCCTATTAATAAACAGTTGTTCAGTGTTTGTGACTGTGATGAAAGTTTAAAGTAGATAATTTATTAAATGTTTTAAAATCCAACCACAGCTTAACTCTCACTCAGTATATGCGAGAAATTAATAGATACCTAAATTTATCTAATTTTGTGTTACATTGAGCAAACAATAATTTTATGCTCTTTGAAATATTTTTGGTAATTGGGTACTAAGTTCAAAGTTATTGGTACGTTCTAAATTTTCGACACGTCCAAAAAAAAAAAATTATAATCATTATTCAATTTCTATTCAAATTGGTATCAAGAATACCAATTGAAATAAAAGTTAAATAATAATTATCATAGTATAGAGATTTTCACGTGTTCGAAAATAAGGAACCGTGCGATAATACTGAACTTACCCTAAAATGGGACATGTTGAATTTCTGATCCAATTGCTTCTAATAATCTCATCTGGATTATAATTTTGATGTTTTTTGATAGTAATCGCGAAATAATCACAAAAAACTAGCTCCGTTTTCTATGTTTACAAACGGTACTTATTTCGAAACATGACTCGAAATAAGTACCACTTTTATTAAAGTGAGTTGTACTTGAAGCGAGGCCTGCCTGTAGTTGGTATCCATGATACCTGCAGGTATCACGGATATTAACTAAAATAAATAAATATTATAACGTTTTTTCTTATATTCTCGTGGAAAAAGTAGGAGGAGCTTAGACAAAAGTCTGGTGGAAATCAAAACCCTACGTGTGTACGGCCCTTTAGGTAGGGTGCTTTAGATATGGTTACATAATGTTAGATAATTTAATATACCACACAATATAATAAATGTCTAAAACACCCTTTTAGTTGTTAAATACTCATTAAAGAATTAAGAAAGAGTTAATAATTAAGATTCTCGCCTAGGGATAAATCCGATGTAAATAAAGAGACTTCAGTTGCGCTGCAGTCAAAGTTTCTTAAATAAATTCTCTTGCATTTTCTCACCAAAGTTTGGAACAAGCACCTGAAGGAACAAATTAATTTCATTGCAGTCATTCAGCTGGTACAGCTTGACACGTTAGAATAAGGAAATAATCTATATGTATACTATCAGAAGCCATGTCAGTCTGTCGGTCCGTCACAAACTGGGTTATTGTTATTTTGTCCGTCACAATATGGGTTAAACAGATACTCTATCAACAGCGCCTCATAAATTCAGTATATCAATAATTTATTAAAAAAAACTGAATTTTAAAGTAAAAACTTCTATAGTTAGAAGTTTAATGGGTCACATTATAACTAATAATTAAAGATATCATAGTTTTGAATTTTTAGAGTATAACATATGCATATAATTCTAATTCTAAATCCATTATATTACTTTAACTCTCAATAAATGAAAAGTAGGCTCTGTACTAGTGATGATAATTACAACACTCTACTAAATTTATACAGGAATGATTAGTTACACAATATTGTATTAAAACTTTTTAAAATGTCATGCGGTCAAATCTAGTAACATTTCAAACTTTATTAATCATCTAACTATTTGATTGAATTAATTATTATATGACCTCATGAATGAATGTACATTTTATGTGTTCGCTGTGATTAACTATGTACCGCTCTGGTTTAATAAGTTATATATTGATTAAATTAAATTATTCAATAGCTAGTTTAACAATACACAATATTTAAATAATTAATATTAAATAGAAACTATATTGAAGCTCCAGTTTATTTCTTTGGTTCACTATATTGATATTCGATATGCCTGATGAATAATTTGACAAGCAACTAAATTCTGTCACTATGATAGATAAGATATAGTTTGTAGTGGCTACTTGATATAGTTACTACAGTTATTGTGATGATTCAGGTTGTGACAATATGCATTGAAATCATAGATCTTAAGAATATCATAGACGAAACGAAATAGAAATGGTATCGAGTATTATATACCGCTGGTTTAGAACCATTCAATACTCTTTACTTCTATCCGTCTATAATATTTTCAGGATCTATTATTTTAAACGCACATTGTCACAACCCTAGTGATGATGTATGGTACTATCAGAGAAGAGAATCACTGCATCAATCTAATTTTACAAATTACATTTATTTTAATTTCATATCATTTTCAAATATTAAAAAATTAGTCGTCGTGTACCCCAGATAATTGTTTGATGTATCTCCAAACATTACAATTAGTAAAGTTTCTTCTTGTAAATGTGAAATTAAGAAACTATGAATAAATCAAATCACACTCTGTACCACTATCTATTACATTGACAGTTTTAAACATTTTATTTCTTATATCCCATTAGTTTCAGATCTTTATCAAATCGCTTAAATATTTCATACTTCATTTGTTATGCTTAAATATCATCATGAAACACCTATTTATTCTTGCGCAAATACTCAATGCACCTGCCCATTAATTCTTAACATAGAGATCAATTTATAAAATTTAACACGTATAACCTTTAATAATATTGGCCTTTTATGGTAGTTATATAATAATCAATTGTTATCAAATCAATTCTTGTTTTATTTCAATTTAATTATTTCAATTTATTGCCTGGCAATTTTTAAATTAATTCTGACGTCATATATAGAGAATAAATATTAACTATATTAAATTGGAATGGTATCAGTCATATGAAGCATTATAATTTTCTTATCGTTCACTTGCCTCACATCTAAAGTGTGCCTATCGTTCACTTGCCTCACATCTAAAGTGTGCCTATCGTTCACTTGCCTCACATCTAAAGTGTGCCTATCTTTCACTTGCCTCACATCTAAAAGTGTGCCTATCGTTCACTTGCCTCACATCTAAAGTGTGCCTATCGTTCACTTGCCTCACATCTAAAGTGTGCCTATCGTTCACTTGCCTCACATCTAAAAGTGTGCCTATCGTTCACTTGCCTCACATCTAAAGTGTGCCTATCGTTCACTTGCCTCACATCTAAAGTGTGCCTATCGTTCACTTGCCTCACATCTAAAGTGTGCCTATCGTTCACTTGCCTCACATCTAAAGTGTGCCTATCGTTCACTTGCCTCACATCTAAAGTGTGCCTATCGTTCACTTGCCTCACATCTAAAGTGTGCCTATCGTTCACTTGCCTCACATCTAAAGTGTGCCTATCTTTCACTTGCCTCACATCTAAAAGTGTGCCTATCGTTCACTTGCCTCACATCTAAAGTGTGCCTATCGTTCACTTGCCTCACATCTAAAGTGTGCCTATCGTTCACTTGCCTCACATCTAAAGTGTGCCTATCGTTCACTTGCCTCACATCTAAAGTGTGCCTATCGTTCACTTGCCTCACATCTAAAGTGTGCCTATCGTTCACTTGCCTCACATCTAAAGTGTGTCTATCGTTCACTTGCCTCACATCTAAAGTGTGCCTATCGTTCACTTGCCTCACATCTAAAATGTGCCTATCGTTCACTTGCCTCACATCTAAAGTGTGCCTATCGTTCACTTGCCTCACATCTAAAGTGTGCCTATCGTTCACTTGCCTCACATCTAAAGTGTGCCTATCGTTCACTTGCCTCACATCTAAAGTGTGCCTATCGTTCACTTGCCTCACATCTAAAGTGTGCCTATCGTTCACTTGCCTCACATCTAAAGTGTGCCTATCGTTCACTTGCCTCACATCTAAAGTGTGCCTATCGTTCACTTGCCTCACATCTAAAGTGTGCCTATCGTTCACTTGCCTCACATCTAAAGTGTGCCTATCGTTCACTTGCCTCACATCTAAAGTGTGCCTATCGTTCACTTGCCTCACATCTAAAGTGTGCCTATCTTTCACTTGCCTCACATCTAAAAGTGTGCCTATCGTTCACTTGCCTCACATCTAAAGTGTGCCTATCGTTCACTTGCCTCACATCTAAAGTGTGCCTATCGTTCACTTGCCTCACATCTAAAGTGTGCCTATCGTTCACTTGCCTCACATCTAAAGTGTGCCTATCGTTCACTTGCCTCACATCTAAAGTGTGCCTATCGTTCACTTGCCTCACATCTAAAGTGTGCCTATCTTTCACTTGCCTCACATCTAAAGTGTGCCTATCGTTCACTTGCCTCACATCTAAAGTGTGCCTATCGTTCACTTGCCTCACATCTAAAGTGTGCCTATCGTTCACTTGCCTCACATCTAAAGTGTGCCTATCGTTCACTTGCCTCACATCTAAAAGTGTGCCTATCGTTCACTTGCCTCACATCTAAAGCGTGCCTATCGTTCACTTGCCTCATATCTAAAGTGTGCCTATCGTTCACTTGCCTCACATCTAAAATGTGCCTATCGTTCACTTGCCTCACATCTAAAGTGTGCCTATCGTTCACTTGCCTCACATCTAAAGTGTGCCTATCGTTCACTTGCCTCACATCTAAAGTGTGCCTATCGTTCACTTGCCTCACATCTAAAGTGTGCCTATCGTTCACTTGCCTCACATCTAAAGTGTGCCTATCGTTCACTTGCCTCACATCTAAAGTGTGCCTATCGTTCACTTGCCTCACATCTAAAGTGTGCCTATCGTTCACTTGCCTCACATCTAAAAGTGTGCCTATCGTTCACTTGCCTCACATCTAAAGCGTGCCTATCGTTCACTTGCCTCATATCTAAAGTGTGCCTATCGTTCACTTGCCTCACATCTAAAATGTGCCTATCGTTCACTTGCCTCACATCTAAAGTGTGCCTATCGTTCACTTGCCTCACATCTAAAGTGTGCCTATCGTTCACTTGCCTCACATCTAAAGTGTGCCTATCGTTCACTTGCCTCACATCTAAAAGTGTGCCTATCGTTCACTTGCCTCACATCTAAAGTGTGCCTATCGTTCACTTGCCTCATATCTAAAGTGTGCCTATCGTTCACTTGCCTCACATCTAAAAGTGTGTCTATCGTTCACTTGCCTCACATCTAAAGTGTGCCTATCGTTCACTTGCCTCACATCTAAAGTGTGCCTATCGTTCACTTGCCTCACATCTAAAAGTGTCAGCCTGAGTTCTGTAGTCATTTCTTCTGAACCAATCATCGCTGAATAAACAAATGTCTTTGCTGATACGAAAGCATTCACGCTCACAGACAATTTACGCCGAGAACACAAGAGACACGAATTCTGATCAGGCTGACGAATTTACATTCGTGAAAAGGATGGATAGTCTCAATGAAAAAGATGTCCGACGATAGATGATTGAAACTAGAAAATTGTGATGCGTTTTTCTTAATTGAACAGTAATTTTTTTCAAACTCTTAGTTAATTTACCGCTAAGAAAATACGATATTTGTATTCTCCGGAATAAAAATTATTTCATAGTGTATTGCTAATTAAATTTTATCATCCAACTTCATAAGTTTCGTTCCAAAATATGAAAGATCTCTCCCAATCTTACTGTTAAATTAGTTCTAGTAAATGATCCTTCAAGTGAAAATGACTGAAGACCATTTCTCAGAGCGTGGCACGAAGTAAGCCAATTATGAGCCAATTTGATGCTAAAGCAATATACCCTGCGAATTACGAACAAATTCAACACAGGAACTACATATTTCAAAACAATAAGACATTGAATAATAAATTTGTGTATATGCGGATTTGAAGTACATTAATTAATTATCAGAGCTTAAAAGCTTAGGAGTGTTTAAGTTAAGGGCCGTACACACGTAGGATTTTTAAGTCTTTCCACCTGACTTCTTGCTAAGCTCCTCCAGTATCCATGATACCTGCAGGTATCATGGATACCAGTTGAAATAAATCATTATTTTATTGTTTTTCCTAAATGATTCAAAAATATTGTTGAAAAAGTAGGAGGAGCTTAGCAAAAAGTCTGGTGGAAAGACTTGAAAACCTACGTGTGTACGGCCCTTTAGTTATGACTTACGAGAGTTTAAATTTGATAATCTAGAGAGTTCTTATCATCCGTCAGATAAGTTGAGACGGAAACTATCGCACCAAGCAAAGATGAAGATAAATCACTCTTATTTTAGCTCAACAAGATGATCTATTTTGTGTCATGACGTGAAGGAAATTTAAGGATAACCTCTTCAGAGGCTACATTTACCTGAACGGGATTACATAAATCTATTTTGACTATACTAGGTCATTGATTTACAGTAGGACTTCTCTACTGGACTACTCTATAGTGAATGTAGAGTCCTGAGTAAGAGAACTACTCCGTATAGTGAACCAATTTTTCTTTACTCTGCCATAAAATGGTAATTAGATTTAGAGAACTGATAATCATTCATGGCAGACTAAAGAAAATGTGTTCACTATACGGTGTTATTCTCTTACTCATGACTAGTAAAGTTCTACTGTATTGGAATAATTAATGATAGGGTAAGTTACGAATTATCGGTCAGTGCTACATCTTCGGTCATACAAGAAAAAGCAATATAAAAATTATTATTATAATACAGAGCTATATAATAATAATTATTTTTATATCTTTTTTTCTTTAATGACCGAAGATGTAGTACTGACCAATAATTCGTAACTTACAATGTGGCAATGTATGTATTGCCACCTACAAATAGGCAACGATAACAATAAAAAACTTCCAGTGAATGGCATTATAGTTAGTGAAGCAAAATGTGACTTATAAAACTTTTGATAGTTTTGAAAGTAGAGATTAAATTGCTTATTAACATTAATAACACTTTCGAAACTTTGATAGAGGTATCGATACTTCTTTAGATAAAGAAACTTTGAAAGAAAGTTCTGTTGCATGTATAATTTTGAGTACTAATGTAGGTACTATAATAAGTATAATTTTAAGTACCATCAGAGCTGTTACTATATGTGCAAAATACTAATAGCTAAAAGAGTACTATTATATTTTCTCTGATAGTACAACATCACAGTGACTCTTTTCTCTGATAGTACATCATCACAGTGACTCTTTTCTCTGATAGTACATCACCACAGTGACTCTTTTCTCTGATAGTACATCATCACAGTGACTCTTTTCTCTGATAGTACATCATCACAGTGACTCTTTTCTCTGATAGTACATCACCACATGGACTCTTTTCTCTGATAGTACATCATCACAGTGACTCTTTTCTCTGATAGTACATCATCACAGTGACTCTTTTCTCTGATAGTACATAATCACAGTGACTCTTTTCTCTGATAGTACATCATCACAGTGACTCTTTTCTCTGATAGTACATCATCACAGTGACTCTTTTCTCTGATAGTACATCATCACAGTGACTCTTTTCTCTGATAGTACATCATCACAGTGACTCTTTTCTCTGATAGTACATCGTATTTCTCTCCGTCCCTGTATCCAATATACTAATCTACCTGAGTGTCCTAATACAATTATTACAAATGTTGACCGCTGAATTATTCCTATTCGAATTAGTTCTGATTGCTTTCACAAGATTGAAAGGCAATCATCTTATGTGACGAAGACACAAATAAAACCCCCTACCTAGCCTTTTTCTTGGCCAAGTTTTTACAATAGGTTTAACGTAATTATTAGGAGTAGGTCTAATTACAGTAGAACTGCTCTATAGTGGACTTCTCTTTAGTGGACTCCTCTATAGTGGACTCGTCTATAGTGGACTCCTCTATAGTGGACTCCTCTATAGTGAACTCCTCTATAGTGGACTCCTCTATAGTGAACTCCTCTATAGTGGACTCCTCTATAGTGGACTCCTCTATGGTGGACTCCTCTATAGTGGACTCCTCTATGGTGGACTCCTCTATAGTGGACTCCTCTACAGTGGACTCCTCTATAGTGAACTCCTCTATAGTGGACTCCTCTATAGTGGACTCCTCTATGGTGGACTCCTCTATAGTGGACTCCTCTATAGTGAACTCCTCTATAGTGAACTCTTCTATAGTGAACTCCTCTATAGTGAATCTAGAGTCCTGAGTTAGTGAAGTACCCAGTATAGTGATTTTTTCTTCAATCTGCCTTGAATAACAATCAGTTTTAGAAAATAATCGCCATTTCATGGCAGATTAAAGGAAATTTTTTCACCATACGGAGTAGTTCTCTTACTCAGGACTCTACAGTCACTAGTTTTACTGTAATAGAAATTGTTATATTTGTTAGAGATATTTTGAAGATGGATGCTTTTGAAGAAATTATCCATGTCATTTTAGTTGATGAAAATGTAGGAGATAATTCAGAATTGTTATAAACTACAGAATTGTTATGGAAATTAGTTTATTATAAGCGGAACAAATTGGCTGAAATTGTTAGATCTTTATCTTTATTTGGATGTGCACTAAATTTTATACAAAATTGGGGTAATGAAACAAATATTAGGTAAATGTTGTGGGAAATCAATATAACAACTCATTATTGTACAAAAATTAATATATTTCATGCTAGTAAGCATTTATGCCTAAATTTCAATCATTAACAAAAAAGCCACATCGTTGATTAATCTCAAACAATACAGAAAACACAGTTTATACTCAATATATCAAATTTATTGATAACCTAAACTTTATATAAATATTTGCCTTCCTGATTCACATTTTCAAATATAATACACAATTATAGGTAAACATAGGTTAACGTCAAACAATTGCTTTTTATGAAATTTAATTTTTGTTGATCTTGTTTAATTCCAGCTATTGATTATACATTGGATTACTAAAACTTTAGCAATTTTTAATTCTAATCAAATTCTATTTTCTATAGCCACTCCCTTCTTAGAAGAAACTATGGATGCCCACAGATTGGTTTTGTATCTATTATTGTTATTGTGAAAGTTAATATTTGATTATCACTTTAATTTTGGGGTGATTCTTCATAAAATAATCACACTGAGTGGCATGAAGACTACAAATATTTTTCATAATAATTAAGCGGAATGTTCTAGAACTACTTCTTTCACACTTCAAATTAGCAACACCAACGTTTCCTTCAGAAACTGGAATACCAAATTGAAGTGTCTCAGTAGCATTTGCCAATAAACTTTACGCACGAGAGCCAAGTTCAACTAGAGAAAAATTCCCAAGAGTTTTTCCAATATCGCACATATTCTGCGGACTGGCCCCCACTCGATACTCATCTGATATATTATGCACGCGCCAAAGATGAAAGGTATGGCGGGGGAAATGGGCGGGGGGAATGGGTGGGGGGTGATGGTAGGGGAAGTTAATTTAGTGAGTCGGTTTGCAGTCTTCGTTCATTAGTCGTACAATAGCTATCGGCAAATAATGATAAGAGAGAGAGAGAGAGAGAGAGAGAGGAATGTGAAGCTGCTGACTCGACATAAATGTACCAATCGATGGATAGAGTGTTTCAGCAATTGCAGAGACTTAACATCTAATCGTAGACGTGTGTAGAAATAATGTAAATAATTAAATGATCTAGAAATAGGGGAACCTTTGTATATTTTAATTCATACTGTCTGTAAAGTTATTAGATTTATTTTCAGTGTCCATAACTAATGTATAAAAAAGAGGATTAATACAACACCTCTCTTAATCTTCTATGGCCCCACCATATATCTTAGCCGAAAAATTATAATCTTAATCGTCTGCTTTCAAAAGTTTTTTCTAATCGATGATTAAAAGATTAAAGATTTTATGTTCTAGCGTATGTTCTAGCGTATGTTCTAGCGTATGTTCTAGCGTATGATCCAGCGTATGATCTAGCGTATGATCTAGCGTATGATCTAGCGTGTGATCTAGCGTTTGTTCTAGCGTATGATCTAGCGTATGTTCTAGCCTATGTTCTAGCGTATGATCTAGCGTATGATCTGTAGCTTATGATCTAGCGTATGATCTAGCGTATGTTCTAGCGTATACTCACCACTCTCAGGACCGCAGACTCTCGGTATGATGGCCAGAATACTCCTGCAGGCGGCATCTTCTGCACACTGTGCTCTCGATAGCAGGCAGTTACGGACATTCGAAACATCTCCTGAAAAAAAAGAAGAAATACTAATTAGGAAAAATATACAAGGGTAAGTCACGAATTATCGGTCAGTTCCACATCTTCGGTCATATTAGAAAAGACGATATAATAATTATATTTCAATTTTTACATCATTTTAAAACTATAATGAAAGCATGATTAAAATTGAAGAGAGTCTATCGATATTATTTCCAAAGGTTATTATATAAATATAGTATTTTAATTCATGAATTAAAAGCTAGAAAAGAAATAAAGTGAGAGACACGTGCTAAACGGTTGTGATTTCAGTGAAAACGTTTTGGAGTAAGTTACGAATTATTGGACGGTTTGACCTATAAAAAACTATAAATGATATGAATTTAACTGTTACATAGGGTAAATTACGAATTATCGGTCAGATTCATATCTTCGGTCATATAAGAAAAAACGATATTATAGTTGTTATTTAATTTTTATTATAGTTGGTATCCATGATACCTGCAGGTATCATGGATACTATAAGGTCAGATATGAAACTGACCAATAATTCGTAATTTACCCTAATTTAAATATATATTTTTAAGATCAAATCAATTAATTAATAAATTTTGTTAAATTTAATTGAAACATTATATTTGTTTCGAAATAATGATATTGACAAACCGATATATATTTTATCCCATTATTTATTTTCTATTGAAAATAATTCAAATAAATCATAAACTCATATTTATATAATAAACATATTAAGTTTAATTTACATGTCATATTTATTCATTCCACACTGAATTATAATTCAGTTATAATAATTCATTACAATTTAATTAGATATATTCTTTTGAAATCAAACAATATTGAGAAAATAACAGGTTTCAATTTTGATGTATCGATGCATTTAAGACAAGCTAATATAGTCTCTATGGCACTATATCATAAGGGAGAGAATGGCTTGTCACAGTCGCTAATCGAGACAGATGATTATAGTCCTTATGTGACTGCATAATAAGAGTCAAATTACAATGCAGACCCAGTGATGGATGACTGAGCGTGAGTGCGTACGTACTTTTTATTAAAATAATAGAGCGGGAAAAAATAGCCGATTTTTATACTGATTTAGGGTTCGTTTCTAGTTATCGAACTCGTTCAAATTTTCGATCATTTAAGAGAAATTATAATTATTATTATTTACACGGAATTATAATGAAAAAACTATATAATGATTATAAAGATTTATTAAAATATTATTATCAAATGTCTTTTTTAAGATGATCGAAAATGTGAAAGAGTCCAATAACTCGGAACACACCCTAGGACACAGTGGTACACACACGGTCAAGATAAATTTGCTAAAGTTATCACTCTAACTTTTGCAGGTTACAATTGAACCAATTTTATTATTTTTGTTTGGCTAAAACTTCTGAGTGAATTGGAAGTTCGAATTTTGATGCCCTGACACAACTTTATTTCACGGGATGAAAAAACTTCACACGAGTAAAAAAACATTACAAAAACAATAGAAAATTGAATAAAGCAATTAGGTGGATACATATTAGTAATTGATTTATCATCATTATATTACTAGTGTACGCGTGCCGTCAAAATAAATGCATTTTTATTGAATATATATTTTTATTATTTTTTATTTAATTTATGGACACTGATAAAAGTTTAATTTGATAATCGAATATTTTAAATTGAATGAAATTTAATATAGTTATTGAAACCATTTATTGAACTGATATCAGGATAATTTCCTATCCATACTATCAGCTGCTTGCCGAGCGTATTATTAGGTTAGTGTGACGGACAGACAGACAGACAGACACCGTTGTTGTTGTTGTTGTTATAACATTGATTATTATTGTCATCTTCCATTTCATTTACAAAAAATATATTATTTTTTTAAATATTAATGTCATTCATAAATAAATACTCATTTCACTCACCAAAGAATACTCATTTCACTCACCAAAGAATACTCATTTCACTCACCAAAGAATACTCATTTCACTCATCAAAGAATACTCATTTCACTCACCAAAGAATACTCATTTCACTCACCAAAGAATACTCATTTCACTCATCAAAGAATACTCATTTCACTCATCAAAGAATACTCATTTCACTCACCAAAGAATACTCATTTCACTCACCAAAGAATACTTATTTCACTCACCAAAGAATACTCATTTCACTGACCAAAGAATACTCATTTCACTCACCAAAGAATACTCATTTAACTCACCAAAGAATACTCATTTCACTCACCAAAGAATACTCATTTCACTCACCAAAGAATACTCATTTCACTCACCAAAGAATACTCATTTCACTCACCAAAGAATACTCATTCATATTCATTATTTTTCATGTCCTGGTGAAAGCTAAGTTCATTTTTCATTCACTTTCATCAGAAAGGCGAAACGAATTCAGATTTAAAATGAGTACAGAAGAAGTCTTGGAAGATTTTAAGAAACCGAAGAGACGGAGAGGTGCGTTAAAAATTCACAGAGAGTCATAAAGGATTCAAGAGCCCATTCGGCCAGGTCAAACACTGCCAATATTCTCAGTCAATAGAGCACTGTACGAATTCGTTCAATTCGAACTGGAGTGTACGACACAGAGTCTATTTTGTCTATTGAAGCAATGGAAATCTTTGATGGAATGTACTGGAACTGGATACGGGTCACTGAGTTAGTACTCTGACTAAATATTTGATGTGAACGGTAGATGTGTACCTAGTAAAATATATGGCCAATAACTTCCTTCAAATATACCTATACACTAGTGAACATGTACTACTACTACACGGTTAACACACCGGGGATAGTTGGTAGGAATGTGATTCCAATTCTAGTCTCCATAAGCGCTACCTCCCGTGCTAGTGCGAACAGTAAAGTCATTCACACGAGTGATTAATGAATGTGAATTTTTTTAATAAGTAGTTTCTGAAAAAAAATGGTTACAGACTCTAATCACAATCATGAGGCTATAGTAGAACTGTTCTTCGTAGTAACACAGATATGACCTAATGACATGCCATAACACCTAAAGAGCGGAATATTTTGTAAATCTGGTGGAATGACACAGGCGTAAGTGACCTCCTTGAAATGGTAACTGGATGGATGCGCTCATTTCAAGAAATCCTCACAATTTTTCAGTGTGAATGTAAGAGCCGCTACACTCAATCTTGAGGAATTTCTGAACTTAAATCCCCTCTTTTGGGGTCAGAGACCCTCTTAGAAACACTGTCAGGCATGATGGAAGATTAGCTTGCCACTCACAATAAGAGATATATATAGTAAATATTTATATCCATATAAAACATAGAAAGGTTAAAATTAAAATATTAGAAGTTTGTCATTTCGACCTAAAGATTCAAATTTGAAAAAAAAAATTATACTTTTTATGATTTATTTTACAAAAATTTGGATTTTGAATTTAATTAACCCTGATGGGTTAATTAAATATGCAGGTAATATCCACCAAATTATACCCGTATCACAGTCGTCACACTATGTAATTATCCACCAAGTTACAACTTCTATCTTTTTTTGGCAAATCTCTCTTGAATGTGTCCCCAAAGGACACTTTGTGCGTTACTCATCTTGTCTTCCTACCATTTGAATCTTTGTAGTTAATGCAATGAGAAGAGCAGCTGCAAGAGACTGATTTAGAGGACTGTCATAACGAGTCCACACCATTTGGTACAAGTGGCTACAGCTAACAATGGTAAAAACGATGGTGTATGACGTATTCCATGTAATAATATAAATACACATTAATTTACTCAAATATATCCTGTGCTAGTCTCATACAATACAACTCAACAAAATTCTCCAGAAGAAGTTCATCTGAATTCATTCTCTTTCACAACAGCCACTTAAATAGCTCATTTGTAACCAAAATAAAAGGAAAAATTACAAACAAAACACAAGAGAATGACTGTATTTACTTCCTCTAGCCCACAATAGAGAGAAATAAATTAGAGTAGGACCCTCTTGCTGCAGTGTAACATAAACTGTGTAGCATCATCCTATATATCGCTGTCTTTTGCATGAATTACGAGCATTCTTCGCCGAAGACACCTTCCACCCGGGCAATCTCTTCTTGTTCTGGGATACATGAAAGTGACGAGATGCTAGCTTTTCCAAAGGGTTTCCTACAGGACACTGGAATAGCTTCCTAAATCTGAGAGTGGCTTTCCGGAGCTTCGAACCATCGGAGGTACGTCTCAGAAGCTGGATTTATTGAAGCACCACAAACACCACTACTCATACTATATCCACAACTATACTGTAGTGATATACATATCTATAGAAGATGAAATTATATTGTTTTTGAATGCATAGGATTATGTTCTCAAATATATTATTGAAATATATTAAGAGATGTAAGATGTAATATTTAAACGATATGCCAGAAGCAGAGTAAAGATTGCAACACCAAAGATAAGGTAAATGCACCATAGTTACTCTACTAACGTTCCACAGAGGAGTGAATGACAGGAAATGATAATGAAGATTCTCCTCCGCAGAGTCTTTAACTGAGATGTTCATACTTAGCCTAATTAATTAGCTTAAAGGATTGGGGCAGTCAGAGCGGATTAAGTCTTAGAGTTTATTCGCTAGTTAATGTGACTCAGTGCTCTACTCCTCACTGGAACGAGAGAAAACAACACTTGAGCCTTCTTAGTCTTGTGTTGCACGGCGTGGACGAATAGTCAGGCAATTAGGTAGGATAGGCAGTTGACGGGGAATTGTAAAGTAAATGAATTGGTGGGAGAGAGGGAGTTTAGTAGTTAATTAAGGGATAGTCAAGTAGTTAGTGAAGTAGTTAGTCAAAAAGTTAGTCAAGTAGTTAGTCAAGAAGATAGAAAAGATATAATCAAGTAGTTAGCTAGTAGTTAGTCAAGAAAAGAGATAGTCAAGTAGTTAGCTAGTAGTTAGTTAAGAACATAGTCAAGTAGGTACTCAGTTGTTGATTTAGAAGATAGTCAAGTAGTTAGTAGTTAGTCAAGAAAGTAGGCAAGGTTATAGTCAAGTAGCAAGGCAAGATTATAGTCAATTAGCAAGGGAAGAAAATTGTCAATTAGTAAGGCAAGGATGCAATATAATATTAGGTAGAACATTTAGTCAAGTAACTCGTCATATTAGGTACAACAGCTTGATGCAAATATTAGTTGGCATATGCATTATAATACATATTCATATATATTAGAATAATATATTCATATGCATTAGAGTACATATAAACACATGAGTGACAAGCAATTTCTCAATGGGAGAATTAAAAATCGAAAACTGGACTTGAAAGTGAAATATTTTCTAAATATCGCAGTGGAGGAATGAGAATCTGAATGTATGTTTTACAGGCAATATTTCGATTAGTTTTATTAGGTCTATTCCAAACATTGAAATCATAAACTTAAAAGTCAACAAACACAAAGTGATGTATTCAAATTTACATGCACTACTGAAAAATGAAATAAAATAACAATTTATTCGTAAAGAATTTAATAGTAAAAATTGAATTCAATTTCAAAATATTCATAAAGCTCAAAATATTTAATCATGGATGTCTTGAATGCATTTCAATCTTACCAATTTTGAGATTTATTTCAATTATTAACTTCACAGTAAAACAGGTACTTTTTAGAGACGATAGGTTGTATTTGTAAGCTTCCAGTTTATGATTTCTACGCTTGAAATCGACCTAAAAATACTGGTCGAAATATTTCCAATCCAGAGAATTTTAGTACTTCATTGTACACTTTTGGAATAAGATGAATAAACGTAAAACATTATCTAAAAATTTAAATATATTAACTAAATTAAAAATTCATACTTTGAATTATAAATAATATTATTGCTTTAAAATAATTCTGGAAATAAAACAAAAGAGTTAGGAACACCTAAAATGGAAAGACCCAAACATCAACGATTCGATTCCTTACGTTTTAATTCTTTATTTTTGAACCATGTTATTTTTATTCTTGTAATACGCGAAACTAATTACTTAGAGTTATATCTAAGTATAGAATAGGAATAAATAGATCTACTTGTTAGCTACAGTAATTTTGAAGTGGGTATATCAACACTCAGAAAATCTTGATAGACTGATCGTCTATTGTCACCTGCTATGATAAAATACGAATGGATTTTTGTCGAACAATTCATCGTAGGTACATAGTTTTTGTATCATCGTTTCTAATTTTCCGGTTGGGTTATTGTGACCCTCTAACCCCATTATACTTTATTATAATTCTAAGGAGGTTTTTATCAGGTAAAGTGGATCTTAACGAGTAAGTAATCTTCACGAGATTTAAGCAGTCAAGGGTAGATTTAGAATTTAAATACCCGCTGAAATATTTAAATTACTTGTTATCTTTTCTGGGTCATAGTCTTGGTAGTTTAATTAATGCGCTGGAACATTCATTTTAGGGTGAGCTTTTGGTTATTTGAATTAAAGAAGTTAATGTTAATTATATAATGATCTCAAATCAGAGACACAATTTTGATAGGTGTTGATGTTTCAAATACAATATACTTTATACTTATTACCAAACGCCTGTATAATATTTAAAAATACAAAAATAGTCAACAGTCCAAACTGTTATCATCACAATGAATACACAAACCGACTTCTCTCATCAAAATAGTTTGCATATTGTGGAAAAAGGTTCCTCTTTGATGAAGAAATTCAAATATTTCAGATGATCTGGTCTGGAGGATGACGATATATTCCAAACCACTCTTTGATCTTGGCCAAAAAAGAACTGCTCCAATTCAACACGCTCCTTTACAGTAAAAACATCCATTCGTTCATTTTCTTTCACTTAGGTACCACTCCATGCAAAACGATGTGCCAATGCCTTTTTCCCAATTCTCAAAAGAAAGTTCGAAGACTCACTCCTCCACCATCGATTGGAAACATCTTGGAGTGGCACTTTTTCGTGCGTACCTTTTGCGGATTCTAAAGAATGCAAATTGTTCTCTGCCGATATTTGACTGGTGGTTCAGGGTGGTTCAGTGTGGTTCAGGGATCCTCTATTGGCGAATGATCTCAGGATTGTTCAAAAGATAAGAAATTAGTTGAACTCTGCAGGAATACTTTTAAAAAGTGGTTGGAGCGTACGGGCAATGTTCTGATTTCATTGAGTCGTTGCACGCAAAATGTCCATTGTGACACAAAAATGCTGCAGATTTTCATTCTTAGGAGTTGCTTGTTCTTTTTTCTACAGGATAACCTAGATCTCTATTTCTTGAGTTCATCGATCCGTAAAGTGAAGTATTATTAAATTTTTCGGTAACTAATAATGATGTATGAGAGATAAAAAGTGCGGATTTGGAAGAAAAAATATACAAAGGAAAATTATTAACGAAATATCTTAAAATTTCAATAGATTTTTTTTAGTCAGAAGATGAAAACAATTCAATTGGTCATTTTCTTGGTGTTCCGTAAAATTTTGTACCATTTTTAGAAAATTATATAATAAAATAATACAATTCATGTGTAGCATTTAGGATTGCAGTCATTTGTCAGACAATAAAAAAGCATGAAGTGAAATGCATGAAGTGAAATGCATGAAGTGGAATGCATGAAGTGAAATGCATGAAGTGAAATGCATGAAGTGAAATACATGAAGTGAAATACATGAAGTGAAATACATGAAGTGAAATGCATGAAGTGAAATGCATGAAGTGAAATACATGAAGTGAAATACATGAAGTGAAATGCATGAAGTGAAATGCATGAAGTGAAATACATGAAGTGAAATACATGAAGTGAAATACATGAAGTGAAATACATGAAGTGAAATGCATGAAGTGAAATGCATGAAGTGAAATACATGAAGTGAAATACATGAAGTGAAATACATGAAGTGAAATGCATGAAGTGAAATACATGAAGTGAAATACATGAAGTGAAATACATGAAGTGAAATGCATGAAGTGAAATACATGAAGTGAAATACATGAAGTGAAATGCATGAAGTGAAATGCATGAAGTGAAATACATGAAGTGAAATACATGAAGTGAAATACATGAAGTGAAATGACTGTTGGGATAGTAAATGCGTAGAATGGTAGCTCATCGAAGCACATATTGTATCGCTAAGCCTAACAAGCAGAAACTAGCATCGTACTCTCTCTCTCTCTCTCTCTCTCTCTCCATTCCTCAGGCTGACTTCAAAGAATTTCTGCCACGGCTTGCCAAAAGAACTTTTTCTAGGAGAGAAAGGAAGAGGAAAATGTTTTGCTTCTCTCTTGATGTATGGAATGAGACAAAGAGTGGAGAAAGAGGAAGGTAGAGGGAGGTGAAGAGTGGAGGAAGAGGAAGGTAGAGGGAGGTGAAGAGTGGAGAAAGAGGAAGGTAGAGGGAGGTGAAGAGTGGAGAAAGAGGAAGGTAGAGGGAGGTGAAGAGTGGAGGAAGAGGAAGGTAGAGGGAGGTGAAGAGTGGAGGAAGAGGAAGGTAGAGGGAGGTGAAGAGTGGAGGAAGAGGAAGATAGAGGGAGGTGAAGAGTGGAAGAAGAGGAAGGTAGGGGAGGTGAAGAGTGGGAAAAGAGTGGAAGAAGAGGAAGGCAATGAGAGAAGATTGGAATGAAGAGAGAAGAATAGTGGAAAGAAGATGAAGATAAAGAGGGGGAATAAGGTACCAAATAGAAGCATAGCTTCCTGCCTATAACCTGCTGATCCGTTGCTCTATTTTACGATCTGCATAGCAAATGAAGGACTGGAGAGTGAGGGTAATTGACTCATTCTGCTAAAGTTTTGTACAATGGACTTAGAAAGTTAGTTCCTAGTCTCTTCAAATTAACCCCAGTCTACTCTAGAACTAATTTTACTAGAGGCAGGTAGACTGAGTAGAATGTAAAGCAGTGAGAGGGAGTGGCAGTAGGCTAAGCTATGAATTATTGGACGGTTCCACATTTTAGGACACGTAGGAAAAAGAATTATATAATATATTTTGATTATTCTATAAAAAAATCTCACGTGTCCGAAAATATTGAACTGTTCAATAAGTTGGATGTTACCTTTCTTATGTAAATAATATATATTGGTATTTATTTCTATTGGTAAGTAACATTATTAAATTTTTAATCCAATCCGTATTATTATTTATTGAATTGAAGGGTAATTTGTACAATTAAAAAAATGGCGTGAGTGTGTTTTATTTATTGGATGGTATTTTAGAATTGAATAAAAGGAGCTTTGGAGTAATTGGTATTCGATGCAAATTCGAAAGAACTGTAAAAAAGCTTAAGAATTTTTAGTGCTACATTTTTTCGGAAACTAAAGAGACAAATAAATACCCTAGCGACAATGGGGGAAACATTTATTAAGGTTCATTTCAAACTATTGTTTCCTTCTTTTAATCTATCTACAGACCTCCATTGATATTTGAAAGTAGAGTTGAACTACTAAAGCGCCGTACACACGCAGGGGTTCTTAAGTCTTTCCACCAGACTTTTTGCTTAGCTCCTCCTACTTTTTCCACAAGATATTTGAATCATATTAGAAAAAAACGATATAATTGTTATTAGTTTAAATTGGTATCCATGATTCCTGCAGGTATCATGGAAACCAATAATAACAATATATCGTTTTTTCTGTTATGATTCAAATAGTAGGAGGAGCTTAGCAAAAAGTCTAGTGGAAAGACTTAAGAAACCCTGCGTGTGTACGGCCCTTTACATAATACAGAAGTCCAGTACTCGGGTGGATCTCCATTAGTTCATATTTTCCAGAGTTTAGCTGCCAAGGCTTGATAATAGCTAAGCTACGACAAATCCGATTGTGACTTTTGGGCGGATTGCATTTTGCCGATAGAACTCGAGGGGCTTTCTTGGGGTCTTATCTCTTTGGGTCTCGACTAGCCTCTTACGGAAGACCATTTAAACTGTTTCTCAAGTTTTTATTCCACGGGAGATCATCTGCGATGAAGGAAATGGGAAGATTGTTTGTGCTGCCTGCTCGGGAGGACTCTTGAACTGATCTTCCTTTATCGCTCCTTAAATCGATTTAATTTGGACGCCTCTTTGCCATTATTTTAAATCGAAATGGCTCAGCTGGTGGAGAATCCTCACATTTGCTCGCACTCTAATCGTGTTAAGGTTGCCGTGAATAATCTCTAGACAGGTAATGGCGTCTTTGCTACCCACTAGATTGGAAGAAGAGAATCTCTGGAGGCGCCATTGTTACATTATCATAGCTACTTCATGAGTGTCATTTCATTTGGAAACATTATATACGGGAGTTGTAAGAGGATTTTCAATGAACTCTATTATACGCTTTCAATAAAATGAATGTGATATGTGACCGAGTTATCTTTTATTGTAATACATTTGTAGTTAAACTGACTGTATTGAAGAATAATGCAGAAGCATCAAAGTCCTTTTCTGGGTATTATAGTAGAGAGAGGTCGATGTTCTAAAGATGGCCATGTGTACTCTGTGTAAATTTAATCTGTACGGATCATTGCACTAGAATGGCAAGGTCTATCTAAGTTATAAGGAGACTGTAAAGCTGTCTGTGAGAGATACACTGTCCGTAGTTAGTTAGCCCTCGGGAAATCCTCGCTCGCCCAGATCTCATATGTGGGTCTTGGGTGTCCGCTAGATTTGATATTTCTTTGGAGAGTTAATGTAGCTTGCAGTTATATCTTCGTTTGTTTCTGAGTGCTCAGGACAATGAATTATATCAGGGGACAGTCTTTTATCTACGACTTTGTTTCGAAACATCAACCTAACAGAATTACCGTTATAAAATGGCAGATAGAAATTTAATACCAGTTATATATCTCTTAAAGAATTTATTGCTAATTATTTATTAGTCTACGAGTCTCTGATTGCTTTCTGTAAGATCAAAGAACAGTTTTAATTGATCATTTCTCCGGCCAAGTTCAATTTATGGATCAATTAAAGTTTTGAATTGGTTAATCTTATTTGATTGATGAGACAATCAAGCAAATCGTAATGCGAATAATTTTAATCTCATAAAAAGAATTATAATTCAATTATGAAAGCATTTATTTATCTCAAACTGAACGAAAAGGTTTTGGAATCCAATTATATCTAAATTTCACTATTACACATATATAAATTAAAGAACATATTTGGAAAAACTTACATAATTTGATTTCACAATCATAAGCCAGGATATTTTCTAACAATTTGATATTTTCGTTTCAGTAATATCTATCACTTTAATAGAAACATTACTTTCCGAATCAGTATATCCATAGCTATATTCTCTTCCATTTCACCAAGCTCTATATCAACACTGTAACATTTTTCACTTTTCGAAAAATGTAGCAATAAAGTGGACCTTTGATTCGGTACAATTAAGCGCATCAGTTCGCTGTGATTAAACAGACTCTGCTCGCATTTTAATCTCCTTAATCCGAGCATGCGCCATAGTTAATCTCTCTCCTGATATGCGCCATAGTTAATCTCTTTCCTGATATGCGCCACAGTTAATCTCTTTCCTGAAATGCGCCATAGTTAATCTCTTTCCTGATATGCGCCACAGTTAATCTCTTTCCTGATATGCGCCATAGTTAATCTCTCTCCTGAGATGCGCCACAGTTAATCTCTCTCCTGAAATGCGCCACAGTTAATCTCTCTCCTGAGATTGCGCCACAGTTAATCTCTCTCCTGAAATGCGCCACAGTTAATCTTTCTCCTGAAATGCGCCATAGTTAATCTCACTACTGAAATGCGCCACAGTTAATCTCTCACCTGAAATGCGCCATAGTTAATCTCTCTGCTGAAATGCGCCACAGTTAATCTTTCTCCTGAAATGCGCCATAGTAAATCTCTCTCTTGAAATGCGCCACAGTCAATCTCTCTCCTTAAATGCTCCACAGTTAATCTCTCTCTTGAAATGCGCCACAGTCAATCTCTCTCCTGAAATGCGCCACAGTTAATCTCTCTCCTGAAATGCGCCATAGTAAATCTCTCTCTTGAAATGCACCACAGTTAATCTTTCTCCTGAAATGCGCCATAGTAAATCTCTCTCTTGAAATGCGCCACAGTCAATCTCTCTCCTTAAATGCTCCACAGTTAATCTCTCTCTTGAAATGCGCCACAGTCAATCTCTCTCCTGAAATGCGCCACAGTTAATCTCTCTCCTGAAATGCGCCATAGTAAATCTCTCTCTTGAAATGCGCCACAGTCAATCTCTCTCCTTAAATGCTCCACAGTTAATCTCTCTCTTGAAATGCGCCACAGTCAATCTCTCTCCTGAAATGCGCCACAGTTAATCTCTCTCCTGAAATGCGCCATAGTAAATCTCTCTCTTGAAATGCACCACAGTCAATCTCTCTCCTGAAATGCGCCATAGTAAATCTCTCTCTTGAAGTGCGCCACAGTTAATCTCTCTCCTGAAATGCTCCACAGTTATTCTCTCTCCTGAAATGCGCCACAGTTAATCTCTCCTGAAATGCGCCACAGCTAATCTCTCCTGAAGTGCGCCACAGTTAATCTCTCTCCTGAAATGCGCCACAGCTAATCTCTCTCCTGAAATGCGCCACAGCTAATCTCTTCTGAAATGCGCCACAGCTAATCTCTCCTGAAATGCACCAAAGTTAATCTCTCCTGAAATGCACCACAGCTAATCTCTCCTGAAATGCGCCACAGCTAATCTCTCCTGAAATGCGCCACAGCTAATCTCTCCTGAAATGCGCCACAGCTAATCTCTCCTGAAATGCGCCACAGCTAATCTCTCCTGAAATGCGCCACAGCTAATCTCTCCTGAAATGCGCCACAGCTAATCTCTCCTGAAATGCGCCACAGCTAATCTCTTCTGAAATGCGCCACAGCTAATCTCTCCTGAAATGCACCACAGCTAATCTCTCCTGAAATGCGCCACAGCTAATCTCTCCTGAAATGCGCCACAGCTAATCTCTCCTGAAATGCGCCACAGCTAATCTCTCCTGAAATGCGCCACAGCTAATCTCTCCTGAAATGCGCCACAGCTATTCTCTCCTGAAATGCGCCACAGCTAATCTCTCCTGAAATGCGCCACAGCTAATCTCTTCTGAAATGCGCCACAGCTAATCTCTCCTGAAATGCGCCACAGCTAATCTCTTCTGAAATGCGCCACAGCTAATCTCTCCTGAAATGCGCCACAGCTAATCTCTTCTGAAATGCGCCACAGCTAATCTCTTCTGAAATGCGCCTTTCAAAATGTTTCCGCTTTTTAGTTTCTTTTGCCATTTAGTTGGAGTGAGAGAGAGGCGGGTTGTTGATTCAGAATAATGTTTCGAAAGTAGCAGAGGAGGTGAGAGAACACAGGGATTTAATGTCATTTCGAGTAAAATAATGCAGTGATGTCTAGGGTAAGTTACGCGTTATCGGACAGTTACACATTGTCGATCATATGAGAAAAAACTTTATTATTTAATTTTAATTATAGGGTAAGTTCTTAATTATCGGTCAGTTCCACATTTTCGGACACGCCAAAAATTATATAATAAATATTATTTTATTTTTATTATATAATTTTTTATCGCGTGTCCGAAAATGTGGGCCTGAACGATAATTAAGAACTTTCCCTATAATTAAAATTAAATAATATGTTTTTTCTCATATGATCGACAATGTGGAACTGTGCAATAACTCAGTACATAGGGATGTTCTTGCTTTAAATGTAGGTTGACCTTAAATTGTATATCATAAACAGAAAGAAATTAATTAATGTAGAGGAGTAAGTTAATCAACGTTATAATTATTCCATAATAAATAATCATATATATTTGTTATTTGCAGTTATTTCCTATTTATTTTACATAAGAATGAATTCACATTCAATTTATTACCATAATATCCAATAAATCATAGTGATTAAAAAACTTGTAATTATATTATTGACATAGATTCATATTACTCAATTAAAAATATGTATGACTAATGTATAATACGCTTGAAAAAATTCTAAAACAGGCTGAAATTATCTAAATTTAGATCTATTTTTGCATTTAATTTTTTCTATATATCTATGAATACGAAATACATAATAATTTATATCCTGACTATTCCCATATTTATGGTGAAAAATAAATCTATAAATGAATTAAATTATCATTCTCCAATACACATCCCCAGTAAACAATAATTCACAGAACCAACAAAAAGGCACTGAACATAAAAACACTCAATTAACCCCTGTGTTCATTTCAGCTCTAAATCATTGGACCAAAAAGAACACTTTCATCTGATAAAAAAGTTAATGCGATTTAGCCCAAAAATGAACTGCAGAATCATTGGCAAGAACAAAAACTGATAAAAAGGAGCAATTAACAGCGATGGGAAGGGAGGGAAAGGTGAACATAAAACAGAGCGTAAATGATTCGATTATGGTGGGGCCATAGAAGATTAAGAGGGAAAGTATGGTGGGGCCAAAGAAGATTAAGAGAGATATTCGTTATTAATTTTTTACATTGTTTATCATTTTTCAAAGTGCACACAGTGCTGCAATATCAATCATACTAAATTATCAGATTTTTACCAAAGTTGTATATCAATAATTTGTAATTAGAACTATACCTAAGACTATACTAGAGTTGTATATTAATTAATTAATAACACTAACTATACCTATAAGAATACAATAGAGCTTTATACTAATCAATCAATACTACAAAATATACTAGAGCTGTACATTAATAATACGAACTCTACCTAAGATAACTAGTTGACGGGTCCATTAACGAAATGCGTTAATAACTCACCCCTTCACTTGCTGTTAATTACAATATGTTGATGGTGATTAACGCATCAATAACCTATAAAGTGGCGCAGTGTCCAATAACTGGTCTTGACAGGCTAGTCTCTAGTGGCGCAAACACACACGTGTCATGGGTCCAGAAAATCAATTAGGAGTATCACTCGCACCTCAGAATCTTCTAACATAAACTAGGGTAAGTTAGCAGTTAACGGACAGGTGAAATGTTTCGATCATATGATTTTTTAATATTCTAACTCGTAATTTCAATTGGTAACTATGATACCTGTAGGTATCATAGTTACCAATTAAAATAACGAGTAGGAATATCAATTTTTTTATGTGACCGAAGATGTGGAACCGACCGATAATTCGTTACTTCAACTCCATTAAAGTTTGTTCAATGCACATGTGAGTAATGATGACCGACAACAGTGAATTTGACGATGAGACTAATAGCGGTGTACAGTTTTACTTCAGTGGAATACGCGTCCAATTAGGTTAATTAGGGGGTACTTGGGGCAGCGAAATGGACTCCACTGGCCCGTGATGGGGACACATTGGGGTAAAGGGGGGTAAAGGGGGCTGGAATATCAAAGGGTTATGTAACTTAGTTCAAAAGAGAGTTAAATGGTTAATATTAAATATTGAATTTAATAGAATGTCACTCAAAAGATATTTCAGTTATAATAAAACCAAGAAGAAATTAGTTCTATTCAATGAACAGGAAATTTATCTTATTTAAATTTTACATATTCGAATAGATCTGAATTATTTAACCTACTCTTACCATCACAATCTAGAGAATACCGCAGTTTAACGACAGGCCACGCCTGACACTCCCTAACAATAAGATAGAGTTGTTTCAGTAGAGCATTGCTATCATTTAGCACAAACCAATGAAAGAGGTACAAGCCCCCCCCACTATATCTCTCACCCCCCGCTACTATATCTCCCCCACCACCATATCTCAGCCATCTGAGTTTTCATTAAAAGCAGCTCGTAAATAAGCTCTGCTGAAACCCCCTGACTGAAACCCATACACCAAATCAAATTAACCCGAGAAATGCTCTGCGAGTAATGATTGCCAGGTGAAAAGAGAAGTGACTTTAGTAACCTTTTTAGTAACCTTTTTAGTAATCTTTTAGTAACTTTTTTAGTTACCTTTTTAGTAACCTCTTTAGTAATTTTTTAGTAACCTTTTTAGTAACCTTTTAGTAACCTTTTTAGTAACCTCTTTAGTAATTTTTTTAGTAACCTTTTTAGTAACCTTTTTAGTAACCTTTTTAGTAACCTTTTTAGTAACCTTTTTAGTAACCTTTTTAGTAACCTTTTGAGTAACCTTTTTAGTAACCTCTTTAGTAATTTTTTTAGTAACCTCTTTAGTAACCTCTTTAGTAACCACTTTAGTAACCTTTTTAGTAACCTTTTTAGTAACCTCTTTAGTAACCTTTTTATTAACCTTTTTAGTTACCTTTTTAGTTACTTTTTTAGTTACATGTTTAGTAACCTTTTTAGTAATTGCGCAACCGATAAATTAAGTAGGTAGGACGAAATAATTTACCTGATTAATGAATATTAAAATATCTATAATGACACTAATATTCTTTTGCTATAGGTACAAATACGTAGCACATTCATTTGCAACTAAAGAGTCAATAAATAAAATAATCTTTCTACAAACTAACTTAACTGTATAATGTATATACTAATGATATATGAATTGTACAAGATAGATATTACATTAATATAGATATTTTAAATTGATATAACATTTCAGTTGTTTTCTTATATAAATTAAATACTACATTGCAATGGTATATAATGACGTCAAACTGTGCTAGAACAATAGATAATGAATGACGTCAAAAGGTTCATTAGTTAATTTACTCGTGACGTCATATAAGTAACGACATGTCATGACGTCCTATGAGTAATGACATGTCATGACGTCATATGAGTAATGACATGTCATGACGTCATATGAGTAATGACATGTCATGACGTCATATGAGTAATGACATGTCATTACGTCATATGAGTAATGACATGTCATTACGTCATATGAGTAATGACATGTCATGACGTCATATGAGTAATGAAATGTTATGACGTCATGTGAGTAATGACATGTCATGACGTCATATGAGTAATGACATGTCATGACGTCATATGAGTAATGACATGTCATTACGTCATATGAGTAATGACATGTCATGACGTCATATGAGTAATGAAATGTTATGACGTCATGTGAGTAATGACATGTCATTACGTCATATGAGTAATGACATGTCATGACGTCATATGAGTAATGACATGTCATGACGTAATGTGAGTAATGACATGTCATGACGTCATATGAGTAATGACATGTCATGACGTCATATGAGTAATGACATGTCATTACGTCATATGAGAAATGACATGACGTCACATAAGAATTCAGTAACTCTTCCTTAATGTCAGCTTTCTATTATTCATCTTTGAAAGAGCCTATGAAAGGCTAGACAGTTTTGATAGCAAGAATAAGCCTAAACCCAAACAGAAAAGTGTAGCCCCTATCGTTGGCTTTGGATGATTGAAAATATCTACCTTCAACGATAATATAATCTTAGGTTATCATATAGATATTCAATAAAGTATCATTATTAATTTATGAACAAAATTTATTAAGAAATTAAAATTGTGAGATTTAAGAAAAATGTTTTTAAGATCAGGTAAAAAGGTTACAAATTTCCATGTTTTACATCCATGTAGTGTTTAGATATGTGAATAAAATATGTACTCATCGATGTTATGCTGGGAGCATAGAAGATAAAAAGAAGACCTGCGTCATCTTCTATGGCCCCACCATAACTTTCTATCTGGGTGTTGCATGGCCTTTAGATAAATCTTAAATTACGGTATGAAATGTCAAATTCGTCTCAAGTAATACAAATGTCAGATTTCATTATACAAATTATTTAATAGATTAATATTATTTAAGATATTAATATTATATAGATCTTGATTAGTACACGCAATGAACAATATTAATTATAATTTGTACAAGCAATGAATATTAATATATAAGTGGGGATATGAATTAAAAAGTAAATATTTGATGAGATTTCTAGATGGAATTTTGAAGGCCATTAATATTTCATTAGAAATTTTCACTACTTAAATATGATATTAATTTGAAACTTCATCTTCATATTAATTGAAATTTCAATTCGTTCTATTCAAATTTAACTCCAGTACGTTCCATTCAAATTTAACTCCAGCTCGTTCTATTCAAATTTAACTCCAGTACGTTCCATTCAAATTTAACTCCAGCTCGTTCTATTCAAATTTAACTCCAGCTCGTTCTATTCAAATTTAACTCCAGTACGTTCTATTCAAATTTAACTCCAGCTCGTTTTATTCAAATTTAACTCCAGCACGTTCTATTCAAATTTAACTCCAGCACGTTCCATTCAAATTTAACTCCAGCACGTTCTATTCAAATTTAACTCCAGCTCGTTCTATTCAAATTTAACTCCAGTACGTTCTATTCAAATTTAACTGCAGCTCGTTTTATTCAAATTTAACTCCAGCACGTTCTATTCAAATTTAACTCCAGCACGTTCCATTCAAATTTCAATCCAGCAAGTTCTATTCAAATTTCAATCCAGCACGTTCTATTCAAATTTAACTCCAGCTCGTTCCACTCAACTTTGAGTCCAGCATGAAAGTAAAGCAGCTGATTTTTATCAATAGCAGCGATGCCAAATGGCGATAGTGAATATCGGCTATCAGAATATCGGCCAACACCGATATTCACTAAGGAGAAACTCAATGGAAACTCTCAGGAATAAAAAAAAAACCTACGGTATTTGTGAACAGGCTAAAAAACTGACAAATATATCTAGCTATTGGAGTACTAACCTGCAGCGGGTCATGATTATTTTACTCATTGTATACCGACAATATTTTAGATTGTTTTACCAGGGCATATTTTGACATGTTAATGATCATTGGTCAAAATAATATAGTAGAAATAAGAGGTATTTTGATACGGTACCTACCGCTTATTGGTCAATGAAGAAATGTCATCGAGAAGTAAGTTGAAAGGTGTATTCCGATTGGTCAATATGGTACTCTACTAAGATGAAACTAATGCAAACCGTTCACTATCAATCACATGAATACATTGATAAATTATATTATAAATTATACACGAGCTATTTTACAGTTGCTAACAAACTTTCTTTTAGCTCGCTAAATATTATTGGTATTAAAAACCCATAAAGTTTTTGGTGGAAGTTATTTTTACACAAGAATTTTGCCTTGCTTTATATAGGTTATAATAGTCAATAATGAATCAATCACGAGAAAGAACGTTAAGTGAGAGAGATTTTGAGCAGCATAAGAATTTTGCCTTGCTTTTTAGAGGCTATAACAATCAATGATAAATCAATGACAAGTAAGTATGATAAGTGAGAGGGAAGAACTAGCGCAAACACAAGGTACGGTGCAGACCAGAGGTTTAATTAGATCGATCTACCTGAGTTAATTGATGCACTGCCTTCTGGAACTAATTGAAACTGATGGAACGGAGGGAATATATATTAAGAAACTGGAAAGATACTGTAGTGAAGAACAGGAAAGATATTGTAGTGAAGAACAGGAGAGATACTGTAGTGAAGGACAGGAGAGAAACTATTGTGAAGAACAGGAGAGAAACTATAGTGAAGAAGTGGAGAGAAACTATATTGAAGAACAGGAAAGAAACTATAGTGAAGAACAGGAGAGAAACTATAGTGAAGAACAGGAGAGAAACTATAGTGAAGAACAGGAGAGAAACTATAGTGAAGAACAGGAGAGAAACTATAGTGAAGAACAGGAGAGAAACTATAGTGAAGAAGTTGAGAGAAACTGTAGTGAAGAACAGGAGAGAAACTATAGTGAAGAAGTGGAGAGAAACTATAGTGAAGAAGAGGAGAGAAACTATAGTGAAGATATGGAGAGAATCTATAGTGAAGAAGTGGAGAGAAACTATAGTGAAGAACAGGAGAGAAACTATAGTAAAGAAGTGGAGAGAAACTATAGTGAAGATATGGAGAGGAACTATAGTGAAGAAGTGGAGAGAAACTATAGTGAAGAACAGGAGAGAAACTATAGTGAAGAAGTGGAGAAAAATTATATTGAAAAACAGGAGAGAAACTATAGTGAAAAAATGGAGAGAAACTATAATGAGAAATTAATTTACACCCTATCTATTACCTTTAAATAATGTTACTCTATACCCTATCTATTACCTTTAAATAATGTTACTCTATACCCTATCTATTACCTTTAAATTATGTTACTCTATACCCTATCTATTACTTTTAAATAATGTTACTCTATACCCTATCTAATACCTTTAAATAATGTTACTCTATACCCTATCTATTACCTTTAAATTATGTTACTCTATACCCTATCTAATAACTTTAAATAATGTTACTCTATACCCTATCTAATAACTTTAAATAATGTTACTCTATACCCTATCTATTACTTTTAAATAATGTTACTCTATACCCTATCTAATACCTTTAAATAATGTTACTCTATACCCTATCTATTACCTTTAAATTATGTTACTCTATACCCTATCTAATAACTTTAAATAATGTTACTCTATACCCTATCTAATAACTTTAAATTATGTTACTCTATACCCTATCTATTACCTTTAATTTATGTTACTCTATACCCTATCTATTACCTTTAATTTATGTTACTCTATACCCTATCTATTACCTTTAAATAATGTTACTTTATACCCTATCTATTACCTTTAAATTAATGGTGAAACCTCCACATGGTTTCATAAGATTAAATCCTTTGGATGAAATTCATAAAACTTCCGATAAGATTATTCGACTCTTTTTAAACTTTGACAAAAGGTATAAAGCTGATCAGGTGAAAGGCTGTCTTATCACCAGTCTATTCATGCGACTATTTACATAATTATATGTGGCAGGGAATATATTATACACGTGAAACAATTTATCAGCATTTATTTACAGTATACGATTTAAAAGTTTGAAAACATGTGATGTTTCAAATTCTATATTTATGAAAGATTAGGAAGAATGTATTTGTATAATAATTCATGTGTTAAGATCATAATAATTGTAATAATTTGTGGTAATGGATCAGTCAGTCATAATACAATTAGTCAGATATATTTTCTCCATGTAGACAATGTAGATGATGAGGCCTGGAAAAAACTGCATAATTATAATGTACAATAATTATCTATGACTATATTTATTCTAGTCCTCTACAATTATCTTTTGACAAAACTAAAACAAAATATAATATCCGAGCATAATTTAGTTTACAGCAATATTTTCATTCATTTTCTAAGGCAGGTCATTTTTCACCAAGATTTCAGTCTGTGTTTTCACGAGTCTTGAGACGCATGACTGAATACCTTCCTGCTTTTATAAAACGCTATTTACGAACAAAAAATACGTTGAACTTTGCCGGTTGTTCGTCTTGCAAATAGCACGAGTGCGCATTTTGAAGTGTTTGCGCACATTTTAAGTTGGTGCAACCTGCTGCGAGCTCAATTTGCTGACAACTGTTTGCTAGAAAACGATGTTGTTTGCAGTCTTCTGCTCTCTGAATCGCAGCCGAAAGTTTTTTCCTGAGTTTTGAACTGTGTAAATAGGAGTTGCAATTGCTGGGAACGTTCCACCGCTATTTATTATGTGTTGCGTCTGGGATTTTATTTCTATTAATCTTATAGCTTAGAATGTAATTTTGTTAAATAAATGTATCAAATATATATTTGTATTAAATATTAAATATCTTTTGAACTTAATAATAAAAATTCAATTTTGAAAGAAAATAATAATTAATTGTAGCTATTTCACGATGATTGCATTCAAGTTGTTTTAGTGCAAGTTTTGCGTTAGCGGACGATTTCAAATTTGTTATTATAAAAGAAATTTTTATTTTTTTTATTTTTTATTATATATTCTCTTAATAAGTAAACGAAAAATAGAACAATCCAATAACTCATAACTAACTCTACATGTATTACAGTTTGTTTTTTAGGCTTAAAAATATTGTTTTGTTCATATTTTTGTTCCGTACCTACTCCGTTTTGTAAACACATTAGTGACTGGTTCCTTGTTTGAAAAAATATCATTTTTGTCCGAAAATAAATTTGCAGCATTTTACGAGTAGTAGATTCAGTCAATAATTATTATCTAAATATAAGATGATTATTATATAGAATGTTCACCAAAACAAAATGGTTATCTTTTTATTTAACAGATTAAAGTAATTAAATCTTTCTAAAGTGTTTTCTTTAATGTTATTTGGCAATTATCTTACATATTCATTTCCTTCAAAATTGATGGTATTTACATTATAAAGAAAACATTATCTGACTTTGTGTTATATTGTTTCACAAAGTCACGCTAGTAAAACAATAGATTAAGCATTAAATTCCTAGTTCACGTCCATATTTCCTTTAGTTGACGTGAACTAGGAACCGATCCAAATACCCCCTTCCTAGTTCACGTGAACTAGGAAGGGGTATTTTTATATTAATTTAATTTAATTAACTTTTATCTAATTAAAATATATTCCACTAAAAATACTAGTTCACAGAAATTCTAGTATCTCGACTACATGTACAAATAATACCAAAAAGGAAAATTTGAAACTTAAATTCAGCAAATTATTACAGATTCGGCATATCGCAATTTTTTTTATTATTTGTTAATAGTCAATCAAGTAAGAAAAATTAGCTACCAATAAAATGGAACATGTACCCCCTTCCTAGTTCACGTCCCTAATTGAAATAGGAACAGTAACTAGGAATATACCCATTGAACTCTAACTACTAAAGAAGACACAAGAAATGGATATGAATAGCACAGTTGAAAATGTAGAGATCTGATTTAGCCAAATATATATAGAGAAATGAAGTTCATCAATATCTTAATACATCATCAATACCTTATTAAATATTTTTCTTGTATAAATTTTCCTGCTTAAATATATCATGAAAAATTAATAAGTAATCTACTTAAATTATTTTTACAAACGACTTCCGAATGTCATGAAATATTAATGGAAAAGAGAGATAATAATGAAAATATATATCAAGTAAAAATAGAAATGCAGGGAAATCTCTTACGTAAATCTTACGATCTTTGAAGGAAAGAATTGTTCGTTCTACCGGACTACAGATCGCTACAACGAACTCTTTAAATTATATAGTCTTTTTTTATCCGTCTACCAAGCATCAAGTCAAACTTTCATAATATTCGTAGGTATTGAAATTTACTAAATTACAATCAACACTTTAATGTATTGTTTTCAGATTTTTACCCTATAACCTTATCCTACATATTTTCTTTGATTAGAAAAGTTCTATAGAAAATAAAAAGAGGTGTAACTATTCTATATTATAGAATAGTTACAGTTATACCTACATTATTTTTTGTACATTTATTTAAGTAAGAGTATAAGTATATATAAATATTATAAGATTTTCATTAAAATGTTCATTTAATAATAATCTGAGATTGTTTACCTTCCTTAATTTCATTGAAATGTTCTTAAAGAAAACTTGCAAAACTTGAATCCCCAACTGAAGTAAAAGCGGAGTCCCGCATAGCGCCCATTGATAGTTATAGCGGACACTATTCCGGTACACGTACTGTCTGTTGTAAGAGATTTACCTGTAACTGAAACGGTTAGTTCTTAGTTGTTGAACAGTTTCATTTTTTCGATCACATATTAAAATCTATAAAATACCATATTATGATTGAAAACTTGTTAAAAAAATTGCCTATCATTTGTCCGAGATCTTCGTAAGGAATAATGAAATGGTTATCCTATGACGGTCTGAATAATGAAATGGTTATCCTATGACGGTCTGAATAATGAAATGGTTATCCTATGACGGTCTGAATAATGAAATGGTTATCCTATGACGGTCTGAATAATGAAATGGTTATCCTATGACGGTCTGAATAATGAAATGGTTATCCTATGACGGTCTGAATAATGAAATGGTTATCCTATGACGGTCTGAATAATGAAATGGTTATCCTATGACGGTCTGAATAATGAAATGGTTATCCTATGACGGTCTGAATAATGACCGCCTCTGCACTCATCTTTGTCAGACGTTTGTTCTGCAGACAGAAACGCTCTTTCAACGCTCAAACTCTGACAAAAATAATTAATACTGGCAAAGGAGTTTTAACTTATTTCTCCGGCCCATTTCCAAACGGGAAAATAGATAAAATGTTAAAGTGAATACAGAAAAATAGAGTGCGGGAAACATATAGTGTGTGAAATATCTCTAGTTTAAAGAAAATATTTTATGAATAGTTTAGCTCAAATATTTTTAAAATAAATATTAAGGAAGAAATTGATACAATATTAAATTTGTATCCAATTTGTGTATTGAATATCTGGAGTCTAGAGCTTAAAATGGAAAAAAAATATATTATTCCAAATCTCTCGAGTGAAATTATTATATAGCAATAATGAACTAACTCCATTTATTATCATTTACTTTATATGCATGTAGAATTCTAAGAGTTCAAACCTTCTTCAATGAGTATATAAAATATCCTTTGTAAAATCCGTGAGGTTGAAATATTTATATGGCTAATATCGGAAAGTAACTGAAATACTCTTAGTGAATTCCCTAGACTTGAAATATTCCTAAGACAAAAAATATGTGAAATATTAAGATAGAGAAGAAAAAGGATCTCTTAAGACAGCTTAAGACAGAAAATATATGAGATTTCTTCTGCTAAATCAGTAGAATCGAAATATATCCTGGCAATATATGAAATAATCTAAATAAAATCAGGGTGTTATAATTTAAATTACATTTAAAATGATATAAACATTTAATTTTTTTCGGTATTCACAGTCATTAGTATAATCTGAGATAATCTCTATCTTGATTATCTAGATTTAAAATACTATATTAAATTTTTTACCATTTTAATTATACTAAAAACATTGCATCCTTTCTATATCAGATATACTTTGTAACATATTTGATATATTAGTTAAATCTACGAGACAAAATTCACGGCATTCTCAGGAAGTGAGACAATGTTGTTTTGTGTTAGAACAAAAGCCTGGTAATATCTTTCTTGAACCGAACTGACAAGAAGCCTTTCAATTTCCTGTTCCACCTATCTGGTGAATCTGCCTTTGTTCTGGTGGAAGGGGAATCAGTCAGATAGCTTTGAACTGTCAGGGAGTGCTAGTGAGGGGTGAAAGATGCTGCCCTTTCTTTCTCTGGCTTAGATGAGGGAAAGGAGAGAATGGAGGGAAATGAGAGAGCATTGTGAGAGCACTGAGAGTATTATGAGAACAATGGTAACATTGAGAGTATTATGAGAGCACTGAGAGCATTATGAGCAATGAGAGAATCGAGGGAAATGAGAGAGCATTGTGAGAGCACTGGGAGTATTATGATATCATTGAGTCACATTATTACCTTCTCAGAATGCGGGAAGGTCATATTTTCATCGGCATTTATTTATTTATTTATTTATTTATCATCTTGTTATTCCCTTAACTGGAAAAGTATTTAACCAAATTGCCTGAAATTTGGTGAAACGATTGGTCAATGTCAAGTAACCTGCTGGTAGAATTTGGAGAGTGATCCGGTCAAAGGTCAAGGTCTTGGTCATTTATAACTCAAAAAGTATTGCACCATATTGCATGAAACTTGGTGGGACGATTGGTCAATATACAGGAACCATTTTGCTAGATTTTGGGAGCGATCGGGTCAAAGGTCAAACATCAAGGTCAAGGCCATTTATAACTCAATAATTCAAAAAGTATTCAACCAAATTGTCTGACATTTGATGGGACGATTGGACAATGTCCAGGAACCATCTGGTAGAGTTTTTGGAGCGATCCGGTCAAAGGTCAAGGTCAAGGTCATTATAACTCAATACCTCAAAAAGTATTGAACCATAATGCTTGAAACTTGGTGGGACGATTGGTTATAATCCAGTTAGCAGTTTCTTAAATTTTGGGAGAGAACGGGTCAAAGTGGAGGCGAAGGTATGCGCTCTACCGAGTGCACCTAATCTAGTTGTACAGTATTTCACATCCCTTCTTCTAATATATTTAATAAATTATAACTTATGTAATCTGATTAGTTTATCAGATGAGATATTTCCTCAACACTTATTACGTATAATCAAATTTTATTCACCCTAATAACATGCATATATTTTCAGGAACATACCTCAATTATATATATGCCATTAATATTGAAATTCAAGTATAATTTTCAAATAATCTTCAAAATATATTAAGCAATGCCAATACTTATAGAACAACGTAACAAAGGCCTGTGATCTACAGGTAAATCCTTTCTGAAATATTATAGAGGTTTAAATAAACTAAATTTTATGAGAAACTATAAAATTGAACACAAAATACTCTACTAAATACTGAAATCTAAGAATTATATGAATACATTGGTATTATTCATATTTTATATTCATACATCAATTTAAGACTTGTGAGCAACATTAGCCTCCGTATCTATCGCGTTAAAGATACTCGGCAAGAGACGATTATTTGGAAATGTACGTCAAGCAACACTGTATACTTTGTGCTAAGAGTGTGCTTCTATTAATAATTAGTTAGTTAATGTAAGCAAATAAGAGCTACCTTGTTTGTAGATTGCATGCGATTTACCTAATTGGATCTGACGAAGTCCACCCCAAGTCTCCAACTCATCGGGCAAATGCACAAAATTAGTCCGAGGAAAAGGACAAAACTTTCAGAAAGAACAAAGTTTTCCTTCCCTTAGAATGTCTGATAGAAAACTATAAAGACTTCCTTTTCGCCATTGGGATTAGTTCTTAAGATACAAAAGCCTTTCATATTGATTGCATGCTGATGAAGATAACAATTGGATTATTGCATAAGAATTATTCTGCTTTGGATCGAAGATAGAGTTAATTTAGTAGAGAATTTCTAACATCTGCTTCGAACTCTAAAGGGCCGTACACACGTAGGGTTCTTTAAGTTTTTCCATCAGACTTTTTGCTAAGCTCCTCCTACTTTTTCAACGAGAATATAAAAAAAACGATATAATTATTATTTATTTCAGTTGGTATCCATGATACCTGCAGGTATCATGGATACCAACTGAAATAAATATCAATTATATCGTTTTTCTTATATGTAGTCTCGTTTAAAAAGTAGGAGGAGCTTAGCAAAAAGTCTAGTGGAAAGACTTAAAAAACCCTACGTGTCTACGGCCCTCAAGACCATCATATCGCTGATGAAATTTAAATCTTAAATAAACTAACATTTAATATTATGTTTTTGTATCTGAAAAGAAACTATTGATAGAATATTTTTAATAGTGTTTATAAAGTAAATTTTAATAACAAATATATTTAAAGGAATCAATAACAATGAAATACTCATTTATTTTTTTTTCATTATCATTGCAAATTTTGAAATTTAGTAGCAGCTCCAATACTCAAAATGTACAGTAAAAAATAATAATAATTAATGGTATTTCTAATTTTGAACATTTCTTGTATTTCAAATAAATATTATTTCATTCATATTTAATAATAAAATTTACTAATTTCATTTTAAATGAATAGAGAATTCAATATTAGATAATTGATTTTAATTATTAAAGTAAATAGAATTATAGAATTAGGTATTCATGTTGCTATATTATTTTAAAATGGAGACCATTTAATTTTCGCACTACTCCCAAAGGCACCGAAATATAAAGCGCGGATTTTTCTTTAACTTCATTTTACTAATTCATATTAACGGAATAAACGAGAGGAAAAGAATTAATGAATGCAAATGTAGTTGCGAATGTTTTTGTCCTCATATTTACTTATTTAATAAAGACCGAGTGGTTAGTTTTTACTAATTAGTAGCTAGTGTACCTGGTAATGGTGTGGATGAATTAGAGACATCTCGTGTTTACCCAAAATAATGACCCCCATTTAACCCTACGGGGGTACAGTACCCCAAATACCCTAATGGCTATTCTGTGTCTCAATGCCACTTCATTCATTCGGCCTGATAAACGTGTTAGAATAAACAATGCTTCCTGGAATGCAAGGCCTGCACAATTGGAAATAATTTCGAGAAGAATATTGTTTGTAACTTTACCATAAGTTCACCGGAACATAATATATTCATTGAATAATTTAGAAATGATATGAATTATGAACAATCTACGAATTGATTATTTTAGTTCTAAATAAAAAAAACCCCGGGATGATCCAATTCAGGTATGACAAAATTTGACGGCTTGCATAAAAACACAAAATGAATTATTTTTCGAGAATAACAAAAGGTCAAAATGCTTCGTTATCTAAATATTGATTAGATAACGAATATTGATGCCTATTACCCTACATACGTAGGGTAATAGCACATAAAGCAAACATTGTCTTAGCCGAACCTTCATTAGCAAGACTGCCTAGTTTTCAAGATACTGTTTAAAGAATTAAAAGGACTCCTACTTAGATATTCACAAGTACCTACCTTCTAAAAAGATGGCTACTTGTGGAAAGTTAAACATAACAGATTTTAGTACCTATTATAATGTTATTTGTGTTAAACAATTTTCCAATTACTTGTTAGTATAAAGGATAAGAGTCATTTTGAAACTTTAAAAGACAGTATCTTGGAAAGAGCAGTTTGGATAGTTTATGTTTTCAATAAACAATGCTTTTTTTATGTGAAATTCCCTATGCATGACAAAAATTACCTTGAAAATAGGATATCAAAATCTCGATAACGAAGAATTTTAAAACATTTTGTTATGCATGAAAATGTTTTCATTTTGTGGTTTTTGCAATCTGTCAGGTTTCGTCGGATCTAAAATGAAACACCCTGTATATTTATTTTCTATATCATATTTATTTATCGTTATGGACACTATAATAAACAATGCAAACCATAATAATGGCGGTATAACTGCTCAGCATAAAGTCATGCAGCCTCTGCTTCTTCAGACAAGAATTACCTTCAGTATTGTTTTATGATCAAGAATAAAACGTAAGTAGGGCGAGAATCCAAATTACCCAAAAATTGGAAAAAGTCCTAAGGTCAGAATTTTAGGAGTGAAAAATAGGTATAGAGAGAAGAATATTTGTTTGGAAAATATATTAGTATTTGATATGGATTCTTCTAAAATGACGATTTGTAATATTTTTATATGATATATCATTAAATAAAAACATTTTTAAAATATCCAATAAGCATATCTTTAAGATTTTTTTAAGTTATTAATCATCGGTAAATTAGGTGATGTGATTATCATTATTGATAAATAATAGTGATAAATACATGTCAATTCAATGTATTCTAAATTTGATTTAAAATATCTTGCTGAACATCACTACGTTTCTATCATATTCATAAACTTCATTCATCGCAACTGAATTACATAAACTTTATTGCTGAACAAAATTCTAAAATAGAACAATCCCCAAATTTTGTGTCAAGTAAAACCATTGGCAGGTGTACTAAAATACTTCCCACCAGCCACTTTTACAGCCCAATTTTACAACCTCAAGTTTGACAGTCGCAAGTAAGAGAAGACACGGTGGGTACTGTCACATCTTCTCTCTATCATCCACAGGATATGAATTTCTTGCACCAGTCACTTGCCAATTTAATAACAGTGGAACACAAAGTAAACGACGAAGATGAGACCAGAAAAAACACAGTGGATTATGAGACACTGGAAGTTATGAAACCTTCAGAGACTAAAAAATAAAATGTGGAACATTCAGAAACTGTTGATGGTGAGGCCTGTAGACACTGTAGATCGGGAGGCATGTAGATACTGTAGATAGAGAGGCCTGTAGACACTGTACAATACATAGAGAGACCTGTAGACACTGTGAAGTGTAGATAGAGAGGCCTGCAGACACTGTACATAGAGAGGCCTGTAGACACTGTAGATAGAGAGGCCTGTAGACACTGTAGATGATAAGGCCCGTAGACACTGTATATTATTTATATAACGATATCTAGAAAATGTCAAACTTCACATTTTTCTCATGGCTGAAATATTTATCGAGGTAAAACTTTCTATAACAATTCACTCTTGTGGTTGGAGAATTCGAAAAGTCCTCTAGTTTCAGGAGGTCCCCAGAGATGAGCTACTTTGCATTTTATCCACAGGGAGGAGAGGATCAGCTTAGCCCCTTTGGGGGACTTTCGAGTCACACACAATGAGGAGGTGAGTGGAAAAAGGGCAATTCTCGGACGAGAAAAAGAATTAGGGTGAGTTACATGTTATTGGTCTGTTTCACATCTTCGGTCCTATTAGAAAATACGAAACAATAATTATTATTAAATTTTCATTATTATATCGTTTCTTCTAATGCGATCGAATATGTGAAACCGACTGATAATTCGTAACTTATCTTAGGTACAACTCATTTTCAATTCTTCTGACTGATTCTTCTTCTGACATATATTGTCCCTAAAAACAAACAAATTAGAAGTGTTAACAATAGGTAATGGTGCTACATTTGACTGGTAGCACATATTATCTTTACCAAGTTACTTACAGATGCCGGCCATACTCTTTGACACGGAAGTTTTAAGTAAACGTTTCCAATATCGACTCCAAATGGAGCCGATCAAAATCTGAGGCGATTACAAAATCTCATCTCGAAGCTAAGAGTCTCCAATGAGAAACAAATAGCAATCATTCCCACTACGGCCTGGAATGGAGACGAGAAATCCTCCTGGAATCTACGGCACTGGGAATAGCTTGGGAATAAGACGAGCTTCCTGCTTTGCAAACTATTGCAACATTTCTTACTGAAAGTTTGGCTTCAGAACAGGAGTTTACACAGAGTATCGCATGCAGTTTCTATTGGATCTCTTCGTCATTGAATTAACAAAATTACCTGAATTAACTAATGGGTTATATTAACCAGATGCTATATTGCCAGCCTTTAGCCACAGTCGTGGATATAGGGCCGCGCATCCGAAGTTAGGCAGCGCGCTAGGTAAATAGGAGTAGAGGCCCAAAGCAGTTCTGCGCAGTTCCGACATAGTAGAATTAGCCACCAAAGCGGTCAGTTTGGCTCTCAAGCTGCGCTCTCGCTGCTTTCTGACTGCCGTGGTGACTGCACCGACGGGTTTAACCGCTGCCCTATTTTCAACTATGTGTCAATTAATGGTGGGTATTAACTTTAGTAGAAAATATATTCAATTCGGACTCGTTTCTTCAGGTGATATTGAATAATTTGTGACAATTGAAGTGAAAGATTTTGAATTAATCCATTCAGAAATGAAAATAAAATGATTCTAGATTATTCTGTCGTAATAGAAAATGGTTCAAACTTTAGATCATACTCATCAAAACATGTCTTCGTTAATAATGATTAAATAAAATCTGAATATAAACAATAGAGCCATAACGATCAACAATTTAATTAAGTTACATTTTCATTCTAAATATGAGATTGTTTTCGAGACGTTCGTTCTTTCTCTCCAATAACAAAGTCATTTTATTATGTTTTTAATTCTCCTGCCAGATGCCACCAATAATTTAATTGACCTCAAAATTTGACATCACAGGAGCGTCAGGCCGTTAAATTGAGCACCAATTTAATTAAACTCATTACAAGAACTCTTATAGCCCATTGTAAGAGCTCTTATAGCCCATTGTAAGAGCTCTTGTAGCCCATTGTATGAGCTCTTATAGCCCATTGTATGAGCTCTTATAGCCCATTGTATGAGCTCTTACAGCCCATTGTAAGAGCTCTTACAGCCCATTGTATGAGCTCTTATAGCCCATTGTATGAGCTCTTATAGCCCATTGTAAGAGCTCTTATAGCCCATTGTAAGAGCTCTTATAGCCCATTGTATGAGCTCTTATAGCCCATTGTATGAGCTCTTATAGCCCATTGTAAGAGCTCTTATAGCCCATTGTATGAGCTCTTATAGCCCATTGTATGAGCTAATTGCCCATTGTTTAAGTTTAAGTTGTACTATTATTCCAATTAATTCTTCATTAAATCAATATTTATTTAAATACTTCAGCAAAATAGTCCATTTTGTAGAAATTTCTCTAACTGTCAAAGTCCAGAAATATTCTGATGATAGAAAAACAATAATAAAACCTATTCTGCAGCACTTAGAAAAATTCACTAAATAGTTTTTAGTGAAGACGTTTCCTCTGCTCAAGAAAATAATATTAAATACAGTAGAATCCTCTATAGTGAATGTAGAGTCATGGAATAGAGAACTACCCCATATAGTGAACAAATTTTCTTTAGTCTGACAAGAATGACCATCTGTTTTAGAAATTAATTGCCATTTATTGCAAACTAAAGAAAATTCGTCCACTATACCTGGTAGTTCTCTTACTCACGACTCCACGTTCACTATACACAAGTTCACTATAGAGGAGTTCTACTGTATCAAAACAATTAATGTTTTTACCATGAATATACTCTGTCTTTTATTAGAAAATGTCCTACCTACTAGCAATAATGACTGTAGAATCGTAGCCAAGAAATACCAATCGGACAGACGAGTCTGGCACTTAGAGAAGCAATGTCGTTATTTTTCGCATTCCTTGCCTCCAGCTCCTCATCAATCGGATCACGTGGGGGCACTTTTCGGAAATATATTGAGCGAACATCCCCGGATATTTAGGCGATAATAAATCCAATCAAATTCAACAGATTTGACGTGAGAGGAAGTTGACAGGAGCATTTGTTCCGATTCACAGTCAGTTTTAGGACGTAACGTTGAAAGACAGAGTACCTGTAATTCTAGATTGATTGGAGTTTATACCATTTTATTTCATACACTGAACAATCCAGTATAAAGCCCTTTAGTCCACTCTAAAGCCCCTCACTCCACTCTAAAGCCCCTCACTCCACTCTAAAGCCCACTCACTCCACTCTAAAGCCCTTTAGTCCACTCTAAAGCCCCTCACTCCACTCTAAAGCCCCTCACTCCTTTCTAAAGCCCCTCACTCCACTCTAAAGCCCCTCACTCCACTCTAAAGCCCTTTAGTCCACTCTACACCCCCTCACTCCACTCTAAGCCCCCTCACTCCACTCTAAAGCCCCCTCACTCCACTCGAAACCCCCTCACTCCACTCTAAAGCCCCTCACTCCACTTTAAAGCCCTTTAGTCCACTCTACACCCCCTCACTCCACTCTAAGCCCCCTCACTTCACTCTAAAGCCCCCTCACTCCACTCGAAACCCCCTCACTCCACTCTAAGACCCCTCACTCCACTCTAAAGCCCCTCACTCCACTCTACAGCCCCTCACTCCACTCTAAGCTCCCTCACTCTACTCTAAACCCCCTCACTCCACTCTAAAGCCCCCCACTCCACTCTAAAGCCCCTCACTCCACTCTAAAGTCTCCAACTCCACTCTAAACCCCCTCACTCCACTCTAAAGCCCCCCACTCCACTCTAAAGCCGCTCACTCCACTCTAAAGCCCCCTCACTCCACTCTAAACCCCCTCACTCCACTCTAAAGCCCCTCACTCCAATTTAAAGCCCAAAACTGTACCTTCAACTGCTACCCCTGAAATTTTAATAAAGGAAAACAATATATCCGATCAAACAATCGTTTCATTGTTCGTGAGAGTGTGTTGTTCTGTAGTTTGTTTTGTTGTTTGGGATGACGTAGCAAATGTGTCAGTGTTTCCTGCTGACTTGACACTATTTCTTGTTACCAACTTCTAACAAAGAAAACTCCTCTGGAATTCGATTTAGGGACTGCGACTCTGGCACCAATTGTTTTGACTACAAATTAGAACACTAAAATCATCAGTGATCTATATTGAAATTATAATGTGTCAATAGGCTTAGGGATACGGTCTATTATATGCTAAGCCTATATGCAAATATAGGCTTGCAGAGAGATCTGAAAATATAGGCTTAACCAAATGCCATATTGCTGATGTGAAAATAAATTAACTACAAGGGACTCGAAGAAGCAGTCAGAAAGGAAAGTTATATATTAATAATAAAATAGATTTCCTGGGTAGCACGTTCAGTTATCACAGTAATAATTTGTAAGTTTCATTCACAGCTTCTTTTAACATCAGAGCAATGATAGTAATGAGCCTTAAGGTTGTTTGGACAAACATTGTTTGCCATAAGTACAATGGAATCATGAGGCGTTATTTACTATTTGCTGGAACTGTGCCAGAAGCTGTGGAGGGATTTTAAAAATTACCTCCTTATTTGTTGCTGTGAATTCAGACGTTAAGTGATTTCTCTTTACTTTTTAACTTATTACCTACTTCAAATGCAGAAGAAAAATATTACTTAGTTATTCGTGGTGTTAAAAGCAGAAGAAATGATTTACACAACTTCATGTGGAAGTCAGTTTATGAGAATAATGAGTTGATTTATATTTAGGTAAGATGAAAATAAACACCATAGTGAAAAATCTAATTTATGTTATTTTTTAAGGTAATAATAAATTAAACTGTTCTTTTTCTTACTCTTCCCTTGATAAATCACTGCAGGAGACAGCGGAACACTATTTTTTATCTCTTTCCGGTACGTCACGTTCTTTCGCGCTGTTCACGAAATAATTCTCCAGGACTACCTACAACAACCTTCAAAGTTTGCATGAATATATTTGGCAGCCTTAATTTCCTATCACCGCTTCCATTCCGGCTAAAAACTTAGCCCATATTTTTTCAGACTGTGCCAAAAACTTTCAATCCTGCTGTAAGTTTGGCTCTTTAACCCATTACGACCTCCTTTGGGGGTCTGAACACCAGATATGAACAGGAAGAGCGTATCCCAGAGCACGGAGTCGTCCACAAATTATTTATTCATAATGCGGGACAGGAATCTTATCTAATACTACCAATGGCTTTCGAATTATCATAAATATTTCATAACGTTTCTCTCACTAATTTTACTATAATTCGATGCCGTGAGATTCGCTAAAGTTATCAATTGAATAATGGCGATAATATTATAGCATAGAGTATATGATATTTCAAATACTATTAGAGGTTTAAATAAAATTAACATTTTAGATTGTAAATCAACTCTAGCTTAGTTAAAGGAATAATTAAAACTCATTTCAGAATTCGTTTTTATGGTCCAGCTGGTCGGAAAATTACCCAATTTTCTGCAGGTGATGAAATATAAAGATATACATTTATAATTATATAAATAAATTATTATATTATCATTACCAAGAAAATAGGTTACCTAGATAGTGAAGAGCCCATTTTTATATTTCCTTCAAAAGTTACCTCATTAATTGTTATATCCTTAGTTCTAATTTATCGGTACGTTCCAATTTTTCTCATATGATCGAAAAGGTGTAACCGTGCGATAACTCAGAGTTCACCCTCTGTCAGGCTAATCTTTCCATTAAAGTAAGTCTTTCTAATCCCTATGGCTGTTCTTTTGGACGCTGATGCACAGTCATTTGATTCATTGGTACGTGCGTGAGAGTAACTTGATGAATTGAATTACCAACTCCACCTTTTAGGGACTCTACTCTTAGGCACCTTGCTACTGTTGCAACATTTGGAATACTAGTAACTAGGTGGAAACCTATTAGTATATTAGACACTATGTTGTAATTCCCCGATAGAATTGACGTGGTGTCAATAGTAAAATATAAAAGAATTCAGAATAAATGTATATTTTTTTTTATAAAAAAATAATTAAAAAGAAGTTATTAAAAAATATACATAAAAGATATTAGAAAGACAATGCTCTTTATTTATAATGAAGGATACTATTGAGAATAAGGTAAGTTAAAATTATTCAATACCGATGAATTTTTCGATTGCAATGCATATTCATCGTATTTTAGAGCAATGTCAGACATTATCGTAAAGAATTGATATCGGGAATGTTCAACCAATGACCTTTTAATTTCATGATAAATTACGATTGGAAATTCGTAGAATCATATATCGTTAAAGATAGATGATCAAAGATTATCGTTTTCCAATTATCTACTTGACCAAAGACTAGTACACGAAAGAAAATTGAGAGTCAACCTGACTCATTGTTTGAGTAAATGCTGGCAAAACTCCAATATTGGAGTCTATTTTCTTGATTGACTCTACCTGAGTCTATCCCACTATGAATTAGGAGTCAAAATGACTCTAGTTTTTGAGTAAAATATTAGGATTTTTTGTGTCAATTTGACTCATTTTATTTATCAGTGTAGTAATGAAATAGACTTCACACAAACCTCAAAACAAATATTCCTTTATATAATCTTTCTCAAAAGAAATATCAATCATCAAATTTCTAGAATAATAATGCTCCTAATAAAATTTATATATTTCACAACCTTTTTTTCAATATAATCAATAAGTTTAAATTAAACACTACTGTTTATTTACCATTGGAAATAGAGTCCAGTTGCTAAGATTTTAACAGTTTCAATCTAAGTAGAAATGCAAATTTTTTAGGAGAATCTACCCAGGTGTTTATTTAAAGTTTCTAAATTTAGTGTTTTGAGAGTTTCTCAATAGTTTCCAAATTAGAGAATAAAAACAAGCGAATTGAGTTAAGATAAACTTAGTGGACAGCAATAAAAACTTACACAGCAGAAACAAACCGAGCAGTTAGATCATTTTTCAACAGGGAACTTACTTGTTGAAATAGAAAAAAGGAAGAGGCCGCAGCGTTTGAGGTTTAAGGAACTTCACCGAGATGAAGATATAGTCTCAAACTTTGTCTATTTCGGGTGAGATAAGAATAGCAATGGTAGAACTCTCACCAAGATACATTACTCTGCTAAAGGTGCTATAGAGTAATTAGTTGTGATATAGAGAACTTATTGTGTACCTAGGGTAAGTACTGAGTTATCGGACAGTTCCACGGTTTCGGACATGAAAGAATTTTTTTTAGAATATCTATCATTTATTTTTTATAATGGGTATTCATGATACATGCAGGTTAAAATAAAAGTTAAATAGTATTTATTATGCATTTCTTTCTTACGTGTCCCATAATGTGGAACTGACCAATAACTCGTAACTTACCCTACATCAAATAATATTTGAAAGCGGAGGATGTTTTATTGTTATTACAAAAATATTCTATGATGCAAGAGCCGAATGAGGAAATAAAAAGATACAAATCAGAGCAATGTTTGCGAAACTTTAATGCGAATGGCAAAGAAAAATCTTTCATCTTTTCACTTCATATTATTAAACTTTGATATTTGTAAATTTGAAGATATTAATGACATTTAAAATTAGATAGTACTGGAAAAGTTGAAAAGGTCACTCCTAACCCCTCACTGAATTACCAGTTTGATATACAGTATACTGTGCATTACTAGTATTTACTTCATATACTGAAATGTAATATGACGTACTGTATTACAGCTTTCTGTGACATGCTTATTTTATATTTTCAGTACTTTTAACTTCTCTTCCAAATCATCCCACTCATTCAAACCAATCCTCTGTCCCCATCTACACCACTCCTCTGGTCCCCATTTATTCCCCACTCACTTTAATTTCCATTGGGTAGGCAGCAGCTCTCAGCTGCAAAATCAGTTCCAGAGCAATTTAGCCCTAATTCACCGGTAATTAGACTAATCCCTTCGTAGGCCCATTCATATATACAATATGGCATTAAATATCAGTCACCGAGCTTATTGACTGAATGTTTGAATAACCATAATCGATATTTAAATTATCTTATTTAAGGGGGTTTGCAAACAGTATTTTTCGTCTAAACAAAGCAAATTTTGTGTAAAAGGCTTATAGGTATTTGTCAATAAGATCAACATGGCTGAATATAGGTATGGAAGAACCAACTGGAGGTATGGAAGAACCAACTGGAGGTATGGAAGAACCAACTGGAGATATGGAAGAACCAACTGGAGGTATGGAAGAACCAACTGCAGATATGAAAGAACCAACTAGAGATATGGGAGAACCAACTGAAAGTATGGAAGAACCAACTGGAGGTATGGAAGAACCAACTGGAGCTATGGAAGAACCAACTGGAGGTATGGAAGAACCAACTGGAGCTATGGAAGAACCAACTGGAGGTATGGAAGAACCAACTGGAGCTATGGAAGAACCAACTGGAGGTATGGAAGAACCAGCTGGAGATATTGAAGAACCAACTAGAAATATGGAAGAACCAACTGGAGGTATGGAAGAACCAACTGGAGGTATGGAAGAACCAACTGGAGGTATGGAAGAACCAACTGGAGGTATGGAAGAACCAACTGGAGCTATGGAAGAACCAACTGGAGGTATGGAAGAACCAACTGGAGCTATGGAAGAACCAACTGGAGGTATGGAAGAACCAGCTGGAGATATTGAAGAACCAACTGGAAATATGGAAGAACCAACTGGAGGTATGGAAGAACCAACTGGAGGTATGGAAGAACCAACTGGAGGTATGGAAGAACCAACTGGAGGTATGGAAGAACCAACTGGAGGTATGGAAGAACCAACTGGAGGTATGGAAGAACCAACTGGAGGTATGGAAGAACCAACTGGAGATATGGAAGAACCAACGAGAGGTATGGAAGAACCAACTGGAGGTATGGAAGAACCAACTGGAGGTATAGAAAAATCGATAGGCATGGAAGGCAGAAGATTTCTTTGGAGGGTCATAAATACCAATTTACATTTAAAGTGTTTCGACCAAAATATCATAAGATGACTGAGATATAATCAGTGGAGTGTGATTTCTCTTCCAAATTGTAGTCAAAGTTTTTTCTCTTTAAAAGGCACAACCTAAATTTTAAAGATACGTTAATACCTAGTTCATAAATGCTTATTTGCAGTAAAATTTAAATAGTTTAATCATAACATTCAGGTATATATTTTTTTAAGAAGCAAACCTTTTTTAAATAATAAAAAAACAATTATCTTTATTAAGACAATGAATTATCAGGTATATTAGTTTTGATTTTTTTTTATATGAAAAACATTTTTTTAAATCTGATTCTATTTCAAATTCCAGGCAAAAGGATTCATTCCTGGTACCTTCCCTTAATATCCCAGGAATAAATCCCTTTTGCCTGGGATGTTAATGTCTGCATATATTTCATTATTCCTATATATTCCCATAACATGACCCTCTTCCTATTTTAAAAAATGAATCGTAAGGAATGTAAGATATCAACACAGACCTAAAATAAAAAGCACGTTACTAATCATGCCTTGAAATATATATACGGTATATATATACGGTATACTAATAAGCTATAACAAAAGCACAAAGAAAGTGCCAAATAATCAGCCACCACTCTTCGTCAAAAACATATGAAGAAAGTTACACTAGTAACTTGGTCTGCAAAACAATAACTTTCTCTTTGAGCGAATAAATCTCTATCATCTCGCTATTATCTTTGTACTAAGGCTTCACTGTTTGATGGTAGCGACAAAACAAAGAAATGCGAATTCTGCTAAATTGAATTCTTGAACATATCAAAATATTGAGATTGATCGAAAGATTTCTAATTTATGTTTCTAATTTATTTAGAACTTATTAAAAGGTCTGCTATGGAAACAAACGTTAAACATTCCCAGGCACTCGTTTGCAATCATAACTCAAAACTTAACAATGCGACATTTAAAGAGTTTGTTATTCTATTTTGAAAGGTACAATTTACAGTATCGGACACTCACAGTACTCTGAAAGTGTGCGTAAAAGAAATCTAACCCTTTAAAAATTTCAGATGTACATATTCATACCTATGCACAGTACTCTCCCATTACTGAGAGTGTCTGAGTACAGTGCCATCTCTTCACCATAAGAAATAACTCTTCATCTCCTTCCACAGCAATAAATAAGATGATCTCCTCTGAGCAAATCACATTGAATCTCCTCTCATTTTTGTAGCCACTGACAAAAAACTCTGAGACAATCCCCACCAGAAGTAAATAGTAACGAAGATACGCTTTGGTTTTTACTCAGGACTGAGAGACCATATTAATGTATGGTACAAAGACTGTGCAATAAGTGTTTCATGGAATCATGTTTCATTTAGTTTCATTAAATCAACAATCATTTTGCGGCTTTAATTATTGGTTTATTGAAATAATGCGAGAAGGATAAATTGAATGTACTTCAATAGACCCACTATAAGAATGGTCTAAAGGTTTCTCAGACCAATAGACCTCAACAGACCCACCGTAAGAATGGTCTAAAGGTGTCTCAGACCAATAGACCACAATAGACCCATCGTAAGAATAGTATAAAGGTCTCTCAGACCAATAGACCACAATAGACCCACCGTAAGAATGGTCTAAAGGTGTCTCAGACCAATAGACCACAATAGACCCACCGTAAGAATGGTCTAAAGGTGTCTCAGACCAATAGACCACAATAGACCCATCGTAAGAATGGTCTAAAGGTGTCTCAGACCAATACACCTCAATAGACCCATCGTAAGAATGGTCTAAAGGTGTCCCAGACCAATAGACCACAATAGACCCACCGTAAGAATGGTCTAAAGGTGTCTCAGACCAATACACCACAATAGACCCACCGTAAGAATGGTCTAAAGGTGTCTCAGACCAATACACCACAATAGACCCATCGTAAGAATAGTCTAAAGGTCTCTCAGACCAATAGACCACAATAGACCCATCGTAAGAATGGTCTAAAGGTGTCTCAGACCAATACACCTCAATAGACCCACCATAAGAATGGTCTAAAGGTGTCCTAGATCAATAGACCTTAATAGACCCACCGTAAGAATGGTCTAAAGGTGTCTCAGACCAATACACCTCAATAGACCCACCATAAGACTGGTCTAAAGGTGTCTCAGACCAATACACCTCAATAGACCCACCGTAAGAATGGTCTAAAGGTGTCTCAGACCAATACACCTCAAGTTCTCTTCAAAAGACACTCCAGAGACCAATAATCAATATGTCGAGTCACTACATTTGTCCCACCGAATACACCCCGCTAGGAAATTATTAAGTCGCTCATAGCTTGATCTTATTCGCTACAAATGTTACCTGCTATATTATATATGATTCGTATCCTTTTCTGCATTTGCATTTAGGAATGTATACATAATTACATCTATCAAATTATTTTGCTCTCTATAGTTTCATTTTCTTATAAAAATAAATAATTTTATTGATGTTTATTGTAAATAGTAATGTATAGGAATTATTCCTAGGAATTATAAAATTCCAGGAATAAATCCTTCTTTCCTTGGAAATTTTCCTGACTTGTTAGTGTTGTTACACACATCGTTAATGATTTACATGGAACACAAACTTTTCTAAAAACATGGTGAAAGGTATGCAGAGTGTATATATATAGTGATGTTATAGTGATGTTATAGTGATGCTATAGTGCCTTAAAGATTGTGAATGGAGAAAGTATTCCCCTACAAACAAGGTGATGTAGACAAGATGTGCAGCTAATTAAAATGTGAAAACATCTTTGATTGGAATCGAACAATTTGTAATGTAATAAAATGTGCAGTAATAGGAAATATTTTGAATATATGCATTGTAATATAATTTACCCGGCTGAATTTTACTTTAAATATAAATGTAATGTAATAAATTTTACTGTAATAAGATACATTACAAATTAAAACAATAAAATCTTCAAAAACACAAAGTCCACACTCTTATGACAATCTTGTACAGTACATCGATACTATACTAATGATTGATATATACCATAATTCAACTATATAATGATTTATCTAAGTTATAGGTACATAAATCCCAATAATAATTCATAATTGAGTAGCCATAAATACACACAAAGAATAATTATTACCAGGCATTAGCTACATAGTGAATGTTATTTTAGACAGTACCTACTCTGTGTAAGTTACATAATAATGAGTTTTGCAATATATAGAACCATAAAATGAATAAATAATGGTTATATATGAAGGTACTATCTGAGAATATATATATATATGATATTAATTTCACAAATTACGCTTTTCTAATTTCCTATCATTCTCCAATCTAACAAATTGGTCGTCGTTTACCAATTTTAAAATATCTACAAAAATTACAATAAAAATATATTTTATTTGTGTTTATGTTAGATTATAAACTGTCCAAAAATCATAACGGATACATTTTTCTCTGACTGTTCAGTGTACGTACAATGCAGTAAATAAACATACAAATGAGTCTATTTATTATGTACACACTCTAATTATTTTACTGTGCAATATTTCTCTGAATAATAATCATCGGAAGAGTTAATGAAGGTGAAAATTAGATAGAAAATAGCTCATTATTTTCTAATTATGAGTTGAGAGCAGACCCTTCAGTGTAATATCCGTAGAGTTTCTCCAATGAGAAAAATATAGCAATATTGATAGTGTTAGACATTTTGATGGTAAATTACAAAGTATAAAGTAATTACAAAACAATTCAACACAGGAATTTCATTGAATATTGCACTATTATATAGCTAGTATGTTTGTATTACATATAAGAAAAATATTCAATATATGCATCAATACATGTGTTGTTGTATATCAATATTAACAAAAGAAGCGTTTTATGCAAATCAATTTTTATTTCAGAAAATTGATATCTTATTCATGTAAGTAGCTACCTAATATATTTGTAAGATATAACAAAAGCCTAAATTCAGACATAATAATGCATACCTGATACAATTGGAATCACTAACAGTCGTGTAAATCATTTTACATGCGATACACTAACCAATAAATAGAATAAAATCGTGTAGATTATTGTTCCAGTGATTAGTGTGAAATGTAACGCATGTGCCGTTAGAGATAATAGTCACTGGATTACTGCCATAGTTTGTCACGTCAAATGTCATAACTCACTGTAGTCGGTGATGGAGTAGCCAGTTACCAAAGAGTTACCTGTGAAAGAAAGAATCAATGTTAGATTGGCTGAACTGCCTTCGCTAAATCGCACCCACTTTAATGTTCCGTTTATGTTCTTTCTGGACCTGGAACTGACATATAATGATTCATTGGGGAATTAACACAATCATAACAGAGATAACAGGTAACGGTAATAAAGGACTAAAAAAATACCTTGAGTAACGGAGATACTAACTGATAACGGGGATAACAGCAGTGAAAAATACCATCATAAGTAACCGATACTAACTGATACCGGGTAATAAAGGAGTAAAAAAATACATCATGGGTAACAGAGATTAATGGATAATATAACAGTTATAAAAAAATAATAATATAACAGTTATAATGTATCATAAACATATTAATTTCATAGTAACTTATTATATAAACACAATTATACTACTAAAATTATGAATATAAAAGGAAAACCAGTAGATTATGTGGAGCTCTATGGCAATTATTTACCGTTGACTCAGTTTTCATAGTCACTAATTGAGAAATAGATATTTTATTGCATTTTGGTGTCTCTCTAATACTTTGTTTCCTAATTTTATTATTGCAAATTGTCCCTTTCATATTATTTTACCACATGTTGAATGTTTTCTAATTCATTTACTGGTAAATATATTAACGCCTTTTAATTGCTCTCTAATTAAATTACTGGGAATTTGTGGTAATTATGGTTATTCTTTTAATTTTGTATTGTATACCAGATATTATTTTATCTCATATTATACGCTTAATACATATTACACAATTTTATCAATAACAAATACTTATTAATGGTTTTTATTTTGTTTCCTCATAATTGTTTTACGGGTCCTATTAATTTCTTTCTTATTTTCAGTATAGAACACTGAGATGGTGATTTAAATAGGGATGAACTATAAAAAAATTATATTCTACTTGCATGTATTTACGCTTAAATTAAATCATTTAAAATGAAAGAAGAAGATTACCGTACCTATTAATTTAAAATAGGAAAAATATAAATTCATAATCAGTTATTTGTATCAAATTAGGAATATGGTTACTCAAACCAGTCAAAAAAAAGACCAATGGCAGTTGTACATACAGATGATAGATAAACCTGTGTACGAACAATAGCCAATTCGTTAGCAATGAGAAAAATCATATAAATAAATTATTTTACAAGAGAGCTATTAGTACTACTTATGTATAGAAGGACGATTAGTGTATACTGTATTGGACGTGGAGTGATGGGGATGTGATTTGTGCGTTGATGGGTGTAGGATTTTTTATTGAAAGTAGGTTATAATTGTGAGAAATTTTAAATGAAATTCTGAATACTAAAATATATTCCTCATAGCACAGAAGAACATTTAACTATTATTTTTCATCGTAATTTTCTCTATTGAACCAAATTCTCCCTGAAAGAATAGATATGGAAGATGTATTTCTATATCTAAAAATATTGAGTATAATCTTTAACAGAGCTGTAGAAGATGATTATCTAATACGGAAGGCCATGCAGCCCTTTAGTAGGCAGTTGTGACCCCATTTTATCGACATATCGACTACTGTTCGGAGCTAACCCTGCGATCATAACACAAGGTATAAAAACATCCGTAAGTTAGGGCAAATGACACAACAGTTACTCAAGAGGGAGACTGATATTATCTTCTGACCTCGAATGACATCACCTTAAATCAGTAGAGGGTGATTTACCTTAAGACTTAAGAGTAGAGGGTGATTCACCTTAAGAGTAGAGGGTGATTTACCTTAACTTGAACAACATGGAAAATTTATATTTAAATGAAGGCAGACATTTTTGAAGACTCATTTTCAAGTTAAAAAAGTCCACAGAAAATGAAAATTACATGAAAAATGTTAAAATAGAACTGCATTACCCAAAATAGTACTATAATACGTAATTTTTATTTCCAAAAAAATATTCTTGGCCATTTTTGCAAGACTCACTCTAATTATTATCTAAAACAGAATTCAATTTTAGAATTTTTCCTATAGTGGTAATACAGGAGTAGAATATCTAATAAATGTCAGGGCCTCTCGTTGATAATTTTAAAGTCTTTTTTAGAATTCAAGCAAAGGCCATTCAGAAAGTAACAGTCTGGCTAAATTATTTAGTGTTGACTTGAGAGTAGTGGACATGTACCCATTACTCTATTTTTGGATATAATTGATCCTGTCCATCACCACCAATAACAATGATTGAAATAGAGAAAATATAATACAATGAAATAATAATATATCTTCAATTGAATGCTTTTTAATTAATGGACCACAAAAAAGTATAAACTGAAATTCAAGTGTTTGTAGTTTTTGAATGAATCAATATATTATACACCAGTCTATTGCATTAATACATACAGAGCAATACAGTTACAGAGCAATACATTTACAGAGCAATACATATACAGAGCAATACATATACAGAGCAATACATATACAAAGCAATACATATACAGAGCAATACATATACAGAGCAATACATATACAGAGCAATACACATACAGAGCAATACATATACAGAGCAATACATATACAGAGCAATACATATACAGAGCAATACATATACAGAGCAATACACATACAGAGCAATACACATACAGAGCAATACATATACAGAGCAATACATATACAGAGCAATACATATACAGAGCAATACATATACAGAGCAATACATATACAGAGCAATACATATACAGAGCAATACATATACAGAGCAATACATATACAGAGCAATACATATACAGAGCAATACATATACAGAGCAATACATATACAGAGCAATACATATACAGAGCAATACATATACAGAGCAATACATATACAGAGCAATACATATACAGAGCAATACATATACAGAGCAATACATATACAGAGCAATACATATACAGAGCAATACATATACAGAGCAATACACATACAGAGCAATACATATACAGAGCAATACATATACAGAGCAATACATATACAGAGCAATACATATACAGAGCAATACATATACAGAGCAATACACATACAGAGCAATACATATACAGAGCAATACATATACAGAGCAATACATATACAGAGCAATACATATACAGAGCAATACATATACAGAGCAATACATATACAGAGCAATACATATACAGAGCAATACATATACAGAGCAATACATATACAGAGCAATACATATACAGAGCAATACATATACAGAGCAATACATATACAGAGCAATACATATACAGAGCAATACATATACAGAGCAATACATATACAGAGCAATACATATACAGAGCAATACATATACAGAGCAATACATATACAGAGCAATACATATACAGAGCAATACATATACAGAGCAATACATATACAGAGCAATACATATACAGAGCAATACATATACAGAGCAATACATATACAGAGCAATACATATACAGAGCAATACATATACAGAGCAATACATATACAGAGCAATACATATACAGAGCAATACATATACAGAGCAATACATATACAGAGCAATACATATACAGAGCAATACATATACAGAGCAATACATATACAGAGCAATACACATACAGAGCAATACATATACAGAGCAATACACATACAGAGCAATACATATACAGAGCAATACATATACAGAGCAATACATATACAGAGCAATACATATACAGAGCAATACATATACAGAGCAATACATATACAGAGCAATACATATACAGAGCAATACATATACAGAGCAATACATATACAGAGCAATACATATACAGAGCAATACATATACAGAGCAATACATATACAGAGCAATACATATACAGAGCAATACATATACAGAGCAATACATATACAGAGCAATACATATACAGAGCAATACATATACAGAGCAATACATATACAGAGCAATACATATACAGAGCAATACATATACAGAGCAATACATATACAGAGCAATACATATACAGAGCAATACATATACAGAGCAATACATATACAGAACAATACATATACAGAGCAATACATATACAAAGCAATACATATACAGAGCAATACATCCTATTTACATTTACAAATTTACAAAATATTTTGTTCTATTCAAAATTACTTCTAGCAACTAAATAAGAGTTTCCCTTTCTGTGTTCCATACATGTAGGGAAAGTTACGAATTATCGATCAGTTTCACATCTTCGGACAAAAAAGAAAAAACAACCTAATTAATAATTATTTCTTATTTTGTTTGGTATCCATGATACCTGCAGGTATCATGGATACCAAACAAAATCAAGATTAAATAATGATTATTCCATCGATTTTTCTTAAAAAACCAAAGATGTGAAACCAACCGATAATAATTCTTAGCTTTGTTTCTATCCCCTAGCAATTAAATATAGGTTTTCTTTCTGTATTCCACACTGTACATTCCTTAGCCATTTGCCGTCTTTATCAACACGCTAGAGTGAAAGCCTTAAAACAATGGCATGGCTTATATTTAGCCACCATATCCTTATCTCCTGCACTTCAATCCTTTGGTTTTATCCTAGCGTGACAAGGGCCAATGTCATCCTAATCAGTGTATCCTTATGGAAAGGACTACAAAGGATCTTAGGAGGAAGAAGCTGCGGATATAGCTTCAATATCTAAATGTAGGGTCAAGGTGTGTGCCGCCTCTTATCCTATTGAATAATGCTCTTAGAGTTACTCCTGCAACACACGAGTATATGGGAGTAACACTCTTAGAGTTACTCCTGTAACACACGAGTATATGGGAGTAATACCCTCAGAGTTAATCCTGTAACTCACGAGATATGGTAGTAATACTCTTAGAGTTAGTCCTGTAACTCACGAGTATCTAACACTAATTCTCTGAGATGAAATATCACCAGATGAAAATGATACAACTTTAGGGCCCTCTATTCTTATAAGCTCACGAATCACACACCATGTCACAGTTAAATATATATATAGTGAATTATTTAGAAAATAGGATTTGTTCTATAGAAATTTGTGGTGAGTTGACTGGAATAAATAAAGGCAAATATGTGCATATATTTCTAAATTCATTGCTCTTCAAAATGAAAAAAATTGACTATTATTACATAAAATTTGAAAAGTTTTACGTGTCATATATGAATATAATAGTGACAGAAATTGTACCTTCATTCAGTAAAAGCCATTCAATTTTATTAATTTATAGATACAATTTATCATTTTATATTCTTCTTACGTCATTAAAAAAAAAACGATATCTAAACCCATTCTTTTCAACCAACCAGTCAGTTATTCAATTTATTCTACTCCTCGTATTCACAATTTCCAAGCCAGTAACCAGATCATATGCCAATGAAATAGAAACAGCACAATTTCTATGAATTAAATAGGGAGAGAAGCAATGAAATTAATTATCCCAATAGTCTGTGGAAAGCGAAACAAAACCACTAAAGAATTCCTTCTCCAGTGCGGGGTAAGCCAACTATTTTCCCCTTTGTTGAGGGGTAATTGAATAGCCAGGTAAAAGAATTAATTCTAAGCACTCCGCCAAAAAGAGCATAAAACCTTTTTAATAAAATGTTAATGTGAATGGGTTTGAAAGAATGGAGGAAAAACAATGGAATGAAGGCTACCAAATTTGCTGCAAAAATTAAACTAATTACGATATCATCATCATTGAATGATTAATAATGGTTTTGACAATCAGAAAAGATAATTTAGTTGATAATTGAAATTATGTTAGAATAATGTCCCACAATAACTTTATCTTCTTGCACATTGAATTAGGGTAAGTTACGAATTGTCGGAGAGTTACACATCTTCGGTCATATAAGAAAAAACGATATAAAAATTATTATTATATTTTGATTACAATAAAATAATTCTCATTATATGTTTACTATCATTTACGACCGGAGATGTGAAACTGACCGACAATTCGTAACTTACTCTAGTTCCGCTAGTAAAGATAGCCACGATCAAGATAGTCGTAAAGAATCCACGGAGATAATAACTCAGGCCATTCGTACGGACGAATGTACGTACGCCAATAGACTGGATGCGCAGGTGGCCGAAGCCCGTGTGAGCAATAAGGTCCACTTTGCCCTATCTCCTGTATATAATGAAGCGCAAATGGGAGAGATGGAGGCATTACAGCCCACTTTTATTCTCATCAAGAAAGAGTGGTGCTCCTCATAAAACTCCTAGACACAATTTACTCAAACGTCGACGTAGGTAGGATACCATCTGTCAAAGAGCTGCGTATCATAGATACGGAAGGTACTGTACCTACCAACGCCGCTAAAGAATATTTATGACCAGCCAATCTAACAGAGAACTCAAAGGAGCTAAAAACTTGTCCAGTAAATTTATTAGCTTAGCTTTTATAGTTTAAGCTTCTTTTTATATTCAGAAGTTTAATGTACTTTTAAAGTGTGGACTTGAAAACTCTGGTATATAAATACGTTCAATAATAAGCGATTCAATAGGGATTGGACCATTCATAGCGATCTTTCACTTTGCTCGCACTTCCATAAATCCTAAAATCTGGCGATTTACATTCAATATCAATTGAAGAGGCCATTAAAAATAGTAAGAAGGTTAGTGTTGGAGACAATGGAGAAGTATTGGAGCGACATGGAGCCAGCGAGTTCTTCTCCGAGGAGGAGCTTATGGAGTGATTTATGGAGTTTATGAGAGAGGGGTAACTTCCTTATTTTCTACATGATTTACGCTTGCACAGGGAGAAATGCTCTATATTAAATGTTCTGCTAGAAATTAAACAATGACTAGAAACTATTATATACCTGCTATTAAGTTAGTTATATAAACGAAAACTATTCAAACGGTAATGAACAGGAAAATAGCTTCGATCTTCTACAATATTTACGTATTTATTTAGAGTAGGATAAATTGAATTAAAATGTGATAATTTCATATATACAAATTCAGGAAGATTGAGAAACTAACTTCACAATGGTATATTTTATGATATCAATATGGCATTTTTATGACGCACCTAAAGTAAATAAACTAAATTCAAACTGATTCTGTTTTAAAACAATATGTGATCATTATCACAAATTGAGAATGAATAAACAGTTTCATTAATTAACTGTATTTATTATACCTAACTAACATCAAAATCATGTATCAAAGTTACTGAACGGTAGGTAACGCTGTTACTTCTTATGTAAGGTATTTATATGTCGACAAGCTTTGAATATTGATAAAAATGCACGAGGTTTAATTAGTTAAAAGCTTCTTCAGACAAATCCATTGTGAGGGATGTATCAGCTCACAAAAAGTCTTTGTAACCCAAGAGGTACTTGTCTTCATTCGAATATTGAGGATTGAATAAAAATAAGATGGCAGAAGAGTCTGGGTGAATACAGATTGGAATATCCGATAGGAATGGGAGGTATATCGATATCAAATGGGTGTGGGAATGAGAGGATATGTGAAAACCATATGGGAATGTGAAAACCATATGGGAATGTGAAAACCATATGGGAATGTGAAAACCATATGGGAATGTGAAAATCATATGGGAATGTGAAACCCATATGGGAATGTGAAAACCATATGGGAATGTGAAAACCATATGGGAATGTGAAACCCATATGGGAATGTGAAAACCAAATGGGAATGTGAAAACCATATGGGAATGTGAAATCCATATGGAAATGTGAAAACCATATGGGAATGTGAAAACCATATGGGAATGTGAAAACCATATGGGAATGTGAAAACAATATGGGAATGTGAAAACCATATGGGAATGTGAAAACCATATGGGAATGTGAAAACAATATGGGAATGTGAAAACCATATGGGAATGTGAAAACCATATGGGAATGTGAAAACAATATGGAAATGTGAAAACCATATGGGAATGTGAAAACCATATGGGAATGTGAAAACCATGTGGGAATGTGAAAAAAATATGAGCATGAGAGGATATGTGAAAACCATATGGGAATGTGAAAGCCATATAGGAATGTGAAAAAATATGGGAATGTGAAAACCATATGGGAATGAGAAGAAATGAGAATACGTTAATATTAAAATGTGAAAACATATGTGAAAAACACATAAACTATTGCAACCATGAAATGGAAAACATATTTTTGAACTAGAAAACGGAGAAAAAATCAAATACAATAAAAGTTTAATTTTGATTAAAGTTAACTTACCAATTTCCCAGTAGTAGTCGTGATCGCAAGAAAGCTACTTCCTACTAAAACCCGTAAAATTAATAAACGAACGTAAAAATGAAAACAATCGCAGTTTTACATCTGTAGGAATGCCATGGAATGAATATTCACCAATTTTAAACTAATTGAATTATCAACAAGCCACACGGAACACTTTTTATTTCACCAACCAAAACTGTTTGTGAATTCAATTACAAAATAATTGTAATTGAATTACAAGAAAAAAATGTTATTATTTGTAACATTTAAGACAAAATAACCGAGGTTGCAGTTGTTAGAAATAGTGAAACACAATCTTACATTAAAAATAATTCTTAAAACTCTATATCCCATGTACTAGATATTCTATTCCAGTGCACAATAATCATGCACCCTATTCCAGTGCACAATAATCATGCACTCTATTCCAGTGCACAATAATCACGCACTCTATGCCAATGCACAATAATCACGCACCCTATCCTAGTGCACAATAATCACGCACCCTATGCCAGTGCCCAATAATCACGCACCCTATCCCAGTGCACAATAATCATGCACCCAATCCAGTGCACAATAATCATGCACTCTATTCCAGTGCACAATAATCATGCACCCTATTCCAGTGCACAATTATCACGTACCCTATTCCAGGGAACAATAATCACGCTTTCTATTCCAGTGCACTATAATTATGCACCCTATTCCAGTGCACAATAATCATGCACCCAATCCAGTGCACAATAATCATGCACTCTATTCCAGTGCACAATAATCACACACTCTATTCCAGTGCACAATAATCATGCACCCTATTCCAGTGCATAATAATCACGCACTCTATTCCAGGGAACAATAATCACGCTTTCTATTCCAGTGCACAATAATTATGCACCCTATTCCAGTGCACAATAATTATGCACTCTATTCCAGTGCACAATAATCACACACTCTATTCCAGTGCACAATAATCATGCACCCTATTCCAGTGCACAATAATCATGCACTCTATTCCAGGGAACAATAATCACGCTTTCTATTCCAGTGCACAATAATTATGCACCCTATTCCAGTGCACAATAATTATGCACTCTATTCCAGTGCACAATAATCACACACTCTATTCCAGTGCACAATAATTTTGCACCCTATTCCAGTACACAATAATCACGCACCCTATTCCAGTGCACAATAATCATGCACCCAATCCCAGTGCACAATAATCATGCACTCTATTCCAGTGCACAATAATCACGCACCCAATCCAGTGCACAATAATCACGCACCCAATCCAGTGCACAATAATCACGCACCCAATCCAGTACACAATAATCATGCACCCAATTCCAGTACACAATAATCCACATGACAAGCATTCAGACGATATTCAGTTTTTGTGTGAGCGGAATAAGAATTTGATTTTGAAGCTCTGTGTTTTGGAGCAGCTTAACTCGGATTGGAGTGAATATGGAGAGCGAATTGGAGTATTACGAACACTCTTTTTGTTGCAGAGAACTGAAAAGAGGACCACCAACAGTAAGAAGATTGCCTCTCAATTCATAAAGATTATCCCAGAAGGAAAATACAGATTTAACAGATCGTCCATCAATGTGAATATTGATCGGTGTTATGTTTATCGAATTTCAACGTAATATCGGACACTATTTTTTGGAATGTCCGACGAAAGATGATAGAGTGTAAGTGATTTAAATTGATGATAAATTACGTTTGTGTTTTAGTCAAATGATTTGCTTTTTAACATCGATTATAATCACTTTGATCGAAATTCGAAGATTTTAATTGGTAGATTTTGCTGCAGAGTAGAGGTAGGGTAAGTTTCGAATTATCGGACAGTTCTACATTTTTGGACAAGTAAGGGAAAAGATATTTTTATTATCATTTACTTTTTTGATATAATCGGTGTTAATGATACATGCAGGTATCATGGATACAAATTAAAATAAATGCTGAATAAAAATGATTAAATTTTTTCTTACGTGTCCGAAAATGTTTAACTGTTCGAAAATAATTCGTAACTAATAGTTTGGAACTAATGTTATTTCATGTATATACACACTCAATTTATGTTCATATAAACAAGAGGCTTCGGAATGGAAAATCAAGTAACGTTAACTGGTGTTCAGAATATTCCAGAATAGTCTGGTCAATAGTTTGCTGGAAATTATTTCAACCTTAAAATGTGACTGCAATTTATAGAAACAATTTGAGAAAATGAAGGCGCAGCAATAACTTTAGATGGCTGTCCTCGTTAGGGAGAAGTAATTTCAATTATCTACCAATACAGACACCAACACAAACACTGTGAGAGGGGAAAATGCCCTCAGACTCCAGGGAAATCTAGGCAACAGAGTGGGAATTTCCCTAGATTGTTGAAGCAAGAAATTTTCACATTATACGATTGGAAGAATTATTGGATGAATTCCATTGATTCAACATATAATATAGTTTGAAACATAAACCTTCTTTTATAAAAAAGTGTTCAAATTAGATCTAAAAAAATTCAAGCTCTATTCTCATTGAGAAAAAAATTTACGATTTTTTTTTTTAGATAAAATGTATTTACTAATTTCCAAAAATGATCATAAAATCATATTTATTCATCAATAATAAAATATAAGCTAAGGAATACCCAGATAGAAATTTATGGTGGGTCACTGAAGAATACATGGGTGGGATCTCTTTCTAAATCTTCTATGGCCCACTATAACTTTCTCACTGTATAATCGATATCATTTTCCAGGTTATTTATGTACCAGACTGTAAGCAGAAACGTCAAAGTGTATTTCAATGCAAGGAATTTGCTGCTGACAGAAAAATCCATAACACTCAGACCAACTTTGGTCACTGAATTCAAAGTTAACAAAATGACAGATCATTGATTTCATTATTTAGCTATGCACTTTTATCCAAATGATATTACTATTGTTCTTTATTTATTCGATCAAAAACTTGAAAAATTTTGGTGAAAATATTCACTCATTCTTCTTAACTTTTTCTGAAGTATTGCTTATGATTTCTTCCAATGTTTTAATTAAAGTGCATTAAAGTGGTACCAATACAGTGAAGTGTCAGCTGTAGTTATATTTCATTTAAGAGGTACAAAACTGAACCTTTGAATGATTTAGGCCTACAATCTGTCGGTGAAGATTGCTCCAATTGAACACTGCCGCCTATGAATATTGATGAGAGCCTACAGCTGTCACCATTCAATCCGAATCGACTTCACGAACGATTTAATTCCTCCATAACCTCCTATTTAAACCAGTTTAATCTAAAACAGATTGAGAGTGTCTTGCAACATGTCCTCACCAGCTTGATCAGTTACACTCTCTTCCACAGAGTTTTTGTCATATGGTATATAACTAATTATAACTATAGATTTTGATCTAAAACCTAATATATTAATTTGCCGAAAACATTTAAAAAAACTAATCATAAAAAAACCTATATTTAAAAATTAAATGAAAAAAAGAGAAGTATATTACAAATGATAAAAAATTATTTTGTTAATTCGATTTATTTTTATTTTAAAATATTAATAAGATATAGATTTAAGCATACTATATTTTATATAACTCACTATACATACAATAGAAGGTTGAACATCCATATTCACTGTATTTCTAATCGAAGAAATTCAAATCCTATTTGGAGAGAGATTCAGACTACAATTAACGCCATCTCTCGGACCTCCAGAGAAACTCTACACTCAGAATCACGTCAGCTCGAATTCCTAAATTACCACAATCACGACGGCTTGGAATGTTCCAGAAACAAGGAACAAAGGAATTAACAGAGGGTGGCCTAGGTATTTACAGCGCTGATTTGGATGGAGTGATACATTCGCCAATCTTGGCGGAAAGTATCGTACTAGCGTCTATCAAAGTAACGTTCACTTGTGAAGTACTATCAATCTGTTATGTTTGTGATACATTCATAATTGGATTGATAAATAATAATAAGGAAACTATTACTCACATTGATTATGACTTAGTAAATTCTAAAATTTGAATATGCTTACAAAATAAATTACCCTACATTTTAAACCAGAAGCTATTGGAGATTTTTTCTATATTCATTTTTCCTTTGATTTCATATAATTTTCAATTAATTTTTCTAGCTTCTTCCTGTTCAAGACTGTCAAAATTCAGAGATTAAAATAACAAGATATTATATATACAACTTACCTTGATCTGTAGGCTCCAAAGCAGAAGGTGGAATCTTATACTCTGTGTTATCTGGTCCTATTACCCGCACTCCGGGATAAGCCTTGTTCTTCCCGTAACCGTAATGGGTACCGTGCATACCTGGTTGCTTACCACCACTGCCAGCTCCATAGGTTCCACTCACTCCAATGTCTCCACCACCAATTACAATATGCTGATTGGAGTCGCCACCGCCCGTAGTGTGAATTATGGTGTTTCCAGAACCCTGATTCGATTCGCCGAAGCCAGGGCTACCATAAAAGTAACCAGATCCTGTGTAGATGCCATTATTGCTTCCGATTCCTACACCAGGTACGGGTGCGTAAGTACTTCCCCCAGGACCATAAATGCCATTACCGACAGAAGGAGGAACAGGAGTTGTTGAAGTTGTTGTGTGAAAGAATGGTGGTGGGGGAGGGGCGGAGTCACAACATTCTCTGTCAGGGAATTCTGAACAGTTTCCGAAAGGTGATAACATGAGAATGATGATAAAACTCACTGTGCATTGAGTTCTATAATTATGTGTGGAAATTCTACTAGAATATGACCCTAATTTACTAATATTAAATACATCGTTAAATGACTTCAGAGTGAATTTCAGTGAGAGTGGAAAGCTCGAAAATTTGTTAGTTACTTTTGTCAAGAGTTTAGAAAGATGATTCTGTATGGAAATAAAAAGCAGTTGAAGTACTAAAAATAGAAGCAAAGGATGATTGATTGTGATTGAATAGGTATTTGGTTTCTTAGGCACTGTTCTACTACGTGAAGTACAAGAAGAAGTTTTGTGGCTATGATGTGTTTCTTCAGGCAACGAATTACTAGTCTTTGATATGCAACATTTTTCAAATTCTATATTATCTAAAGGAGAGCTGTAGACATCCTTTACGGAATCAACAAAATTGTCCATTTCTGGCAACCGGATTATCACTTTTGGAACGATCAACTGTTCAAATTGTAAATAGGAAATCATATGTAATTTCGGTGACTTTGATTCCAGACACTCGGTACGGCATTGCAAGTTCTCTTTAGATATTCCAAGCGGATGTTCCGAAGCAGGAATTAGATTAGGGAGTCTGTTAGTTGGGGACGTCTGTTCCTTCCTTTTCATCTCCATATCGTGGCCGTTGAAGCATAATCTTGAACGAAAGTCAATATTTGAAGTGGATCATATCTCGAGGAAGTTTGTGCCTCCTAAAGTCGCCAATCGAAAAGTGAAGAATTGAAAAATACTTTCAATAGAAAACATTGCTTCAAAAATAAATATACATTCATCACACTTATTTATCTGAAATTATATATTTGTAATCTGAAATAAATTAACTAATTATTGTATGAAATATATTAAAATTTAGACATTATTAGAAATATAATTGTTTTAGTCTGAATGAAAGAGTGTTTACCCAACAAAAAAATTGTCGTTGGTTCGTTTAGATTAAGTTTTTTCCCCCGTTTAATATAATATTTTATCGACAACATAATTCACTTCCTGTCTGTGTAACTAGGAGCTACAATATTAATAATCAATCGAATAAAACATGACCAAATGTTCTGTTTCGAAACACTGCGATATAAAAATTCAATAACATTTTCCTCTGAAGAACATCAATTGAAACACAATTTCCGATATCCAAACAAATGAAATTCACTCAGCAATTTATTCAAATGGAGGAGCAGAGCAACAACTAAGCCACAAAGCGAAGCGCACAAAAAAACTTCAAATTGAGTTATTTGTTGTCCGAGTGCTGGGACTAAAAAGCAGCGGAATAAAACAGGGGATGGAGTGCAAGATGGCTGCTGTCCTGTCAGGTTCAGTACCACTAGCTTCTTCATTAGTATGCAAGAAAACACGAGAGAGCACCTGGAGAACTCCAGCCTGAGCTTCTTTGCTGCCATTTGTTACTTTATGGTTACGGAGCTGCTCAGCAGAGCGTTGTGAAGGGGTCGCAAAAAATAGGCCACGTGAGAGTAGGGTAACGTACATTCACATTTACTGGGGAGATGATAGGTATAGTGTGTGTTTAATTTATATGCTATGCTTAAAATAAATGAAACGCGTCTTGTACTTGAAAGTAACTTATAAAACTGAACGTAATAAACATCTCACTGTGAGGAAATCTAACAATATGAAGGAAATTAAAATCTTTGTTTTTACATTAGAATTAGATGAAGAAGAACTGTTCTAAGATATGAATTTAATATGTAGCTACATATTAATTCAACTCTTTAGACATAGTTCTAAAAATATAAAAAACGTGTATGAAAACCAAAACGTATTCCAAAGTGAGTGCGGAAGAATTCTTGCGACTCTGTCAGACGATTTCCAATATTCAGTATTGCCTGCTTATGTTTGTCTAAATCATGACTTTGGAGATGTAATGTCTGAAAGCCTGACCAGATCATAAATTTCAAATGCACCCAACGCAAGATGCTATTAATTCATTCGTAATTTCTCAATGTGAATGCGTTTAAGTGATTGCACTTAGTCTTTATTTGGAAGAAGGAGGTCACCAAACACTAGAGAGGGCACTGACTTAATGCCCAGTCAGCAAACATTCAATCTTAGAAATGAAGTTTATCGACATCCTTACAGACTACCATTGGACAGTTAGGCAAGAAAAATTCCGTTTCGTGAATGTACCAGAAATGAAATCGAATTACGGAAAGAGTTCAAACACTCATGTTAGTCGTGGGCAAACAGAAGTTATCTCTGCAATGATATAGACCTTGTTATTCGTTAGAACTTACTACTGCAAAAATCAGTCTGTTATTCATACTCTTATTAACTACATTTTGATTCTAAACAGTTGTCCCGAGAAAAATTATGGTGGAGCCATAGAAGATTACAGGTTCCCTTCCTCATTATCCCCACCAAAATTGATCTAAGATAGATTTACTATTCATCCAATTATCGAAATGTTCCCATTCATGTCTGCAAAACAGAGCACAAGCCGCACTAACACTCTCTTCCATACCTCAATATTTAGAACACTCTCTATTTGTACAGGCTTCAATAACATCATCCCTAAGCTTTGAAGTCTATCACTCTCATTGTATGAATAATGGGAGACTTGAGCTAACTTCGTTTGAGGTCGTAAATGTGTTTTTTGGCTCTATTGTCTCTTGCTCTCTGAAGAAGAACTATATGAGCTAAGGTGAATCTTATACAGACTGTATTTTATCACTAAAGGGCCGTACACACGCAGGTTTTTTTGAGTCTTTAAAATAAATTAGAATAAATAATAATTATATCTTTTTTTCTTATATGATACATAAGTATCGGGGGAAAAGGAGAAAGATATTAGCAAAAAGTCAGGTGGAAAGACTTAAAAACCCTGCGTGTGCACGACCCTTAAGTAGCTTCAATTGCCATTAAAAATTCCCTTTAAGAGATTTTAGAACGAAAGTCTACCAAGGAAATTAGAAATGAGGAAGCTTTACATTTTCGGAAAGTACATTTTTACCTAATAAACTATACATATACTCTCACATCCTACATATATACACTAGGGATATTGCTCATAACTTGCAGTATATATTCAAAACTCAACCAAATTTAAAGCCACTATAAGGAGAATAGAGCTTCTAAACTATTTTAATATTAATCGTATATTTCGCGAAGCAGACTATGAAATATTTGAATGATTATGTTAGGTGTGAAGTGTAGTTCTTGAGGTAATTGAGTACTGCACGCAATATACCACACGAAATGGGGTCACTGAAATCACTGGCATTGCATATGGAGTACTGCATAGAGCGTACCATTGCTTTATTATCCATTATTACTGAAATAATGGTTACTCTAGGTATAGGGACATGGAGCAGACAAATGCATGTCATCGAGTGGCTCGGATTATTCTTTTGTCCCATCAAATTACGGTAAGATTAGCAAAATGAACAAGAATGAAATTAGCACGAAAAGGTTGAACAAGTGGCGCATGTAATAATCAGAACGAGCTAATGTTTCACTGAAGTAATCAGCATGAAACAGGTTTACTTTAGATTTTAATCACCGGAAAAGATTAAATTTGAATCAGATTAAATTAATCTCTACCAACAAAATAATCGCATTATTTTGTTTTTAAATTACGAAATGCAGTTCAAAAATGATTATATGAATTGAAGTGTGAGGAAAATAGGAACTGTACTTTTGTTATTGCGTTTGTAGTATTGTAAGCAGATTTGAAAATAAGTAGATTATAGTTTTTTATTGGTACTATCAGAGAAAAGAGTCACTGTGATGATGTACTATCAGAGAAAAGAGTCACTGTGATGATGTACTATCAGAGAAAAGAGTCACTGTGATGATGTACTATCAGAGAAAAGAGTCACTGTGATGATGTACTATCAGAGAAAAGAGTCACTGTGATGATGTACTATCAGAGAAAAGAGTCACTGTGATGATGTACTATCAGAGAAAAGAGTCACTGTGATGATGTACTATCAGAGAAAAGAGTCACTGTGATGATGTACTATCAGAGAAAAGAGTCACTGTGAAAATGTACTATCAGAGAAATGAGTCACTGTGATGATGTACTATCAGAGAAAAGAGTCACTGTGATGATGTACTATCAGAGAAAAGAGTCACTGTGATGATGTACTATCAGAGAAAAGAGTCACTGTGATGATGTACTAACAGAGAAAAGAGTCACTGTGATGATGTACTATCAGAGAAAAGAGTCACTGTGATGATGTACTGTCAGAGAAAAGAGTCACTGTGATGATGTACTATCAGAGAAAAGAGTCACTGTGATGATGTACTATCAGAGAAAAGAGTCACTGTGATGATGTACTATCAGAGAAAAGAGTCACTGTGATGATGTACTATCAGAGAAAAGAGTCACTGTGATGATGTACTATCAGAGAAAAGAGTCACTGTGATGATGTACTATCAGAGAAAAGAATCACTGTGATGATGTACTATCAGAGAAAAGAGTCACTGTGATGATGTTCTATCAGAGAAAAGAGTCACTGTGATGATGTACTATCAGAGAAAAGAGTCACCGTGATGATGTACTATCAGAGAAAAGAGTCACTGTGATGATGTACTATCAGAGAAAAGAGTCACTGTGTTGATGTACTATCAGAGAAAAGAGTCACTGTGATGATGTACTATCAGAGAAAAGAGTCACTGTGTTGATGTACTATCAGAGAAAAGAGTCACTGTGATGATGTACTATCAGAGAAAAGAGTCACTGTGATGATGTACTATCAGAGAAAAGAGTCACTGTGATGATGTACTATCAGAAAAAAGAGTCACTGTGATGATGTACTATCAGAGAAAAGAGTCACTGTGATGATGTACTATCAGAGAAAAGAGTCACTGTGATGATGTACTATCAGAGAAAAGAGTCACTGTGAAAATGTACTATCAGAGAAATGAGTCACTGTGATGATGTACTATCAGAGAAAAGAGTCACTGTGATGATGTACTATCAGAGAAAAGAGTCACTGTGATGATGTACTATCAGAGAAAAGAGTCACTGTGATGATGTACTATCAGAGAAAAGAGTCACTGTGATGATGTACTATCAGAGAAAAGAGTCACTGTGATGATGTACTATCAGAGAAAAGAGTCACTGTGATGATGTACTGTCAGAGAAAAGAGTCACTGTGATGATGTACTATCAGAGAAAAGAGTCACTGTGATGATGTACTATCAGAGAAAAGAGTCACTGTGATGATGTACTATCAGAGAAAAGAGTCACTGTGATGATGTACTATCAGAGAAAAGAGTCACTGTGATGATGTACTATCAGAGAAAAGAGTCACTGTGATGATGTACTGTCAGAGAAAAGAGTCACTGTGATGATGTACTATCAGAGAAAAGAGTCACTGTGATGATGTACTATCAGAGAAAAGAGTCACTGTGATGATGTACTATCAGAGAAAAGAGTCACTGTGATGATGTACTATCAGAGAAAAGAGTCACTGTGAAAATGTACTATCAGAGAAATGAGTCACTGTGATGATGTACTATCAGAGAAAAGAGTCACTGTGATGATGTACTATCAGAGAAAAGAGTCACTGTGATGATGTACTATCAGAGAAAAGAGTCACTGTGATGATGTACTATCAGAGAAAAGAGTCACAGTGATGATGTACTATCAGAGAAAAGAGTCACTGTGATGATGTACTATCAGAGAAAAGAGTCACTGTGATGATGTACTATCAGAGAAAAGAGTCACTGTGTTGATGTACTATCAGAGAAAAGAGTCACTGTGATGATGTACTATCAGAGAAAAGAGTCACTGTGATGATGTACTATCAGAGAAAAGAGTCACTGTGATGATGTACTATCAGAGAAAAGAGTCACTCTGATGATGTACTACCAGAGAAAAGAGTCACTGTGATGATGTACTATCAGAGAAAAGAGTCACTGTGATGATGTACTATCAGAGAAAAGAGTCACTGTGATGATGTACTATCAGAGAAAAGAGTCACTGTGATGATGTACTATCAGAGAAAAGAGTCACTGTGATGATGTACTATCAGAGAAAAGAGTCACTGTGATGATGTACTATCAGAGAAAAGAGTCACTGTAAAAATGTACTATCAGAGAAAAGAGTCACTGTGATGATGTACTATCAGAGAAATATATCACAATGATGATGGTACTTCCAAACTCGCATCATAATATTTTTATATATCATAAAACAAACATTGCATCATTTTATAGTCTATAAATTAAATAAATATTGCCATTAACACTAGCTTTATAGTCAATTTTACACGGTAGCTTTTGATAGAGCAATAAATTAAACAGCAGCTACATATTTAATTACGAGACGTGAGCAATGCTGTGAAGATATCCGTAGACTATGGGGTGATAAAAATAAACTGCCACTGTGTTAATTAAGGAACAGTGTTGAACACAGTCCACCACACTGCCTTTGTACGTGTGAAGGTATGACAGTGATGGGAGTTATGGTGGGGCATAGAAGATTGAGAGGGGATACCCAGAGAGAAAATTATGGTGGGGCAACAAAAATTATCTCTCTGAGGAAGAACTAGTTGGAGATTTGGCATACAAAAAATATGGTAGAATTATCTATGATTATGATAGAATTATCCATGATTATCATAGAATTATCTATGATTATGGTTGAATTATCTATGATTATGATAGAATTATCTATGATTATTTTTGAATTATCTATGATTATGGTAAAATTATCTATGATGGTACTGTGTCATATTGGCTACTGTGTCATATCGACTACTGTGTCATATTGGCTACTGTGTCATATCGACTACTGTGTCATATCAACTACTGTGTCATATCGACTACTGTGTCATATCGGCTACTGTGTCATATTGGCTACTGTGTCATATCGACTACTGTGTCATATCGGCTACTGTGTCATATCGGCTACTGTGTCATATCGGCTACTGTGTCATATCGACTATTGTGTCATATCGGCTACTGTGTCATATCGGCAACTGTGTCAAATCGGCTACTGTGTTTTATTGGCTACCGAGTCATATCGGCTACTGTGTCATATCGACTACTGTGTCATATCGGCTACTGTGTCATATCGGCTACTGTGTCATATCGGCTACTGTGTCATATCAGCTACTGTGTCATATCGGTTACCGTGTCATATCGGCTACTGTGTCATATCGGCTACTGTGTCATATTGGCTACTGTGTCATATCAGCAACTGTGTAATATCGGCTACAGTGTCATATCAGCTACTGTGTCATATCGGCTACTGTGTCATATTGGCTACTGTGTAATATCGGCTACTGTGTCATATCTGCTACTGTGTCATATCAGCTACTGTGTCCTATCGGCTACTGTGTCATATCGGCTACTGTGTCATATCGGCTACTGTGTCATATCGGCTACTGTGTCATATCAGCTACTGTGTCATATCAGCTACTGTGTCAGATCAGCTACTGTGTCATATCGGCTACTGTGTCCTATCGGCTACTGTGTCATATCGGCTACTGTGTCATATCGGCTACTGTGTCCTATCGGCTACTGTGTCATATCGGCTACTGTGTCATATCAGCAACTGTGTAATATAGGCTACTGTGTCATATCAGCAACTGTGTCATATCGGCTACTGTGTCATATCGAATACTGTGTCATATCAGCTACTATGTCATATCAGCAACTGTGTAATATCGGCTACTGTGTCATATCAGCAACTGTATCATATCGGCTACTGTGTCATATCAGCTACTGTGTCATATCAGCAACTGTGTCATATCGGCTACTGTGTCATATCGAATACTGTGTCATATCAGCTACTGTGTAATATCGGCTACTGTGTCATATCAGCAACTGTGTCATATCGGCTACTGTGTAATATCGGCTACTGTGTCATATCAGCAACTGTGTCATATCGGCTACTGTGTCATATCAGCTACTGTGTCATATCGGCTACTGTGTCATATCTACTACTGTGTCATATTGGCTCCTGTGTCATATCGGCTACTCTGTCATATTGGCTACTGTGTCATATCTGCTACTGTGTCATATCAGCTACTGTGTCCTATCGGCTACTGTGTCATATCGGCTACTGTGTCATATCGGCTACTGTGTCATATCAGCTACTGTGTCATATCAGCTACTGTGTCAGATCAGCTACTGTGTCATATCGGCTACTGTGTCATATCAGCTACTGTGTCCTACCGGCTACTGTGTCATATCGGCTACTGTGTCATATCGGCTACTGTGTCCTATCGGCTACTGTGTCATATCGGCTACTGTGTCATATCGGCTACTGTGTCTATCGGTATGTCGGCTACTGTCATATCGGCTCTGTGTCATATCGGCTACTGTGTCATATCGGCTACTGTGTCATATCGGCTACTGTGTCATATCGGCTACTGTGTCATATCGGCTACTGTGTCATATCGGCTACTGTGTCATATCGGCTACTGTGTCATATCGGCTACTGTGTCATATCGGCTACTGTGTCTATCGGCTACTGTGTCATATCGGCTACTGTGTCATATCGGTACTGTGTCTATCGGCTACTGTGTCATATCGGCTACTGTGTCATATCAGGCTACTGTGTCATATCGGCTACTGTGTCACTATCGGCTACTGTGTCATATCGGCTACTGTGTCCTATCGGCTACTGTGTCATATCGGCTACTGTGTCCTATCGGCTACTGTGTCATATCGGCTACTGTGTCATATCAGCTACTGTGTCATATCGGCTACTGTGTCACATCAGTTACTGTGTCATATCAGCTACTGTGTCATATCAGCTACTGTGTCTATCGGCTACTGTGTCATATCAGCTACTGTGTCATATCGGTACTGTGTCATCAGTTCTGTGTCCTATCGGTACCTGTGTCATACGGTATGTGTCCTATCGGCTACTGTGTAATAGCTCTTGTATCTTTACACATTCATTTTTCATTCGTTTGCGTTTAATNATCACAGTGACTCTTTTCTCTGATAGTACATCATCACAGTGACTCTTTTCTCTGATAGTACATCATCACAGTGACTCTTTTCTCTTATAGTACATCATCACAGTGACTCTTTTCTCTGATAGTACATCATCACAGTGACTCTTTTCTCTGATAGTACATCATCACAGTGACTCTTTTCTCTGATAGTACATCATCACAGTGACTCTTTTCTCTGATAGTACATCATTACAGTGACTCTTTTCTCTGATAGTACATCATCACAGTGACTCTTTTCTCTGATAGTTCATAATCACAGTGACTCTTTTCTCTGATAGTACATCATCACAGTGACTCTTTTCTCTGATAGTACATCACCACAGTGACTCTTTTCTCTGATAGTACATCATCACAGTGACTCTTTTCTCTGATAGTACATCATCACAGTGACTCTTTTCTCTGATAGTACATCATCACAGTGACTCTTTTCTCTGATAGTACATCATCACAGTGACTCTTTTCTCTTATAGTACATCATCACAGTGACTCTTTTCTCTGATAGTATATCATCACAGTGACTCTTTTCTCTTATAGTACATCATCACAGTGACTCTTTTCTCTTATAGTACATCATCACAGTGACTCTTTTCTCTGATAGTACATCATCACAGTGACTCTTTTCTCTGATAGTACATCATCACAGTGACTCTTTTCTCTTATAGTACATCATCACAGTGACTCTTTTCTCTTATAGTACATCATCACAGTGACTCTTTTCTCTGATAGTACATCACCACAGTGACTCTTTTCTCTGATAGTACATCATCACAGTGACTCTTTTCTCTGATAGTACATCATCACAGTGACTCTTTTCTCTGATAGTACATCATCACAGTGACTCTTTTCTCTGATAGTACATCATCACAGTGACTCTTTTCTCTGATAGTACATCATCACAGTGACTCTTTTCTCTGATAGTACATCATCACAGTGACTCTTTTCTCTGATAGTACATCATCACAGTGACTCTTTTCTCTGATAGTACATCATCACAGTGACTCTTTTCTCTGATAGTACATCATCACAGTGACTCTTTTCTCTGATAGTACATCATCACAGTGACTCTTTTCTCTGATAGTACATCATCACAGTGACTCTTTTCTCTTATAGTACATCATCACAGTGACTCTTTTCTCTGATAGTACATCATCACAGTGACTCTTTTCTCTGATAGTACATCCTCACATTGACTCTTTTCTCTGATAGTACATCATCACAGTGACTCTTTTCTCTTATAGTACATCATCACAGTGACTCTTTTCTCTGATAGTACATCATCACAGTGACTCTTTTCTCTGATAGTACATCATCACAGTGACTCTTTTCTCTGATAGTTTATCATCACAGTGACTCTTTTCTCTGATAGTACATCATCACAGTGACTCTTTTCTCTGATAGTACATCATCACAGTGACTCTTTTCTCTGATAGTACATCATCACAGTGACTCTTTTCTCTGATAGTACATCATCACAGTGACTCTTTTCTCTGATAGTACATCATCACAGTGACTCTTTTCTCTGATAGTACATCATCACAATGACTCTTTTCTCTGATAGTATATCATCACTCTAAGTATTACAGAAGTTACGCCAAGAGGTGCCGTAACTAACCAGTACTATTGTGTTAAACTTAGAAAAATGTATTTGCGATAAGAGTTTTGAATCCATTTTTGTGGAAAAATATAAATAATATTTTACTGTACAGGTTTGAATTCTTACAGTGAAGAAAATTCATATAATAGTTATAATCAATAAATTATTATCTATAATTACCAAACGTCTTTTTGTATTCACAAATAAGCTCTATTTCTAAAGGATAAATTGAAACCTTATAACAAATTTGAATAGATGATGAAATAAATATAACTAATATTTGTGCTCACCTTTGACAGATTTTGTTTGATCTTCCTAGCAGCCTTTGCTTGATATTAAAGTGTTTGCTCTTAAATTAAATATTTGCATCCGAGTCTCGTATCTGAAAGTAGAACTCGGAGCTTTCTTTTTTTGTATATATACTTTGAGTATTTACGAATTATCGTTCAGTTCCACATCTTCGGTCATATAAGAAAAAACAATATTACAAATGTTATTTTTTTTTAGTTGGTATCCATGATACCTGCTGGTATCATGGATACAAACTAAAATTAAAATAAAATAACAATTATGATATCGTTTTTTCTTATATGACCGAAGATGTGAAACTGAACGATAATTCGTAATTTACCTTATATAACGAGAAACATTTAGTAGGCTTACAAATTTGAAATGTAGCTTTAGGTAGGAGTCTATTTAATAAGTTTTTACTCGTCAGTCAATTTATTGAAGCATAAAAACAATCTCTTTTAAGAGTACTTCAGAAGCTCTTCTCACTTTTATTACATTCATCTACAGACTTTAATGAAAGGTTTACAAATAAAACTAACGTGTTGTAATATCATCCGTAAGTGGGACAGTACGAAACTCCGTAATGACTAAAATCAACACGGTATTTCTAGTTCTTTTTTAAATAACAATCTAAAATATTATCGAAATTATATGATAGAAAACTAAAACATGTGTAATTTAAACATTCTAAATTGCATTCTAAAATGCGGATAAAGAAATTTATCTGGCCTCTATCCTTCAGCAAACTAGTTTTATTATAGATATATTATAAAAATAATATTACAAGAAAGGGTATATAATATAAGAATAAGATTATAATTTTAATGACCATACAAATATCATATAAAAATGACAAATAAACATAGATTGAAATCAACTTAAACAACATCATGAACATTGTGTAGAGTATTATTCCCATTAATATTTGCAATAGATATAGACTGTGATTACTCTCACTCCATTAGGTAAATTAATTACTGCTATCGAGGCATTTATTTCTAGAGTGTTCCTCTGTGAGCGACAACTTGAGGTTATTTTAGGCGTCAAACTCAGTAGTTAATTCATTAGGGCCTCTCAAAACAGTTCTCCAAATTGTAAAGACGGTAAATATTTATACCAGCCACTTACAAAAAACTCTGGGAGCTCTAAGCAAAATTTGGAGTGTTTTTCCCAAGTGGTTCTGCATGAGAGGCTGTAGCACACATATAATTATTATAAGTTACTTAAACGAGGGAAGATGAGCTTAACGATTTATTTTATTTTAAAAAAATATAATAAAATTTATAAATGAACTCGTGTATAAAAAAGGAGCGATAAGTTGTTCCCAAGCAACCAATATGGGTACTGGTTAATGGTCAAGAGATTGAAGACTGAAAAGTATCCTAGAAATTACGTGGCGATAATGTGGTTGAAATGTTACCTTGGGAGAAGGTTAGTTCAATGTGGCGAATCCATCCCATTAAATTGTCATATTGACCCATCCGGATTAATATATAGAGTATCAACATTATATGGCTGTAACTTGATTAACATATCGGCAACAGCTTGGACCAAGATTGTTTTAACATACCAATACGATTTGTCAACCTTGTGCCCACATGGGCCCCATTAAAGTTGCTTAAGTTTCACTTAAGATTGTTTGTATGTAGGACTTAAGTTTATTCTTATCTTTTAACTAAATGAATGGCATCGATACCCAATTAAAAAGCTGAAACTTTATGAAATGTTATTTGTTATTCTACATAGCTGGTGAGAAATGAACAATAATCAAATATAGAGTTAAAATGAGTTATATGAAGCCATATAGGTGTGTGCTCATGCTAAGTCTCACGTAAACCATCTTGATAATAGTACATGTATGTATTGCAAACCTATTTCATGGAAGAGTATAACATTTTTTCTTCATAATATACAACTATTAATTACTCAGAGCTTGGCATGGTACACTTCTATATTTTAATTAATTTGCTAAATTTCGCTACACGATTCATTTCGTTCTTTCAAACTCATCGATAAATGGAGGCCAAAAAAGTAACAAAATGTAAATTAAAACATTTTAAGATGTTATAGTTACAAATAGCATTAATATTGAATAACCCAAATATAATGTCAAATGGTTACATAATTATATCAGGATTTAATTAAAGGCACATTAAAATATTGGTATTCTCTGTAAAAAAACTGAAAGTTAGTAATTAGTTATATAATTATGAAAATTCATTCATCTGAAATAAAACGAAAAACTAGAATAATGAATATTATTCTATTATGTAACTGAGTTTCACTGCCTCGGTATATATGAATGGCGCTACGATCTGTTTGTTTACATAATCAGCCATCTTTTTACGAAAGTGAAGGTAAATGTAGCTGGCCCTAAAAATACGCCAACTGTTAAGATTGTTTTTCAATGTAAAGTTAACTGAAAATAAAGTAAACGTGAATATAAGACATAAAAACAAACAGTTAGGTATATTGTGCACATGCTCTCTGTCATTTGTCTACCTATGAATTTTCTCAGTAGGTGGAGAATTAATTAAACACATTTTTTATAAATGATCTTCCAACAAGAGAGAAATGTGTTCTAAAGGTTTATTTCCCCTTCAACTTATTCTTATTCATAACAAGGAATAAATAACCTCTTTCATCTTTTAATTATCATTCTATTCCAGCAAATCCAACTCATATGATTTCAGTAGAATCTTTGAACGTACGTACATTGATAAATACGCATGAATAAACAGGAGCAAATATAACCAGAAGTCATTCCTTAGCTCTCATCAAAAGAGATACAGACTCAAGGGATCTATTGAAGAAAAACATCACAATGAACTACACTCTAGAAAAACCTTTACGCTATTTTTGTTCTCGTTTTCAAAAACACTCGAGTGAATTAGCATCTATCGCTCCTGCAAATTCGAACAGAAGTTCATAAATTGAGGGAATTATGCAAATCCGGGCGATATTTCAAACAAGGATCGCCATTTGCCATCATAAGTTTCTCAATTTGTTAGCTTTACGATCTCTTGTCGAATTATGCATGTGAATCGAGCGAGACCTTCCCTTGTGTAAGACTCAGCTTTGGAGGTGTAACATTTCTCTTCGTAAAGGAACGATGAGCCAAAAATAGGAAAGAGTCAATAGCACATTTTGCTGATGGCAACCTGAATTACTCGCTTAAAATGCAAATATTTCCCCCAAGGTTTCGAATGGTAGCAAAAGGAGTGATAATCTAGGTATTATTCACGTGATCTGATTGAACAGTATTTTGAATATCTTATGCAGTTGCATATTGACTATGTAGAAAAGTATGAACGTATTTTGAATAGTTAGAATATATGACAAGTTCATTTAATAATCAATGGTAATTTTATCGGATGTATTATACATTGAATATGGATGTATAGAAAATTGATATATTGAATATTTTGAATTACAAATTGAATATTTTAATTAATGTTGTAAAAATTTATAGACCATAATCTCAAATTAATATCTTTTGGATAATAATTATGGTAACTTAATTAGATATTCAATTACTGCTAATGTAAAACTTAAATTCATTTATAAGTATACGAAGGCATCAATAGACCAATTAAATATAAGTATTTGATGAATAATTAACTGTAAAGGATTCGTATAGTTATAGTTACATATATTATTGGCTGTTAATTTAATTAATTAAATACTTTCATTTTCATGCATTATAATCAAGAATATATTTTTTCACAAACGGAAAGGTGAAAATTAAATACATTAATTAATTGTATTATATAGCAAAAATATAAAAAAACATACTTTCATTTCATTGTACATCACTATTTCATTTATTTTCTAACCTTAATTAGGAAGATAATACAATTTTTTTTTTTTTTTTTAAGAAGCAAACCTTCCTTAAATAATTAAAAAAACAATTATCTTTATTAAGACAATGAACATTAAAAAATAAAAGATAAGCTTCTCTGCTCTATGACCATGGATTTGTTCCATGGTATATTAATAGCTATTTTTGTTTTGGAATTAATAGCTTGCTCAGCAATTAACCCTTCCTGTTTAATGAAAAACTAATTAGATACATAATAATTACATATAACACAATTACACATTTCTCATTTTCATTTTGTTTTCTACAATCTCAAAAAAAAACAATTTTTAATATATTTAGTTAAATTTTATAAGTCATTGAGGTTCCATTTCCAAATTACCCAATAATGAATTATTTTTTATCATCAAGCTGTGATCACCGGTACTAAGTGGAAGGGTCAACTGACCAGAGTTTGGTCACTCTGACCCAAATACTGGTCACCAAGACTATCTTTTCCGGGTCGCTTTATTATGTTTATCCATACTGAAGTTTTTGGGTATGGGACCAGAAAAAATCTGTGAACAGGCATTTTACTTAAAAACTTTAATACAGAAAATAATTACTGTCAGTTAAAAGTATTCGATTTTATTATAATCAAAACAACATTTTTATTATTAAAGAAAAATATGTTTTTAGGTGGATAAGATTTATTGTATCAATAATATTTATGGAAAAAATATATTTTTTTTATGAAAATACTTACTAATATTCGAGATATTATTACGAATTTCATCAAAACATGAAGTCCTTTTTACACACATTCTATTCTTCATATTGCTATTATTTTTGATGCCAAAAGAGGAAGATAATATTAAATTGATAAACTTTCGAAAACAAGAACAAGAGTTCCCCCCCCCCCCCCCTCTCTCTCTCTCTTTTTTTTTAGCGATATAATTCATGTCGGACAATTACTTAATGTCAAGAATTTCCCATAATGAAAAAATTGGCCACATTGAAATGGCCATGAATGTCGCGATTCCTTTTCTTTTCGGTTCCTTATCTAGTTTATAAACATTTCTAGATTATATAATTATATATAACTGTTGAAATTCAATAGAAAAAGATGACCAAAATAATTCTTATGAAATATAGGCAGAAAAATATCCTTTTCTTCATTATTTTATTACTTAAATTCAACTTACCTCTTTCTTTACAATAAATTAACTATTAATATCAGATGAGAAATATTTAAGAATAAAACATAAAGATAGCAGTCATTGGAAGACTTACTCATTGTAAGACTTACTCATTGTAAGACTTACTCATTGTAAGACTTACTCATTGTAAGACTTACTCATTGTAAGACTTACTCATTGTAAGACTTACTCATTGTAAGACTTACTCATTGTAAGACTTACTCATTGGAAGACTTACTCACAAGAAGACTTACTCATTGTAAGACTTACTCATCCGAAGACTTACTCATTCGAAGACTTACTCATCCGAAGACTTACTCATTGTAAGACTTACTCATTATAAGACTTACTCATTGTAAGACTTACTCATTGGAAGATTTACTCATTGTAAGACTTACTCATTGGAAGATTTACTCATTGTAAGACTTACTCATTCAAAGACTTACTCATTGTAAGACTTACTCATTCAAAGACTTACTCATTGTAAGACTTACTCATTCAAAGACTTACTCATTGTAAGACTTACTCATTCAAAGACTTACTCATTGTAAGACTTACTCATTCAAAGACTTACTCAGTGTAAGACTTACTCATTCAAAGACTTACTCATTGTAAGACTTACTCATTGTAAGACTTACTCATTGTAAGACTTACTCATTGTAAGACTTACTCATTAGAAGACTTACTCATTGGAAGACTTACTCATATGAAAACTTACTCATCCGAAGACTTACTCATATGAAGACTTACTCATTCTAAGACTTACTCATTCGAAGACTTACTCATTCAAAGACTTACTCATTCAAAGACTTACTCATTCAAAGACTTACTCATTCAAAGACTTACTCATTGTAAGACTTACTCATTCGAAGACTTACTCATATGAAGACTTACTCATATGAAGATTTACTCATATGAAGACTTACTCATCCGAAGACTTACTCATATAAAAATTTACTCATCCGAAGACTTACTCTTATGAAGACTTACTCATTCTAAGACTTACTCATTGGAAGACTCACTCATTCGAAGACTTACTCACTGTAAGACTCACTCATTCGAAGACTTACTCACTGTAAGACTTACTCATTGGAAGACTTACTAAAGTTACCATCTTTATTAGGATATCTTCACCATTTGTACAGCTTCATCCATTGCTTACATGGTAAAATATATAAATAACAGCAAATGACGTGAAGAATTCATTTATTAGGGGTAAAGATCTAATGTCTTATTTTTATACTATTATTGTCGTGAGAAAGGATGAAATCAATAGAATATAAATTATAAAATTAAAGTTCGCTGTATAGTGCTTTACGTGAAAGTTTCATTGAAAATTAATCCATTACATCAGATTTAAAAGGTATCATGTTGCATAAACACTTCATTTAAAATCTTATAGTGATGTTGTTTTCATTCAATCTCATGTTTAAAATTACTCCCACAACATAATTGATTTCAATTCTCTGTGGCTGCAATTGAACATTAAAAGGCTTGCCATAAATTATCTTAGATTGCGTAACGAAGTAAGCTGAGGAATAGTAAATTGAAAGAAACTTTGGATATTTTCGATAAAAAATCAACCTAAAAACTTCATACTGGAACATTTATTTTCAGACCCCAAAAATTGATTTACTGTATCTTTTAATATCCATTTTGTAGTAACCGGAAATTATTTAGTACCAACCTTACTTCAAACAACAAAAATATTTCAGTCTTCGTGAGTAGTGGTCTGTGTTTTCTATGCAGTAGAAGATTTAGTGGGGAGACTGCCCCATATAAAATTCTTCTCGGTTTATCTGTGATTGTACTTACTTCTAGATAAAAGTTATATTTATTCTTCTAATCATAAAATCAAAGAGATGTGAAGCTGAATACTATATTAACCAATGAGAATTTCATATTCATTGCCTACACACAGAGAACGGTTTTGTTGATACAACAAAAAAAAGTAGGTTTTTGGTTGTATCAACAAAATAAGTTAGTCAGCTATGAGCCATCAAAATAATTTTGTTACAGTAAATATATATTTTTGTTAAGGTTTTTTTGTTATAGGTACACTAGAATTTTTAAGGTTACAGTAACTAGAGCTTATTAGTTATAGTAACATTACAATACTGTTCCTTCAAAAAATGTATTTTGTTATGTCAACAAAAAGTATATTTAAAGCAACACAAATAATTTTTTGTAGTAACAAAATCATCTTGTTATTTTAACTGAAAAAATAGATTATGTTGTTTTAATTACTATTTCTTATTTTATTGCATATAGTGTATATGTAAATTTGGCTGTATATCAATTAGTTTAATGTTACAAGTTGTTTTATACAAATTAAATGGGAATAAATGAACACATAAATGAAGTGGTACATTCAGGACTCGAACCGACGATCTCCAATCTCCAGTCTGCGGCGCTAACCTCTCAGCCATCCTGGACATGGTAGAAGTAGGATTGAAATGAAATATATATAAGCAATATGAAAACATGCATGCCTTTTAAAGAAATTATAGATAAATATTATTTAATATTCTATTGATACCGTATCTTTTCTTTTTTATAATGACAAGCAATAGAAAATTTAAATTGAATATTTTTAAAATAGGTATCTATTAATATTTATCAATTCCCACCTACCTACCTAGTTTCTTACTAGGTTTTATTAATCAATACCTACATAGATACCTACATAGTGTGTGTCATTACTTACGTAGTTATCATACGTAAAAAAGGCTTCAGAATGAACTTGCTGTAATATGTATCGATATTTTTACCATTAGGATTTGCCCCAAGACTCAATGCATAACTTTTTCCCGCGTAAACCAGACGAGGGACATCACGCGTGAGACAGACGTGGGAATATCGATACAAAATAGCACTCAAGAAACACGTATATATTTATATATATTGTAATTCTGTACGAACAATGAATACATATTGTGGTAACTTAAAATTTATATGAAGCCTAATAACAAAAAGAAATGGCAGATAATTATTACTAATGACAATATAATATTGTTAATAGTATAAATATATCAACAAAAATATAATATTATTGTAGCAAAATTATTATTTATAAAGACAAAGGTAATTTGTTAAACAATAATGTTACATTTTAACTAAATTTTTCAGTTACTACTACAAAAACATTTTGTTATAAATAAAAAAACATTTAACAATATTATATTGTTATCATAGCAATATTTAAGTTAATATGAACAAAACTTTTTTAGTAACCTTAACAATATTCCGTTACAAAAATTGTACTGTTAACTTAAAAAAATATTTTGTTGTAGTGAAGAAATCTTTGAACAATATTTTATTGCTGATTCAACTCAATTGATGGTTAATATAACAAAAATTTCCCATTACCATAACCAAATGTTATCGACAAAATACGTTTTGTAAATTTAACAAAACCGTTCTCTGTGTGTATAGAAGGCTACTGTATACCCAAACGATATATAGCATTTACAGAATCTAAAGATTCTTATTAGATTATATATGGCTGTCTCTCAAAAAGCTCTCATAGTGTGTGAAATCTATGGCTACATTAATTTAAATTAATTGAAAAATAATATTTCATTATGTTCTCATACAGATCAATGTGAAACATATGTAGCGGCTGAGAAGATGCATCAACTGAACCAGAAGACCAATCCTCTCCAATAACCCTGTAAAATTGCTATCCTCAATTTGATTGACTGCTTTGTATGTTAAAATAGCATATAATTACATGGCTATACTCATACAGCCCATACTGCAGATGCCGTCAGGAGAGAACGGGATAAAACAATGATAGACACAGTCTATGTTACTCAGTACTTTGGCAGTAAATACCATTCATTACAAACGACACGCGGACATAGAATAATTCATTCAGAGAATCAAACAGTGAATCTAGCTAGCCTCTTCATTGGCCATACATAGAAAACCAATATGGTAACTAGTAAGGGGCGATCCATATCCCTTCTGTGTCCTCCGTTTGGTACCCCTTATTACTTAGGGTAAGTTCTGAATTATCGGTCAGTTACACATCTTCGATCATATAAGAAAAAAAATATCTTTTTTTTTTATTAAATTTTTATTAACTCAATTCAATTAAATTTTAATTTCTATCCAATCTGATTAGTCAGAGAAACTCCGTAACAACATTCAACTTGCAGTTTTATGTGATGATCTTGCACATATAACGTACCAGCCTGTCTATATGGGATATACATTGAGTAAGATAGTTTTTGTTGCACTCTTTATGATTTTCAATATCTTCAGGCATTCACATATTTTATTCCAGTTAAATTTAAAGAGGATTTTGAAAAATAATATTGGAGATTTCAAAAGTTATATGTTGAATTTCATCCTGACTAAGGTAGCACTCGAAATGTGAGAATCATAATTCTTTAAAGGTTCACACCTGACTCCTAGAAAATTTTTATTACTGTTAAATATTACATAATAATGTAGAACTATAGGGTTAGAATCACTAATCTGTATATTGCATTAAATTTGAATCAATATCTATTTTTTATGTGTTTTTTATAGTTTCTGGTTCTTGGTGTGCAACAATATATACGAAACACTATTTTGATGTGGAAGAAAGATGACTGAATTTTTTGTTATATGAACTTTAAAACAATGAAATATTGTCTAGAGTGTATCTTTAAGGTCATTAAAACCTGCTTATGAATTATTGGAAGTCTATCCTAATTCAGTCTTAAAAAAACAGTAGTAAAAAAATCACGTATTGTAGAAGGCACACTGTCCAATCTTGCATAAGTACTGTATGTATAATGTACAGCATCGCATGAATGTCAAAAATGATCGGTTTTAGTCTCGGGATTTTATAATTGAGGCCAGAGTGCATAGTTCCAAAAAGCAGGGAACTGTTTCAACATTTTGCCGATACTACTATGAGTGGTAGGAACAAATTGGACTTCTTGTGAAAGTGACAATTACAAAAAGGATGTTTTTGAAAGATCTATGTTGCCTTTAGTGAAAAAATACGTAACACTTTCCAAGGTCTTTCACACAAGATTCATTACCATGACATGAGCTATAAAGCCTATGTTAATGTGCTTGATACCTTCAATACCCAAGAATCCTATTCAAAAGATGTAAATCCCTTTGACTTTGGTACTGGTACATTCAAAAGAACAAGATTTCAGCGACCCATTACCAAAATGTAGTGACTCAGAATGGTAAACTGCATGTTAGGAATGAACCATATTTCACACAAGTAATTCGTGACTATTGTTATCATTTATAAGCTTGTATAGGAGCCAATGTTCGATATAATATTGTTTACAATAAATGTTAGCTACTTGGAAAAAATATTATTTTTGTATTGGTTCAATATAGAATTTTCTTGAATTAATATTTAGAAAAGGTTAACGAAAATTATTGATGCCGCTTTTATTTTCCTATAGGTAATGAAACTAATTTCAAAAGCAATATTGTACTTTGTAAATATAAATTTGTAGAGAAATAGAAATATACCTAGCTAGCAGTAAATGATTATGATATAAGCTGGCTAATTAGATAAGCTATACAAGAGCATGAGAATAGATTTAAATAAAGTGTGTTTCACAAAATTAAGTGAACATTAAAACATATCACACTCAGAGTAAAATAAGAAAAAGATTTCCCACTAAATTATCATCGAAGATATGAATTAAAGTAACTCTTTTAAATGTAATATCACATAAAAAGTCAACTACAATGCACTAAATAAGATGCACATTTAATACTTCAAGACTATCTATCGATGAAGAGAATATATAATTTTATATACACAAGAAAATAGTAAAGGCAGGCAGAGATAATTCTGCTGACATTGCATTATTATGGCTGTTAATTATTGGCGAGAATTACTCCATACTGTCCCCAAAAAGAAGAATAGAAAGGGGACAGTACTTCTTACTCACAATAGTCTATGACTGAACATATAACTAACCGAACAAACACACATTAAAAGGTTATTACACCTATATATACTTTAAATAAATGTTCACAAAACAGTTCACAATAATAACTAATTAAATATACCTATAATGGAAATTTCGATTTTAACATTAATTATTATTCTCCAATTTAATATCAAATGAATATCATTTAATTTAAAGTCACATCAATAATAAGAAAAGTCTTTTTTTTAAACATACAAACATATATCCTTTCAAATCTTTTAGATGAAACTTCATTCCTAAACTCAAACTATATTGGAATTGTTTATAGGGAATAAGAATCTTCTTTCAAATTATCCAATCGATTTGAACTTAATTTCATGAAAAGAGAACATCCTAAAACTTAGTAAACAGACAATAAAAAATTTCGACCAAAGTCGCGTCTACAAGATCTTGCAAAATTTTGTTGGTTGTGGAATGGTCATATTTCTATCATAATTATGATATTTTTCTATACAAAAATATATTTAGAAGATGGTATAGCTGTAGAAAATATAATAGTTGCTTTGACGTTGAACCAGAGACGCTTCAAACCTTGTGTTTCCCATTTTTAATGCCCAAGCTTTCTACAACCAAGGCCTTCTGGTATTTCAGTCAAATGATCCATGTTGGATCAAGTGGACATCTGTCTCCAATTACTTAATAAATAGAGGGTACATTCCTGTGATGGAATCTGATCTTGGACTGATTCCTAGGGTCAATTTAGCACTTGGAACGGAGGAAGCATTCCACTCTCTTATTGCAGCCCTGACATACGTCGCAACCACAGAACATTCCTTTGCCACACTGGCCAAATTCGTTCCAACGGCCTCCACAGGCTTCACCGGGGCCCTGAAAAAGCATAACATGTAAATCGACGTATATAATAGGTCAAAAACTGCACCTAAACTTTAATTTTAGAATTTTGGTTTTAGAATCACACTCTGTGCAATAGTTTCCTCTTATATAATATATAAATTACCTGATGTGGATTTAATCTGATACGTTTGAATTCTCTGAAATACCTAGAACATTTCGTTGTCTCTACAGAGTCAATTGAAACGTAAGAATTCCATCAGAGCCATCCTTAAGAGGAGACCATTGCACTACCTGAACATCCTAACTTTTGGCATCGAAAAAAAATATCCACGTAGAATCACTCTTTTAATAGCATTATAGGAATAACCTATGAAGATGATTGCTTGGTATAACCAGCATCTGAATCTCACTGAACTGACCTTGCCACAGATTGGTCTGTTGCACCAGTCAATCACGACTCCATTGATACAACTCTGCTCCGTGACATTCACAGGTGAGGGCAGGTCTCTGCATTTAGGAGGCGCCGCTGAGCTCATTCTGAAACAAAAGATCAGTCTTCAGGTCTAAAATTGGAATCAAGAATTCGAATATTTTACGTTCAAAATACAGCAGTAGAGCTTCAAAATCTAGTTTGCACGTTCTTTTATTTTTCTTAATTAACTAAGGAATTACAGTATTTCATTTCAGCTCTATTTCGAGTAGAGGCATACAGGGGAATGTCAAATAAAGGGAACCTTGATATCTTTTCAAATTTAAAAAGCAACTGGCATGTTACGGGCCGTACACACGTAGGGTTTTTTAAGTCTTTCCACCAGACTTTTTACTAAGCTCCTCCTACTTTTCCCACGTTAATATAAGAAAAAACGATGTAATAATAATTTATTTCAGGTGGTATCCATGATACCTGAAGGTATCATGGATATCAACTCAAATAAATAATAATTATATCGTTTTTTCTTATATTCTCGTGGAAAAAGTAGGAGGAGCTTAGTAAAAAGTCTGGTGGAAAGACTTAAAAAACCCTATTTGTATAACGGCTCTTAAGACATTGGTTTTGTGGTTCTTTAAATTGATGAAACTCCCTATGGTACAAACTATACTCACTCAGTATTAAGTAACATGAATGTGAAGATCAACATGTAGAATGTTGTAAGGTGTAAATGTGACCGGATGAATTTAACGAAACTGTTGGTTGAGACGGCCATCTTGAAGATGTTGTGATTTGTATTTGCAGGAGGTTAGAAGTAACGAGAAAGATCTGTAAATAATAAAACATATCAATGAAAAGTTCATTTGAAATTCAACAAACACATGTACGGAGTTCATCCATCTAATGTAGACTAAGTGTAATTGAGTTTCCGCCCTAATTTTTCGTAATGAAGAATGATGGCCAAATATAAGCACATTAAGATCTAAAAAGTCGTGCATGTTGAATAAGAGTCGGATGATACATAATTATGTGCAATAAACATTGTAATCTGGTAAAGCAGTATGAATTTTATGCTCCCTCAACATAATCATTAATTTGGAACTAATGCTGCCTAATTGAGTAATATTGCATTACATTCAACGTAATGATACAAATTAGGAAGTTCAATCTCCACAGAGGTTGTATTCAATAATTACGTTGCACATGTCTATCTTAATATTAGCTTAGAAATAAGCATTCTTAATTATACAAACAATATTGACATTTTTAACATACTGATGATAATTTTCAAGTTTAAATTAAAACTTTTGGTATGAAATAAGCTAATGCAACAGTTTTTCTTATATATGGAGAATTTATATAAAATGCTATTAATGCTATATATAACAGTCAATGCTTTATATAACAGTTAATGCTTTATATAACAGTTAATGCTTTATATAACAGTCAATGCTTTATATAACAGTTAATGCTTTATATAACAGTTAATGCTTTATATAACAGTTAATGCTTTATATAACAGTTAATGCTTTATAGAACAGTTAATGCTTTATATAACAGTTAATGCTTTATATAACAGTTAATGCTTTATATAACAGTTAATGCTTTATATAACAGTTAATGCTTTATATAACAGTTAATGCTTTATATAACAGTTAATGCTTTATATAACAGTTAATGCTTTATATAACAGTTAATGCTTTATATAACAGTTAATGCTTTATATAACAGTTAATGCTTTATAGAACAGTTTATGCTTTATATAACAGTTAATGCTTTATATAGAAGTTAATGCTTTATATAACAGTTAATGCTTTATATAACAGTTAATGCTTTATATAACAGTTAATGCTTTATATAACAGTTAATGCTTTATACAACAGTTAATGCTTTATATAGAAGTTAATGCTTTATATAACAGTTAATGCTTTATATAACAGTTAATGCTTTATATAACAGTTAATGCTTTATATAACAGTTAATGCTTTATATAACAGTTAATGCTTTATATAACAGTTTATGCTTTATATAACAGTTAATGCTTTATATAACAGTTAATGCTTTATAGAACAGTTAATGCTTTATATAACAGTTAATGCTTTATATAACAGTTAATGCTTTATATAACAGTTAATGCTTTATATAACAGTTAATGCTTTATATAACAGTTAATGCTTTATATAACAGGTAATGTTTTGATGTAACATTAAGACTTGTGACACAATAGAGTCTACAGACTAAGGGCTTGCACTGCTATTGCGGAGTGTACGTAATAATATCACAGACAGTATAATAAGAGACTGTACATAATGTATGGTAGACAGACCGTTTTATCGTTCAATTGGCACTAACTAGAAGTACTCAGTCGTTCTGTCACCAACATTCACTTAATCAATTGAGGAATAAAGCGTTCACCCAAAGAAAAATATATAGGTGAATAAACTCATGCGAATGTTCTGTGGTGGAAACTTCACACGTGTGTGCAGTCCTTGTCACAAATTAAAACTTGCACGCTACCTTATAGCAAATAAGATGTGTAATCTTGGATAAACATCAGAAATTAAAACGTGGTAAGTTATTAGCTAATAAAATGGATAAGCTTGAATAAACCTAATCAGATTTATATCTTTATTAACTTCTAAAATGAATAATCTTGCTATCCACAATTTTAAAAATTATAAGATAATATTAAGACTAAAAAACTTGGGTTATTATAGAATCATAAAAATTATTGCATAACTTAAGCGAAGAAGAAACTTTATATAAATTAGAAGATATAAATCTTAGTGTAATTCTTCCTCGAATAAGCTGAAATAAACTATTGTACAAACTTTTATTATTTCCTAAAGAATTTTAATAAAATCAAACTTGCTATGGGAGCTGAATGAACAAAGTTAGAAAAAATAATATTTAGAACTAACTAACTAAATACTTTATATATTAACTAACCAAACAATATTTAAAAATAACTTCTAAACTCTTCAGAAAACATTTATTACAACATTTTAAAAGTAGGATATGACTAAGGTAGTAAAAGGACCACAATTCCTATAAATAGATCTAGAAACCTTCACTGAGTCTGAATATACATTATACAGTTCAATGTTTACATAAAAGACTGTATATAGAGTCTCAAACAGTTTAGTGTCATATAACAGAACAGTTTATTTATAATAATAAAAAAATTGCTCGGTCATACTATATGTATTTAAAATATGTTCAATATTGAAAAATGCCAAAATTTCATTATATACAAATTATAATATCATTTGATTTACTTTTATTATAAAATGAAAACGTTTTATTGCGAACTTATCCAACGTTGTAGTATTAAAAAAAGTGACGGACGAAAACTTTATTGAAAACTGAAGTTAATTTTAAATGAAGAATCGAAAATAAAACATGTTTGAAAATCACTTATATCAATCAGCAAAAATTTTCTTGTATACAAATTGATTCATGAGAAAAATAATCAGATAATCGTTGAATATTAAAATATTACATTCACATAGGATTTAATATCGGTTTCATTAATCTCATCTATATTTGCTAGGATAATTATTACAAGCAATTTTTCTGAACTACTTATAATAAAAAAATAGTTCAATGAAATCGAAATTCAATGTTCTTATGAATCAATATTTTTAGGATTGACTTTTTTACAGTAAATATTTACCAAGACCTCGACATTACAAATATTAACGCATTTCACACATTTCGTGGTTAATATTCTTTGAAGCATTATTCACACATAAAGAAGTTATGTACATTTTCTTTGTATTAACTTCTGAATTTCTAACAAAATTAAATCAGTTAAAACATGCAAAAAATGAAAATTTTAAATTACCCATCTTGAAATTAATTGTGTTACATCATATAATATAATTCAATTATCTTATTTTCCCCTTTGTTATCAGTTCAAAATAAAAAAACAATGAATTCAAATTATGACTTCATCACAAAGTTATTTAACATTGAATTTCTTTTATGTTTCTTAATTAAACTGCAAATAATTTCTCACAATATCTGTTGATTAATTAAAAATCAAATATCATTAAATTATTTATTTTGTGGAAAACTATGCAATGGTTCAGTAGAATGTAAAAAATACTAAATGAACATTTATTAGAAAAAATTTAGGGTAAGATACGAATTATCGGTCGGTTTCACATCTTCGGTCATATAAGAAAAAACAATATAACAATTATTATTTAATATCTATTTTTATGGTATCCATGATACCTATAGATATCATGGATACCAGTTAAATGAATATTAAATAATTAAAAAAATTATTATATGACCGAAAATGTGAAACCGACCGATAATTCGTAACTTATCCCAAAACCTAAATTTTCTTCTCGTATATGAAACGTTTTCGATGTAATAGATTATCAGCGAAATAGAGTAATGGTTACCTCAAAGTGCTAAGGTAAAAGTGTGTGGGGAGAGGAGCCAGCAGCACGCCATCACAGAACAGAAGACCGACTGTGAACAACCAACAGCGACACGGCTATTTATACCCCCTGTGGTTGCTATGGCAACGCCCCATCACGTGGGAATGAAGCGCTAGGAGATCCCGGCGGTTATTCTTCGGTTACTAATTATTGGGAAAACAATTTCAACACCTAGCAACTGATGTGTGATTGCACGAGAATGTGTTTAAGTAAAATTCTAAGCCAGTAAGTGTATCAATGAATAATGAACTTGTATATGTAAATAAAACTATGTTGAAGAAAATTACTCAAATGAGAGAGAATGTATCTAAAAAAATTAAAATAGTAAAATACAAAATAATTTTCAATAAGATTGATTATGAATTATTTTGAAGGCTGTAAGTTTCACATTTTTTGGCACGAAAATTAAATTTACATGAAATCTGGAAAGTTTAAATATACATCTCAATATCATAACCAATAAGTAATTAATCGGGAAACGACATACTTCTATCATTTTTCCATCAATAATAATGGAATACATATATTTATTCTGTACATAACTTCAAAGTGACCAGAATAAGATAAAAAATATATGGCGATAGTAAGTACCAATGAAATCTATTTTAATGTTCAAATCTTTCTTTCTCGCCCATCTCCAATAAAGTCTCCACGCTCACATTAAGTGACACGAAAATGTTGCCATCAAAATCCAGGGATTTGCAAAAATCTCTTCATGGGCAATCTCCCCTCTCTAAAATATACCCGCACTTCTTTTCCAAAGTGCAGATTGGATGCAGAGGAGTAGCGAGTGCATTCTGAGCAGTCCCTTAAAGAATATTTATGTGACTTATCATTTCCCATGCCATCGCACTAACAAAACTTTCCAAGGTATTTTTTATTGTTCCTGGGCTTTACTTTGATGGATGCAAGGCACACATCAAATCAGTTTATGTTTCTATACTCTTTTTACTGACTTATTCATATCCATTTTATTCCCCCGCGGTATGGCCATTTGCAGGGTATATTTTTGTGTGTTTTCTACGATGCTCTTTCCTGCAAACTCTCTCTCTGTGTATTTTTACGCTGACTCAACATTTTTGTTATATTGGAAAATGATGTTCAACAATAATTTGAAATATCGAAATTAATAATACTGTTAAGTATTTATACATATAAAATTAATTGTAGCTGATCTGGCCATAACCTCGTTAACTAAAGATTAAATTTTGAAAATGTTATACATTAAATCTTAAAGTATCAAATCAAGTCTAATTTATTTACTTCACTTTTAGGAATAATTAAGTCAAAAATATCCCTTGCACATTCAAATTAAAATCAGAGCAGTACATTCACTCTGTGACAGCAGGCCTACAGTGTAGCTGCCGTGTCTTCTAAGAGAGATGGTAGTGTTCTTAGCAACAGATGATGGCACCATTCCAGTTAGAGTGTTTCACCCTAACTGAACCTACTACTACTCCTGCGGTTAGGTAGATAACAACTGATAAGCATAGAGCCATGTCCCGTCCACATACACCATCACCAATATCTAACATCTTCCCATAGTTATAGGCTATAAATAGTGTATAATTGACTTCATAGTTTAAGTGGCTGAACAAACAGTGATTCCGTTAAGAATTGATCTGTCTGTTAGGGCTCATCTCAGTGGTTGTTGTGAATCACTTGTGATCGCCTATGCGGAAAAACGTCCATTAGCCTCCAAAAGTTGGACTAATAATTAGCCTGGTAACAAGTGGTGGCTGGCAGTGCTGGTGAGGACTGTACTCTGTATATTTAAAGGCGCCGACGTTCTCAGTTAATCATTCCCTAAATAATCCCAGCTGTTGTTTACTTATTTGATCCTTTGTGTGCCATTTCCTTCTCAGTGCATACACACGGTGCTGTAATATCGCCACTGATTTCGCTGATAACATTTTTTACCAACAAGATGTCTTTTTGTGATAACGGTTAGTCTTACTCATTAACCATTTTGTTATTTTAAGATATTATCGAGACTTTATTCTCCATCATCTATTATGTCTATGAAACAATGAGATTGTAACTCCATAATTCAGGAATATTTTGTATTCGTTCATTTATTTCTACTTCCATTATATACTTCAACTTTCAGTATTATACAATATGTATTACTTTACATAGACAGTGAGACAGAGGACTTTCATCGTTTCAAAAAAGTTTCTTATAAGAGTCTTTGTGTAAGAAACACTATCGATCTTCATCAGTGTCGCGCCTAACTCTTGATTCATCAAAGTCCACGGAGAACGCTACCACACTTTGGGCGATTGTGAAATGGATATGTGTGTAGATAGAAAGCTTTCCTTCACTTTAATATGTCTTCATAGTTAGTCATTAAATTGAATAACCATGTACTTAATAGTACTGTATTACTTTATGCCAGCTCTATATCATTATGTAGTACATGTTGCTGTAGATCTGCACTCACAGACGGATATTAAAATGTATCTCAAGAGAGGATAAGTATGGTTAAAGTTGATATTTCTAGGGTTTTTTTAAATAAAAAAATATTTATTTACAAAAAGCAAAACTAATTTTTTTATTATGATCCCTTTTTGAATAAATTTGAATTGAGATCTAATTATTGAACTGTTTTTATTTATTCATATATCTTCCATCTATATTTTAATTCTTATTGATACTCACTTTCTATCACTATTTAAATAACAAAGGGTGATAAATTATATGTAATACTCGAAATATATCATATAATGTACATGCTTATTTTTTTTAATGCAAAATCTTTCATTTTTTTTAATTAAAATAATATTATAATAATATAATCATTATTATTAAACCATTATTTAATTATTGCATCTAAATCTACAGAATAATAGGATCATTATTAAGACTTATCATTACACAACTATTTTCACATCATTTAGTAGTAAAATAATCTAACGACTACCGTTAGCTGGGAATGACATTAGAAAAACATCAAATACTAATAATAAAACATCAATATAATCATGTTCTGGCAATAGAAGCGTACAAATAAATGTAGACTGTTACCACATGAAGATTATACATTTTGAACCACTCAAAAATTTTCGCAAAGGACATTAAACTTTATAAAAAAAATTTAGAAAAATTTAACATATTCTTTCTTAAAAAGTTTATCTAGGGTAAATTACGAATTATCGGTCAGTTTCACATCTTCGGTCATATAAGAAAAACGATATTATAATTGTTATTCTATTTTTATATCAGTTTGTATCCATGATACCTGCAGGTATCATGGATACAAACTAAAATAGAAATAAAATAACAATTATAATATCGTTTTTTCTTATATGACCGAAGATGTGAAACTGACCGATAATTCGTAATTTAACATATCTAACATTTATCTATCAAAAAATTAATTCTGTCCTACAATATGACTTAGGCGATACAGTGAAATTATTATCAGTATTTAACTATTATGTAGCATGGATGCCAATTAAAATAGTGGTAATTGTGATTTATATTACATACTCTTTTTAACGCATGCGTTACATAATTGGCGTAATTCTCACGAAGATCTCCAGCACCCCTTCAATAACTTAATTAGTGAGAATTCCTTTCACTAAATATTAAAACTAACGCTTAATAATAAATACTATACTCACACTTAAGCAAAAGTAAACAATAAAATGTATATTTCCCCTCCTGAATATTATTTTAATGTGTAAAAGCAAACAGTGGGAAAATGAATAAATATCAGAGACTAGAATAGAAAACAACGGATAAACCATTGCATGACGTTAAAAAAACACACAACTGACACTTTGGAGGAAAAAAAAGTTGCGACATGAAGAGAGAATTCTTTTTTTTATCTCCCTCAAAACATTTTCAAAAATGGAGAGAAACTAAGCTGTGGCAATGATAATCTATTGAATGTGGCGGAAAATACGATTACTATCGGTTTACAGTGTTCATTAAATACATCCTGTAGTATTATATTTGCGATATTAAATAGTAATAACTTTTTCGTAACAAATCTATCAGTGTACATTTTTCACAGTAACATTTATACGGTGGATAAGGCAAAGCTCCCAGACGAAAAATTATGAACTACGAATTGCAAGCATTTATTGTAATCGATGATAAGAGATCATACACATAAACGATTCGAAAAAATTGGTAACTGACTATTAATTATAATATAGCTAATATAATTCTCTATCGTATTTCGTCGGAAAATTTCCATCAATACGATACCGACGATATTAATGTTTGATATAAAAGCGATCAAAAAAAACGATCTGCCAGTCATGAATTTATCGATTCGTTGTGAAAGTTAAGTGGGCCCTGAACAATTGGGCCTGCCGACAATTGGACCACAGAAAAATTGCACCCCAAGACAATTGGTCCCAGGATAATTGAACCCAGAGCAATTGGCCAAGGACAATTGGGCCCCAAACTATTTGGACCAAGGAACATTGGGCCTAAAGACAATTGAGCCAAGGTCATTATTGATCCTTAAATGAAAGTGACAGCTGACACAATAAAGAAGTGTTACTTTGTAATTACAGTAGCAATGGTCTTCAATTAAGTTAATACAGTAGTGATAAAAAAGTAACTCGGATACATCCCCGAGTAGTGAGATTTCGCTTTTGTATGTGCATACATATACGATATTAATTTTAATTTAAAGCTTTATCAAGGTTTGACAATTGTTGAAATGGTCTGATTTGCTAGCATATACTTTATTTTTTAAGTGCAATCTTATTTTCAGTATTAACAAGTCTAAATATATTTTCAACGTGATCTTGCTCTAAATTAACTATATGTAGGTACTATCGAAGAAGAGAGTTTCCGTATGATGTTAATTTCTTAAATCACAGTTTTCCAATTTCCTATTACTTTATAATATTAAAAAATTGTCATCGTGCACCCAGAACAATAATAAAATATCTACAAGCATTACAATAAGTAAAGTTCATTTTTGGAAGTATTAATTAGTAAAATGTGAAAAAATTATTACGGATACCCTTTTCTTTGACTGTACATATTTGAAAATAGTAGAGTGACGATATTGAGTCGAGCTGTGCTTTACACTGTGCCCCCCTTCAATTGCATTAGTGGTACGAGGCAGATCTTCCATGACACGGTTGTAGATACAGACACCTGCTTGAAAAAAGGATTCCGTCTGTTTCTTCTGAAAGACCTTCCTACCCACGAAATAAAACTTAATAAAGAATTATATAAAAGTTAAATATAATATATTTTTTAAGAGAGATAAATTCTCCGAGTTGTAGTCGAGTCCTTTATTATCAGAGTCAATAGTATCAACTTAATTGATGCAACAACAAACTAACACATCTTTATTGTGTCTGATATCACATTTTTGTGTGGCCTCAATTGTCCTGAGCTCAATTGTCTATGGGCCCAATAGTCGGGGCCCAGCTGTCAGTGCTCCTAATTACCATATCCTTACTGGGACAGGTTGAAGCGATTACAAAATAGGCCTATGTGAAAGTACAGTCACAGTAAAATACAGTATGCCTAGTTAATGATTACAAAGCAATTAAGCATGAAGCGATTCACATATATTAACTGGTTCATACACATATATCAGTCAAAGAGAATTATTTATTTTTATTGCTGTCTAATATTTCACTTCTCCAAAAAAGAATGTTAAAAAATTTGTAATGTGTGTAGATATTTATACAAAATGTACTGAGAACATAACGATATACTTAAACGATTTGAAAAAGATTAGAAAAATGTGATTTGTGTAATTAACTTAATGTACGTAGTGACTATTTTCTCTGATAGTACATCATCACAGTGACTCTTTTCTCTGATAGTACATCATCACAGTGACTCTTTTCTCTGATAGTACATCATCACAGTGACTCTTTTCTCTGATAGTACATCATCACAGTGACTCTTTTTTCTGATAGTACATCATCACAGTGACTCTTTTCTCTGATAGTACATCATCACAGTGACTCTTTTCTCTGATAGTACATCATCACAGTGACTCTTTTCTCTGATAGTACATCATCACAGTGACTCTTTTCTCTGATAGTACATCCTCACAGTGACTCTTTTCTCTGATAGTACATCATCACAGTGACTCTTTTCTCTGATAGTACATCATCACAGTGACTCTTTTCTCTGATAGTACATCATCACAGTGACTCTTTTCTCTGATAGTACATCATCACAGTGACTCTTTTCTCTGATAGTACAACATCACAGTGACTCTTTTCTCTGATAGTACAACATCACAGTGATGAGTCCTATATATGTCTGTCTTTGAAAATTATCGATGCGCATTTATAGCCAAGAAATATTATGCCGTCCAAAGGTTGATAAAGTTACATGGCTTATCCAAGGTCACGAGATGTTCAGTGACATTAATTTAGGTTAAGATTATATTATGTAATGTAAAATATGTTAGAGATATATGATAATACGATAAGCTGACTCATATCTTAGATGTATATGAGAGTGTACAGGAGAAAGGTGCTAAGGGTATCGAAAACTAACAGTTGCTTAGGTGATTAAGTGTCCTGGTACCAATTTATAAAAAAATCATTCAACTAAGTGTAAAAGTTAATGGGCATGTCTAAGTATTGATGTACTAAAATAGTCAAATGTAAACATAGAAATGTTAAAATATTCAAAAAGCAAATCTATACGTAAGATATACAGAGGCAAATCTAAGCTTAAGATGTACAGAGGCAAATCTAAGCTTAAGATTTACAGAGGCAAATCTAAACGTAAGATATACAGAGGCAAATCAAAGCGCAAGATATACAGAGGCAAATCTAAACGTAAGATATACAGAGGCAAATCTAAGCGTAAGATATACAGAGGCAAATCTAAGCGTAAGATATACAGAGGCAAATCTAAGTTTAAGATATACAGAGGCAAATCTAAGCGTAAGATATACAGAGGCAAATCTAAGCGTAAGATATACAGAGGCAAATCTAAACGTAAGATATACAGAGGCAAATCTAAGCGTAAGATATACAGAGGCAAATCTAAGCGTAAGATATACAGAGGCAAATCTAAGCTTAAGATATACAGAGGCAAATCCAATTCAAAGATGTACAGAGGCAATTTGCTAGTCGATAAGACCCAATAATGAGATCAGTGTTCACTCCATCACCTTCCCATAGCCAGAGGTTACCTCCTTTCTATGCAGACATTATCTGCTACACTAATGGCCTTCTCATCAAATATTTTATGACTGCGGTCACTAAATGGAGTCAAGGAAGAGGTCAGCTACATGAATGCTGTACTATGGCTATACATTATATAGGCTCCAGGAATATATTCGGTAACTTATTAATCATGGCTTCAAATTTCAAACTCTCATATTGCTGATTGGTAAATATCTCATTTTCAACTAACTTCTGAATTATCAGAATCCTTTAATCAAAGAGTTTATGTCACAGCGTCATTGGTTGACTAAGTTTGCCAATTTATATTGACAGGAAATGTAAAAAGTTAATCAGATGGCCAATTAATATATCGGTATTGAAACTTGGATCAATAATTCAAAGTTGACCTATTAGTCCTAATTTGATAATAATGTATATCATTAAGTCATAATTTACTAAATTTTATATCTTTACGATATAAAGATGTGATAATTCTATAAAATGACTTAATTAAATATATTAATTACATTTGATTCCTGATTCATCAGAATTTTATTGAACAAAAAAAATTTCACCATCTGTGAAGTATATGATCATTTTGATCAAATAGGACATTCAAAATATTTTCCTTCTTATTTCTGTGTTTATATGCCTAACACCTGCAACATATCTTCTTTCTTATAAATAAACATATGAATTAACTCTAATATTCTTGCAACATGAAACCTAAATAATTGTAATATGGCGTACATAAAGATTATAAACAATTTCAAAGGTTAATAACTCAATAACAGTCGCATGATGAACCCAATCTTCGCATATCAAACAAATTGTTGTGCACCAACCTTGTTTTGCTATGACCTGATTTATGCAATCAATTTCATTGCCTGTCACGAAAGAACAGCAGAAATTTAAGAAGGTCAATGTTCTCGGGTCTCATTCTGTAGAAAATGTTAGTAATAAATACTTGAAGAGGAGAAAATAAACTCAAAAGTAACTCAGGTCTGGTGGATCTGTCAAATTTTAGATGAAATCTAAGAGCTGAAATTATAAAATTTAATTTTGCAGATAATAGAATTGTGTTTTTAATATACACAAATATTGTTTTCTGTCATGATCTCACACCTAGGGAATTTGATTGCATTTTAAAATATTTTTTTCAGTTACTTATACATAATTATGATAACTATCTAACTGGATTTAACTGAATCTATCTAGTCACTTCAATTTAAGTGTAATCTTACAGTTACCGTGATAGGTATGACTCTCTCGTTTTAGTAAAGGAAACTAGAAAAAGAAATATGGAAAGGAAAACCATTCACTCTTTAAAAATTGATATATGTTGAACTAGAATGGGCACTCATGAAGCGTATATCTTCGCCGCTGCTAATGAATATTTTTTGAGTTATAAAATGACCTTGACCTTTGACCCAATCGCTTCCAAAACCTAGCAAAATGGTTGATAGATAATGACCAATCGTCCCACCAAATTTCAGGAAATTCGGTTGAATATTTTCGGAGTTATGCGAATAACAATATTATCGTAAATTTATGGTAACATGATTACAAATAAATCTTCTTTATAATTAAACTTAACATTTCTCAATTTGCCGAAGATAATTACTATCACACTGTTTATCAAATAATTATCCTCTGCCTTATACCTCAGTCTCGCAATTTGCAATTTATGAACTTGTTTCAAAAATTACTTTGAAACTATGTGTAGATTCTTCAGAGAGTTGTCAGTGCTCTAGTTTTATTTTGGCTTCATTTTATCCTCTACTCTAAAGCTGTGTTTCTTATCGGGACTTCTGAGAACATGAGTAGCGACTGAATATCCTCTGAAGTGCCTGAAACCTATAGTGTGAGGGAAAGGAATAATATACCATTCTTATTCCAAACAATAGAGAATAGAGATATGCCAACATGTCTACTCCTGTGAAGGTATTATTAACGTGTAATTAACGAACACGTGTAATTAACGTGTTCGTTAACGTGAAACCGAAATTTAAGCATTTTTTTATTAGTGGTAGTAAGATTAACGTCAGAGAAGTCATTGGGTTCATCACTACGGAATCTTCTGTTTCAAATATGTGAACATGACACTCAAAAATATAAGAAACTCTTCTCATTTTGTATATTCTTTGCCGTCACTTTGGGAAGAATGACTTTACATGCGGCTATTTTTCCTTAGATTTATTTATGTGACCTTTACAAAATAATATATTTCGTGAAAGAACATTATAAACAGTGACAGAGCTTGTTAAACAGTGACATAGCTTGTTACACAGTGACAGAGCTTGTTACACAGTGACATAGCTTGTTAAACAGTGACATAGCTTGTTACACAGTGACATAGCTTGTTACACAGTGACAGAGCTTGTTACACAGTGACAGAGCTTGTTACACAGAAACATAGCTTGTTACACAGTAAAATAGCTTGTTACACAGTGACAGAGCTTGTTACACAGTGACAGAGCTTGTTAAACAGTAACATAGCTTGTTACGCAGTAACAGAGCTTGTTACACAGTGACAGAGCTTATTAAACAGTAACATAGCTTGTTACGCAGTGACAGAGCTTGTTACACAGTGACAGAGCTTGTTACACAGTGACAGAGCTTGTTACACAGAAACATAGCTTGTTACACAGTAAAATAGCTTGTTACACAGTGACAGAGCTTGTTACACAGTGATAGAGCTTATTAAACAGTAACATAGCTTGTTACGCAGTGACAGAGCTTGTTACACAGTGACAGAGCTTGTTACACAGTGACAGAGCTTGTTACACAGTGACAGAGCTTGTTACACAGTGACAGAGCTTGTTACACAGTGACAGAGCTTGTTACACAGTGACAGAGCTTGTTACGCAGTGACAGAGCTTGTTACACAGTGACAGAGCTTGTTACACAGTGACAGAGCTTGTTACACAGTGACAGAGCTTGTTACACAGTGACAGAGCTTGTTACACAGTGACAGAGCTTGTTACACAGTGACAGAGCTTGTTACACAGTGACAGAGCTTGTTACACAGTGACAGAGCTTGTTACACAGTGACAGAGCTTGTTACACAGTGACAGAGCTTGTTACACAGTGACAGAGCTTGTTACACAGTGACAGAGCTTGTTACACAGTGACAGAGCTTGTTACGCAGTGACAGAGCTTGTTTCATTGATGCAATTAATATAGTAAATATCAATTAATGGTATTAAAAGATTATAAATATAATAGATATAATTGGCAATCAATGTAGTAGAAAATTCAATAAATATTACAATCAATGGTTTAGAAAATTGGATGCTATTTATAATGATATAATCCATGGGATGAAATTATCCATATCTACATATCTATTTCCAGCAGCAATGCACTAATAACACTTTTATTGTAATTGAATACGAGTTAATTATCTCTAAATGGTGTCGGAGCTTTAGAATTCAAATGACTCAAATGCATTCGATGGAAATGCATTTACTAACATTTAATCACTTATCTGTTGATACGAATTAATCGAAAGAACTGCATATTGCAATGCAATTAATTCTACTATAGAGTATTTTTCCACTTGTTATCTATTTTAATTAGACATTTATTCGAGATTACCGTCTACACGCAGAGAATGAGTTGTGTATCATTTGCATGTGACATAACATTAAAACGTTAAGGCGTACAATTTCTATACAATTACATAAATAATGATACGAAATGAAACGGATTATTAATTACTCGTATTTTAACTCAAATAGTTATATATGTAATCATACAGAAGTTTATCACAAAATATATACAATATCATCCTAAGTTCAATCTAGGTTCATTACAATTTTTTACGTTCAGAACTCTTTTTGCTATTATATTCCAAAGATGGCGACCAAAAAGCAATTTACCATACAAATGTGAATTAAAAAACATGTAGAATGATAATTAATTGGAGTTGTGTTCTGAACCAAAGTAGTGAAATAATTTAGAAATGGCCGTCTTTTACTCAGATCGTTTTACTGTTACTGAAGCACAAGAACACCGAACTGCTTCTTCGTCCAAATTGGCCCAAGCAGAACGAATGGGGCAGAACGAATTGAAACTTCGCTTTCCAAGATGGACCATATTGCGGAGTCCATGAGATTGATGTCAGAACTTGGTTAACTCGCTTCTTCGCTGCAGAAAGCACACTTTTGGTTTAAATTGACCGATTTCTTTCTGGAAATTGTTAACTGGATGTTCTGCCTCACTGCTCTTGTTGTAAACCATTTTGCGACACACCCTGAGCTGTTTTACGATATTGTGCTAACATTAGTGCTTTGAGGGCAACAATTTGGTCACGTTTGACCTCGATCATCAGCCATGACTACTGAAATACCTGGGATAAATACTTGAAAATTAATTTGATCATTATTAGGTATATTGTGAACAAAAACTAATGAAAGTAAAGGCACACAACATGACATTAGATTAATAATAATTCTGATGGATGAATATTTTTTGGTCCCTTTGACTATGGAAGATAAGAATATGGTAGATTTCTGAATTTAAACTATTTAACAGAGAGTGCATCCACTTTTAGCTATTACAACGACACATAAGAAGGTCCTACTTGTGAAGGGGTCATGTACATCCCAGGTAGCAATGATTATTGGCCCAATGTTGTCCCAATATTTCCAATGTTGTCCAATATTGCCAATGTTGTCCAATATTGCCAATGTTGTCCAATATTGCCAATGTTGTCCAATATTGCCAAAGATGTCCCAATGTTGCCAATGTTGTCCAATATTGCCAATGTTGTCCAATATTGCCAAAGATGTCCCAATGTTGCCAATGTTGTCCCATTATTGGCCAAATATGTCCCAATGTTGCCAATGTTGTCCCATTATTGGCCAAAGATGTCCCAATAATGCCAATGTTGTCCCATTATTGGCCAAAGAAACATTACTTCCGGTGATGTATATATAAGAGTGGTTACCATTATTATTGCTAGTTACAACATGTTGATGGTATAACACTTAAATGAGTCTATCTATGGTATGTGTATATACTTATATAGGAAATAGACAGCAAAAGCTTTACGTCATATCCCTTTCGTCATAGAAAAAGTTGTACGTCAAATCATGCAAGTGTCCACTGGTTCAAAACAAGCCTTAAAATTAAAGTGAAAAGAAAAACATGAATTAGAGAGACATATCCCGTTCTAATATATGGATATTTATGTGTGTTTTTGGACAGTAAACTATTTAATGCTTTATGAATTATAGAATATTAATTCTCACCAGTTATACGTAGTACTATCTATCAACTATTCTTCATAGGTATGACTGTATTTAATGTATGGTGCTGCTTCCTTGCGCGAAATGTCTGCCCATGTACCATATTGTCCTCATGACAGCTTTCGGACACATGGGACCAGACCCATCCAAGCTTTGCCCAGTTTCAGCCCAGCTTGGACCAGACCCAGCCCGGCTTGGACCAGACCGAGCCCAGCTCCCTCATGAGCTACAATATCCGGCAGCTCATTGGTTGTATCAGGAATATAACTTCATCATCATTATGACATCGTTACACTTAGATTTGTAGTATAGCAGTTTCAGTACTGAATTTTACGACAACTCATTAAAAAATTATAATATATTTAAAAAAATGGATTTTAAACAGTTTTTACACTGGAGTGTAAAGAAAGCATTGAAATTTATATATTTGAAATAAATTTTATTGGATAATCAACTTTTCTATTCTTAAATCATTTTGTGGGGTTCAAAACTGAATTCTTCAGATTTATCATTGGAAACAGACGTTCAACCATTTTTATTACACTACTAAGTTTAATAATTCAAATTATTAGTATTGAAAAAACATTAATAGAAGCAGCCTCGAACAATAAAAAATAAACGTACTGATATTCTTTACTAAAAATATCAAAATTAGAATAGTAAACTATTTTGAAAATTTTCACATAATAAGAAAATAAGAAAACAACAATATGCTCTGATTTTAAACGTAAAAAGCAATTCAATGATTTTTTTCAATGATAATTGTTCTAAATTTTCCAATTTATGATTAATATAAAACATTAAATACGGAAACAGGTCACATTTCAAACCGCTTCTCTTAACTATAATTGATAAATGAACAGGAATGTATGTATGGCATGTACTTTAGGTACGAAAATATCTACGCATCAGCTGCAATAATATGAATAGCATTTCTACTGCATAGAACCAAGGTAATGATCATATAACCATTACTCTAACAATATAGACTTATGGTATAAACTACCATGACTTGCAGAAGGTATCTAAAAGTGTTTTAAATTGCGTGGTAGATATTCAGTTAACTAATCTTGACAAAAGAGTAACCAGCCTAGCTTTGCTCATCTATTTCTATAATTCTCATGTTATCAATGTAATCATAAACGTGTAGTACAGATCATTAACAACTTACAAAAGTTATCAAAAGAAAATTTAACATTTCTTCTCAGTGGTATTTTACTTTGTCAGTTTTTCATCGAATAGGAAATTCCCATAGAATGCTGTGGCTAATTGAAACGAGAACAAAGCTACGATGAAAGACTTCGGTAATTTAAGAATGAGTCTTTACCATTGCTCATTGCTTGCGTAACCGTTCATTGGTTTTATGTTTTTCATCCAATTGCCAACATTGGAAAATAACAACTGGCATTCAATGAAGTTATTCTATGATTATTACATTACGTGAACAGTTTTTGAGAAATTTTCTCTAATGTGCCTTTTCATCTGATATTTTTAAATTTTCGTATGAATAGAACTTATTCTCTACCTAGATGAATTATTATGTAATAGACTGCGAAAATCATTCACAAAAAAATCAATGACTTGAAATCAGAAATAAATTGCAGTAAGTGGTTAGGTTGCAATAAGTGGTTTGATTGCAATAAGTGATTTGGTTGCAGTAAGTGGTTTGGTTGCACTAAGTGGTTTGGTTGCAGTAAGTGGTTTGGTTGCACTAAGTGGTTTGGTTGCAGTAAGTGGTTTGGTTGCAGTAAGTGGTTTGGTTGCAGTAAGTGGTTTGGTTGCAATAAGTGGTTTGGTTGCAGTAAGTGGTTTGGTTGCAATAAGTGGTTTGGTTGAAGTAAGTGGTTTGGTTGCAATAAGTGGTTTGGTTGCAATAAGTGGTTTGGTTGCAGTAAGTGGTTTGGTTGCAGTAAGTGGTTTGGTTGCAATAAGTGGTTTGGTTGCAATAAGTGGTTTGGTTGCAGTAAGTGGTTTGGTTGCAATAAGTGGTTTGGTTGCAATAAGTGGTTTGGTTGCAGTAAGTGGTTTGGTTGCAGTAAGTGGTTTGGTTGCAATAAGTGGTTTGGTTGCAATAAGTGGTTTGGTTGCAGTAAGTGGTTTGGTTGCAGTAAGTGGTTTGGTTGCAGTAAGTGGTTTGGTTGCAGTAAGTGGTTTGGTTGCAATAAGTGGTTTGGTTGCAATAAGTGGTTTGGTTGCAGTAAGTGGTTTGGTTGCAGTAAGTGGTTTGGTTGCAGTAAGTGGTTTGGTTGCAATAAGTGGTTTGGTTGCAATAAGTGGTTTGGTTGCAATAAGTGGTTTGGTTGCAATAAGTGGTTTGGTTGCAGTAAGTGGTTTGGTTGCAGTAAGTGGTTTGGTTGCAGTAAGTGGTTTGGTTGCACTAAGTGGTTTGGTTGCAGTAAGTGGTTTGGTTGCAGTAAGTGGTTTGGTTGCAGTAAGTGGTTTGGTTGCAATAAGTGGTTTGGTTGCAATAAGTGGTTTGGTTGCAGTAAGTGGTTTGGTTGCAGTAAGTGGTTTGGTTGCAGTAAGTGGTTTGGTTGCAGTAAGTGGTTTGGTTGCAATAAGTGGTTTGGTTGCAATAAGTGGTTTGGTTGCAGTAAGTGGTTTGGTTGCAGTAAGTGGTTTGGTTGCAGTAAGTGGTTTGGTTGCAATAAGTGGTTTGGTTGCAATAAGTGGTTTGGTTGCAGTAAGTGGTTTGGTTGCAGTAAGTGGTTTGGTTGCAGTAAGTGGTTTGGTTGCAGTAAGTGGTTTGGTTGCAGTAAGTGGTTTGGTTGCAATAAGTGGTTTGGTTGCAGTAAGTGGTTTGGTTGCAGTAAGTGGTTTGGTTGCAGTAAGTGGTTTGGTTGCAGTAAGTGGTTTGGTTGCAGTAAGTGGTTTGGTTGCAGTAAGTGGTTTGGTTGCAGTAAGTGGTTTGGTTGCAATAATTGTTTGCTTAGATATTATATATTTTCGCTTTATAATTCATTATAGATATTTGTTTTCATATTTTATCTACTCTATCAAAGCTTGCAAATACACTGCATGTACATCCTAGTGTATATTGTTGCAGAATAATATCATATTATAGATATTTATTATATAATATACGTATATTGATTATATTATATACATGTATTTATAATATCATAAATATTTACTTTGTACTTACGTATATTGTATTTTCTCTAATAAAGATATAAATTAAAAAAGGATGTCTTTTAAGTATTTAATTGTATCTATTAACATTTTTAGAGCATTATTTATGTCTCCATGAGAAGTTGAATAAAATTCCCCTCTTGAATTCAACCAGAAATGATTTAGAACTATCAAATAATTAGCAGCTCCTGTGAATAGAATTTACACAATTTGCTCCCAATAGACATATTAGGTATATACCTGAATGTGAATTTTTACTATTGATTATAACAATCGAAAGGAAGGTGTCGAAACGTTACTTTCATTTCAAAACTAAATCATTTATCTATTCTTGCTGAATAATGGCAACTTCTTCCTTTTATTAAATGTATATTGTCATTAAATCTAGTTCATAGGGATTATAATCCGTACTTAGTAATATTAGACTGTAAAGTACAGTAATAAAATGTTACATCTTGTTCTCCTTATATAATCAGTATTTATTCCTGTAGGATTTTCTCAACTATAAGGCTTTAAGTTTTTTCTCACCTTCACTCAGATTTCGCTGCAGCTTCACTAGTTATCAGATTCTTCAAAATGACCTCAGGAGTATTTTCCAGCAATAACGGAAACTCTCGTCCAAAGTGATGACTTTTTGCACCAGGTGCAGGTAAGTTAGATCTAGTTAGTCCCATCGCAGTAACGCGGCTCCGTACTTCCACCAGCCTATATATACTCCCGGGGGAGATTGGTGTGGGGGAGAGGCTTCACAGTAACAAGTTATCCGATCACCTCACTTGTAATCTCATCCATTGATACTCCACTATTCTACTTACTCCAATTAGGCAATAACAACAAACCCATGAGATTAACTTCCCAGAAAACTGACTGATGAGTTGATCTCAAGAATCAGATGTTGACTCAATTTACCCATAGCAACATGGCTCTCAAATGAACCCTTAATAACAGTTATAGATATTTGCGATAGCAATAACCAATGACAGCGTGACCTTGGATTGAGTATCGTGAAACCCTAGCTGACTAAACCCCTTATTGCCGGTTGAACCAGTACCGCTACTTCCTTTTGTTCAGACAATCAATGGTAACAGATACCAGAGCGTTGATTGTGATAGGCTGCCACTGACGCAGATGATACATACTTTTGTTACATTTTGCATTCGTCAATATCTCGTATCACATGTTGTAGCTACTGATATTCTATGAACTCTTAGCGTATTTACCAATTACAATAATAGTTTGTTCAGTACGTGTATTAGTAACTAAACTTCCTTTATTATTATATACCTTTAAAATAATCTTTTTCTCACTATTACATCAACCTCTTTACTACACTAATCCAAAGACATGAATTATAAAATTTGAACACGTTCTTCATCTCCTTTAGAATTAGCAAAGTTGTTAGCTATTTTTCCCAGCCAATCTTTCGAATTTTAATGTGAGCAGATAATAAGTTTATTAATAAAACTAAGCAACAGAGGAGAAGTTTGCAAAAGAGTTAGGTTTTTGTTCCTGTGCAATCTTCAAAGAAGTCTCTCGCATAGGAGCTACAAGTTCCTGCCTTCAGTCTACTAAAGATTATTAGCAAAAAGAACCAGCATTGACGATATTGAATTAGAACTTGCGACAACTTTGCCAGCCATTAATAAAATGTTCATATATAACGCTAGCAGTGAGTAACTTTAACAACTTACAAAATGATGTAATCTCTAAAGCCATCTCAAGTTGAAGAGTCTGGGGAGAATTAGGTTCAATATTTTCATCTAAAATGGAAGTGTGGTCACAGTTTCCAGGGGGAAAGTTACGGTGGCGCCATAAAAGATTAAGGGGTGTCGTCTCTAATCTCACAATCTCTTGGAACTAAAATGCAGTCAATTTTATAGGCTCTTTCAAAGAATTAATTGTTGCAATATATCATTATTGTTTATTCAAAAATAGTTTAAATTCTATTGATAAATATCATAACTGTAAGTAGTGCAGCTTGCTTAGCAACAACGTGATTGCTATCATATTAACTTTATTAAATAATTATACACTATACCTAAATACCTTTACACATCACGTGTAAGATAGCAGGAAGTATATGTATGCAGTCACAGAAATATGTACAGTAATGCTATAAAAAAATGAAATTAACTCAAATTGTATTTTCCAGATTTATAAAGGAAGTTTAAGGATAGGTTGAATAGTGTGCTAGTATATTTTGCCTAACTCCTATTGCTTATAGATGTTTTAACTGATTATGAGTTAACTATGTACAGCCTTGGCCAAAAGTATTAGGCCACCATGGGTTTTTATGGTTTTTCAAAGAAAAGGTAATGAAACTAGTTCTAATCAAACAAATATTGTATATTGATCAATAAACAACTATTCTAATACTTGGTCAAGCCCCCTTTGGCTTTTATAACCGCCTTTATGCGGTTAGGCATGGAGTCGACAAGCCTTTTACAATTTTCAAGATTAATTTCGCCCAATTATTCTTTAAGTTTTTGGTATAACTGATCTTTGTTCTTGATTGGGATGTTCCTAATGGCATTTCCAAGAGTTCCCCACAAGTGCTCAATAGGGTTCAAGTCTGGGCTCTGAGCTGGCCACTCCATCATGTTGATGCCCTTTTCTTTGAACCAGTCACGGCTTTTCTTTGCTGTGTGGCATGAAGCATTGTCCTGTTAAAGAAAATGTTGTCTGGAGACTCTCCCGGGTGCAAAATGGCAATGGATGGGCTAAACACTTCAGAAAGCATGGCGGTGTAAGTGGCTGAAGTCATTCTCCTTTGACACAAAAACATTTCACCGGGCCCTGAGGAAGACATGCAGGCCCATATCATCACGGAGCCACCGTCATATTTCATAGTTGGGACTAGGCATTCAGCCTTATATGCCTCCCCAACTCTTCAACGAACATAGGCCGCGCCAGAGGTGCCAAAAATCTGAGAGAAAATGTAAAACATTGAAATATTTTTTCTTATGTCATTATCAGGTCAAACACTGCAATAAATTGGTGCGTTTCAATAGGTAATTTCACTAGATGATTTGGTTAACATACCTCATAATTACTTCCATCAGACCAGATCACCTTAGACCATTGCTCGCTGGTCCAAGCCGAGTGATTTTTGGCCCATTGGAGACGCTTCTTTTTATCTGTCTCAGATATGAACGGCTTCCTTCTAGCTTTACACCCTCTCAGACCATGATCCAAAAGCCTTTTTTCTAACTGTTCTTGCAGAAATTTTTGCATTGCTCTCCTCGTTAAATTCTGCAGCCAGCTCTGAAGCTGTTTTTCTTCTGTTTCTAAGGGACTGCCTTATCAGAGATCGGTCCTCTCGAGGTGTTGTGCACTTCTTTCTACCTGACCTTTGTGCAGTTTTAACATCTTTAGTGTCCAAAAATCGTTTTAAAGTTGTTTGAACTGCACATCTCAAACATTTCACATTTTCAGCGATTTTTCTTTGACTGAGCCCATCTTTATGGTGCGCAATAATTTGTCCTCTCGCAAATTCACTCAGTTCCCTTTTTTTAGGCATGTTTACATATAAATAGGCTTATACCTAAATAACCTGGAAGAATTCATGATAAAAAGCTTAAAAACAATGATGAAGCACTAAATCTGAACGGGGCTTATGGGTGAAGATGATACTATAGGGATTAAAAATCAATACGGGTTGCTGCACGGTAAACATAATTAAACATAATTTTAATACTGAATTTTAATATTGAATAATGCACCATATTCTCAATTGCAAACGATATACATTGACTTTTACAATTGAAAACCGTGAAAAGCTGAGGTGGCCTAATACTTTTGGCCAAGGCTGTATATATAAATGAATCGATTGTAAAACAAATAATCACAATGGATTTTGCTAAAATTAATAAAATATTTACATTCTAACTAATTTGCATGTATTCAACCAACACCGATTTCTTTGATTTATTTCCTCAATAATTTATTAATAATCGATGAAACTTCAGAGGTAATTTGATACTATAAGTTTTTACAGAAGAAGCCACACGTTGAATTTATTCTCAGTCAAATACAAAATAAAATCTCAATTTCTTAATGTAAATATTGAAAATACCATGAATGGAATGCATGATCAACTTCATCAAAACCCTATATTCTGTATAAAGCATCAAACATTCTGATATATGTATGTATAAGGTATAGTAGTTCGAATGGTCAATTATGATTTAAAAGATAGCAATTCAAAGCAAACAATACTCCATATATTCTAACTCTCAATTATTACGATGTTCTGTAATTGTTTTAAGAGAATTCAAATTCATTTTATTTTCAATTTCAAGAAATTTCGAGAAATCTTAAAGAAATTAAAAATCTAGGGGATAAATCCGCCTTTCGAAATTCCACACTGAAAAATTCCCGCCGGGGAGAATTCCGTCGGGCAAAATTCCTGTTTCCTTGTCCACGTACAAAATACGATGGTAGATCTGCCATCGCAGAAGCTCAAACCATCAAATACTGTGCATTTTGACGTCTCGTCAGAATTCTTCTCACGAATGAACTTGATTCATTTAGTTCACAACCTGATGAATGTCCATTCATTTCCCCATCACCATTTTAGATGGTATATTTATGGCTCATATCTTCATTCAGCATTCGATACATTGAAGTTTTACTAACAATGAATTCTGCAGCCAGTTTACGAAGAAGTCGACATTGGTTTCTACTCCACTTCTCCCGCGTGGTTTTACTGCGCTTATTTTACAGCTTCTCCTGGTTTACCAGAGGTTGAACTAGTTTTCTTGAACTTTTGAACAATTTCCAAACAGTTTGAAATATTCATATCAACTTTCTTGCAAATGATGAGTTAATTAGTCTCGCTATCTTTGTAGAGCTTGATCACTATAAGGCTGAGACAATATGCTTTTTAATTAAACTCTATTGGATCGTTCTAAACCTGCAGTACATAGTGTTAGATACCATTTTGTTTGGTTTCGTATATGATATTCTTGGGATCTTTTTTTGAAAGCATATTGTCCCAGCAAATTGATCACTATTTTTCTATCTACAGTCATTATGCAAAATATGAATTTGAAGTTAAAATGCCTGACTATCACACTGCCTATGGGTCCCTAGGATAATATACAGTTTATATAATTAAACATCGAGAGTGAATGATTTACTTGATGCTGATTGTTTTAATTCTGATAGACCCTGTAGCGGTACAGATAATCGAAACCTAAATTTTAGAATCGCCATAACGCCTATTATTGTCGTGTACAGTAAATATATAAATCATAATTTATAGTAATTTTAGACATAGTTAAGAATGTCCGACGAAACATGATAGACTATAATTATGTGTAAATATTTATGATAAATTATACGATTCGATTTATGCCGAACAATTTATCGCTGTAGATACATGACTTTTTAGTCGTCTATTATATTTGGTGTGCACAGTTTTCCGACTGGGATGCAAGATAATTCCCTGCCCATCACCACTAAACCAATCAGCAAAAGTTATTGCAGGCAGCAGCTCTCACTATTTCCAAGCATTTTTCGTAATAACATTTTCGATGTTCTCTGTTAAGAAATATTACAGAAATCTATTGAAACTTTTTGAATTTATTTTACATCGCAAACTAACTAGAAAAAAATAAGAATTGCACAAATATTTCTTAAACTGTTTTAAAATTAATATCCAAATCATATTAGATGAGAGAAGAAATCTTGTTTCAAAATTTTAAATCAATACGAAGATGAAAAACATCTTTTACGATCAAATTATTCGGCATTTATATAAAAAAAAGTCCTGTCCAAATTATTGCTGATGTGCCACATCTACAGATTTCTGTCCCAAAATAAGGCCGCCTTCCGTGTACGGATTAATGTCTTCAAATCGCAATTAGCAGACTAATCACATAGATAAACTTTATATTTTTTATTATTGGTATAATGTTATAAAATTAAATCTATTGTCAAAGTTTTTATAATGATTGAAGAAACACTTTTAATAATAATACTCAAACTCTTTAATATTGATATTGGTTAGGCACAGATTGACTTATTTATATTTTTAATGATATACATATTTTAATTGTATTAAACTTCAAAAAAATGGGAACAACTGTATTGAGCATTGAATCTACATAATATTGTGATTTAATATTAGAAAACAAAAATTATTACATTGAAAAGTAATTATTTTAAGCAGTTATAACGGTGCCATCTTGATATCAACTTATATATTATCTATTTAATTTAAAGAACCAATAAATGTGGCTATGTAAATATTGCTGTAAAAGTACATGTAAGATATTAAGATAACTTTCAGATAACCCTCTTACTATACAATATTCAAGGCATAGCTTATAATAGGTATAGCTTATAATAGGTATAGCTTATAATAGGTATAGTTTATTATAGAAATAGTTTATTTTAGGTACAGCTTATTATAGGTATAGCTTATTATATATATAGATATAGCTTATTATGAGAATAGCTTATAATAGGTGTAGTTTATTATAGGTATAGCTTATATATTAATAACACTATATCAATTCCTCATAAAATCAATATATACAAAATCACTCTATAATTATAAAACTCAAGATTACTTTAAGCTGTAATAAGATATTTTGCATTATTAATAATTAATTAGTAAAAAACATTTTAATTTCTTGGAAATCATAGAATAACTTGTGACAGAAAATTAGAATTTTGTCCAAAAAATAATTACAACCCATCGATAGTAATAATCTTATTATATATCTAATAAAACTAAATCAAAATTTTCCTTACACTACCATTAAAAAACATAATCTCATGTTCTATATTCAATTAATGTTAGACATAAAGCATTATCGTTTTGCGGTGAAGTCTTTCCCACTGCAGACAGACAAAAAGTTTTGCCTATTTGCGAGATGTGTCTGTAATGACTCTGATTTGCTGCTGATTGGCAGATAAAAAAGCACTAACTCTATTACACACATAACTTTGTCTTCTTACGCGGAAGAGAAAAGAGGATCGCCTGGCAACATCACAGACATTCGATTGCCACATCCTCATCTCTTTATTCGATTTCGATAGGATAGAACATATGAAAAGACAGAGTTACTGACTTACGGGGTTTACCTCTGAAGAACATTCGGATTTGGGCAGTGGAGTGGAAAATAATGGCGGTAGGGTAAATTACAAAATATCGGTCAGTGTCATATCTTCGGTCATATAAGAAAAAACGATATTATAATTGTTATTTCATTTTATTTTTACCTGCAGGTATCATGGATACCAACCAATATAAAAATTAAATAATAATTGTAATATCGTTTTTTCTTATATGACCGAAGATGTGACACTGACCGATAATTCGTAATTTACCCGATATGAACATTGTGAGCGAATGAATTTAATTCAAGAGTGATAATTCTTACTAAAATTGTAACCAAATTATATGAATTAATTCAACTAATAGTTTAAATTCTATATATAATTTTCTATTTATCTTTATTGAACGTTAACTAGAATATTCTTTTGACATTTATGTGACTATTTTCCCTCTTCTCTCTTGGTCATGACTACTGTGACTATTTTCCCTCTTCTCTCTTGGTCATGACTACTGTGACTATTTTCCCTCTTCTCTCTTGGTCATGACTACTGTGACTATTTTCCCTCTTCTCTCTTGGTCATGACTACTGTGACTATTTTCCCTCTTCTCTCTTGGTCATGACTACTGTGACTATTTTCCCTCTTCTCTCTTGGTCATGACTACTGTGACTATTTTCCCTCTTCTCTCTTGGTCATGACTACTGTGACTATTTTCCCTCTTCTCTCTTGGTCATGACTACTGTGACTATTTTCCCTCTTCTCTCTTGGTCATGACTACTGTGACTATTTTCCCTCTTCTCTCTTGGTCATGACTACTGTGACTATTTTCCCTCTTCTCTCTTGGTCATGACTACTGTAACTATTTTCCCTCTTCTCTCTTGGTCATGACTACTGTGACTATTTTCCCTCTTCTCTCTTGGTCATGACTAGTGTGACTATTTTACCTCTTCTCTCTTGGTCATGACTACTGTGACTATTTTCCCTCTTCTCTCTTGGTCATGACTACTGTGACTATTTTCCCTCTTCTCTCTTGGTCATGACTACTGTGACTATTTTCCCTCTTCTCTCTTGGTCATGACTACTGTGACTATTTTCCCTCTTCTCTCTTGGTCATGACTACTGTAACTATTTTCCCTCTTCTCTCTTGGTCATGACTACTGTGACTATTTTCCCTCTTCTCTCTTGGTCATGACTACTGTGACTATTTTCCCTCTTCTCTCTTGGTCATGACTACTGTGACCATTTTCCCTCTTCTCTCTTGGTCATGACTACTGTGACTATTTTCCCTCTTCTCTCTTGGTCATGACTACTGTGACTATTTTCCCTCTTCTCTCTTGGTCATGACTACTGTGACTATTTTCCCTCTTCTCTCTTGGTCATGACTACTGTGACTATTTTCCCTCTTCTCTCTTGGTCATGACTACTGTGACTATTTTCCCTCTTCTCTCTTGGTCATGACTACTGTGACTATTTTCCCTCTTCTCTCTTGGTCATGACTACTGTGACTATTTTCCCTCTTCTCTCTTGGTCATGACTACTGTGACTATTTTCCCTCTTCTCTCTTGGTCATGACTACTGTGACTATTTTCCCTCTTCTCTCTTGGTCATGACTACTGTGACTATTTTCCCTCTTCTCTCTTGGTCATGACTACTGTGACTATTTTCCCTCTTCTCTCTTGGTCATGACTACTGTGACTATTTTCCCTCTTCTCTCTTGGTCATGACTACTGTGACTATTTTCCCTCTTCTCTCTTGCTCGGTTCAAGGTTGTCATACAATAGATAAATTTAGTGTATTAATACTCTTTGATGCGAGCAATCATTAGATGATGCACAGTAATTGAGTTCACGTGATGAGTCCGTGCATTGGATTATGATGTACACAGTGACCCTCCAGAGGCTTATTGCTTTCGCTATAAAGAATTAAAGGGTAAATATAGTAACTTATGCACCTTTCAAATCCTTTCTACTATTGATTGATCTTTCGATTTAGATTACTTTGGCTAGGAACTTCATTTTCTATTGAATTTAGTAGACTATATTACGAAACGATGGTCATGAAATTGAAAATGTTCACCATATTTTTATGAAATTTCGGACTTACACAATGTAGGTTCGTTTAATTGAAAATTGACTTCATTTACGTACAAAGAATGAAGCTATTGGTATTAAAAGTGTATATTACTGACGCAACTTACTTTAATTCTACCAAAAATGCAAAATAATCTAGAAGGAAAGATATATTCAAGAAAATATAGAGCATTCTGTTTGTTCAGTGCATTTTTAAAATGCCCAATAATAGTAATATAACTTTTAATATAAGTTAAATGAAATATGTGGCAATGATAACAACCAAAGATGTATCAATTCCACTCTGGGACTCGTCCCATTGACGCCAAGCGGTCTGCACTCTATATTTATACAATTAGGACCAAATTTATAGGCATGACGATGCTAGTTCTGAGAATGTGACGCATGTTATACACTGCCCTGCAGTCATGTAAGTCCCTCTCTGCTTACAGTGCATTGCTAGTTTGAAAGTACTGCAATGTTGACGTCAAGCGACTCTTCCTATTGTGTCACTTGCATTCCAATATCTGTCCTATATTGGTTGAGAGATGAATTTCACTGATATTCATTCCAATTATTTCACATTAATTCCTATTTTCCATCACTCTAATAAAGCATCATTATCTATTCGAATCATAGTACCTAATTAAAGATATAAAATCACTTAATGTTCAGTGCAAGTAAGTTAGGGAAGGTATACAGAGACCTGTGGTGGCTTATATTTTGGTAACCATAGATATTAGGTATTTACGTATCACAGAGCAAACACAACGAACCTTTGTACAGGATTACACGCACTGTTTCTAGGTGCATTATTAACATATTTATATACGTATTTGTATAACGTGCAATATATAACAACGGGGAGTCTAAAGTCTACTAGAACGTTACTTCATGTTTGCTCTAATGAAGGAAGGATTCAGAGAAAGAATTTGATAGGATTATATTCCCAGAAAGTCCTTAGGGAGGAAGTTCCTATTATTCCTATTTTTCATTCCAATAATTATCTGATTGATTCACATTGGATAAAAATGTATCCGCAATACCAGAGAGGGGCATTTAATGATATAATGTGAACTGAACTATAAACTAGGATTATTTATTCTATATTTGTTTCAATATGTGTATGTGTCTAATATTATGTCAACAAATAGGAGTTATAAAACAATATTTATATTTTCTTTTGATCAGTCAGAATTAAAGCTTAAATATAATTTTATTATTTCAATCATTAACAAAGCTCATTATTTAGCATGTTTTATAAAAAAAATTGTGGTTTTCTTGTAACGAAGCTTATAGAAGCATACACTATTTGGTGGTGGTATTCATCTTATTATCATCGACAGATTGACTATTATTGTTCAGTATTTTCGCTATTTGTTGTGAAAAGGTCAGTTCATGACAAGTTAATTAAGTGCATGGATTAAAAGCATTGATTTATGCGCTAACTTTGAAGAGTAAAAAGCAGATATGGAAATGAGAGGAGACCACAAAATGATTTGAGCAGCGGGCTAAATTTGATCCACCATTTTAGTGTAAAAAAGTAAGAAATGTTGAGCCGGTTGGCAGAGGAAAACTTTTTAATAATTCATTTGATGATATATTGCTGTTTTGTTTATTTCTTTATACACGTTCAAGAACATATACAATATTTTCACATAAATGCTGTAGATGAAATGTGTCGGTGCGTATATGATATGGATTGTTATATACAAATAAAATGTTTGATAGACGTTTATTTTATAAATATTATTGAAGAGCTAATTAACACTGAAAAGATATTGTAATTCACATCAGAAATGTTTTTTTTTAAATTGCATTTTAATAGCACTTGAAATGCGTCAAATGATATTATAAATATGTTACTTTGAGAAAATGAATTATTGTTTGAATAATTAGTGCCAGTGTGAAAACAGAGCGTCGCAAGTTAAAATAGTTTTTGCTACTTTCTTGATGTTCTTCTAGCCATATCCATCAGTGAAGTTTGTGACACATCGCACTAGAGAGTTCATTGAATCTGATTTTTCCTCATAAACTTGGATTTCTGCAGCCGCCCAGAATTGAAAGTCCAAATGGATGAGATTTGGACTGTGAGCTGGCCAGGGATTTTCCGTCCTTCTGCAGATGACTCCACCTCAAAACTTGGATTTTAAAATTACTAGAACTGCATTGTGAAATGTGGTGGAGATCTGACTCGCAACAGCCAGCAGAGAGTAGAACGAGTTGTGGAACGGCACAAAGAGAACGAGCTGTGGAATGGCACAAAGAGAACGAGATGTGGAACGGCACAAAGAGAACGAGATGTGGAACGGCACAAAGAGAACGAGTTATGGAATGGCACAAAGAGAACGAGTTATGGAATGGCACAAAGAGAACGAGTTATGGACTAGCTCAGAGAGAACGAGTTATGGAACGGTACAGAGAGTAGAACGAGTTATGGAATGGCACAGAGAGAACGATTTATGGAATGGCACATAGAATAGAACGAGTCTCTCACAACTATGTACTGTAATTAAGCTATACGCTACAAATAAATATCATATTCATCATTATAAACCACTATCGCTACTCGATAACTTTTTTATGTAGACTGAAAAAGTTCTTTTTGCTTCCAAGGATTCCCTCGATGATTTTGGATGGCCATTTTATTCTGGGTAGAAATTGTCTGGCCATTCTTAGCCATTTGAATTCAGAACAAATCGAAATATTGATCATTATCTTATTTGGAGAAATATGAGTCTAGTAGTGCAATATAATATTTTCAATTACAATCTCTTTTATATTAAAATATAAGTTTCGTCAATTCAATTTCAATCAACTAATCAATATTAAAGACATCATTTGTATAATTGAAATTCATGATAATATATTCATTAGTGTTACAAGTTATTTATTTATACATAATCGACATATTGTTTAGACTACATTTTAACTCTTGTGATTCTTTGACGGGTCATATTTTTATAATAATTAGTACATGCTTTCCTATCAATGTTAAAGAGAAACTATAAATACATCTCTATTGAAACAGTTCATGAATATAATGTTAAATATCATGTGGCAGTTCAATAATAATTTGAACAGTGATTCTAAACTGTTTGGATTAATTTAGTTGACTTTTAAGTAAGTATTCAGAAATTATAAGTTATTGCTGTGTTCATGTAATTATTGATTAAGGTTAAATAATTTCAATTGGAAGTGTTATCATAGGCACCAATTAGACAAATGCTAAACTAATTAATTAATATTATCAATAATTAATGGTTCTCATCAAAAGAAAATTCTATTACTATACATTCACTACTGTGCTTCTCATTCTTCTGAAGATTTTGATGCCAGGATTATACATAGCAGAGTATTGATGACTGGTGGCTTCTTAAGCCCATTCTATACTAGCAGTTTCACCGCCGCGTTTTCAATGCCCTGTTTACGCGTCATCAACTAATCACGGTTAATTGAATGGAAAGCAAATTTGCATACTATACTATAGCGTTGCTACCGCGTTATAATCATTTAACCGTGATTAATTGAAGAAGCGGAAACGGGGCAGTGAAAACGCGGCGTTGAAACACTAACAATATATAGTGATCCTGATGTATATTAACTATATTGTTAGTAACACAAATCGCCATAACCATTCTACTCGTCATGCTAATAATATAGTGCTCCCACGCTATAGATGTGAAAAACTAAATGTTCCTTATTGTATAACTATAAGGGATGTAAATTATGGAATGAATTGGAAAATAACATTAAAAATTGTTCTTCATATGCCATTTTTAAAAACAAGTTTAATAAATCGATGGTCCTTGAATACCTCTAATGATAGAATATAACCTGTAATCACTGTATACAATCATCTTTTGATTTTATTTTTTTATTATCTAGTTCTATATAGGAAACCATTATAGTCAAAGACTATCCCGGGTCTCGATCAAAGTTTATATTCTGTATTTTATTGTGGAAGAGTATCGATTGCCCGAATCTATACTCTTAAAGTTTGGGCACATTGAGTTTAAATAAATAGTATAGTATGGGCCTTAAAGTTTAATAATAGCGATATTTCGATCCGATTTCTTTGATAGTTTTCAAGTTAAATAATAATTTCATAAAAAACACATGCAGTTATTATTTTACTTTTAATAAGCCAGCAGAGTCAGTAATGCCCTACAGTTCTGCTTATGTTTTCACAAATAGGTAAAGACTGTATAATAGGTAGGTATGAGATGGTAAAGACTGTACAATAGGTAGGTATGAGATGGTAAAGACTGTACAATAGGTAGGTATGAGATGGTAAAGACTGTACAATAGGTAGGTATGAGATGGTAAAGACTGTATAATAGGTAGGTATGAGATGGTAAAGACTGTACAATAGGTAGGTATGAGATGGTAAAGACTGTACAATAGGTAGGTATGAGATGGTAAAGACTGTACAATAGGTAGGTATGAGATGGTAAAGACTGTACAATAGGTAGGTATGAGATGGTAAAGACTGTACAATAGGTAGGTATGAGATGGTAAAGACTGTACAATAGGTAGGTATGAGATGGTAAAGACTGTACAATAGGTAGGTATGAGATGGTAAAGACTGTACAATAGGTAGGTATGAGATGGTAAAGACTGTACAATAGGTAGGTATGAGATGGTAAAGACTGTACAATAGGTAGGTATGAGATGGTAAAGACTGTACAATAGGTAGGTATGAGATGGTAAAGACTGTACAATAGGTAGGTATGAGATGGTAAAGACTGTATAATAGGTAGGTATGAGATGGTAAAGACTGTACAATAGGTAGGTATGAGATTGTAAAGACTGTACAATAGGTAGGTATGAGATGGTAAAGACTGTACAATAGGTAGGTATGAGATGGTAAAGACTGTACAATAGGTAGGTATGAGATGGTAAAGACTGTACAATAGGTAGGTATGAGATGGTAAAGACTGTACAATAGGTAGGTATGAGATGGTAAAGACTGTACAATAGGTAGGTATGAGATGGTAAAGACTGTATAATAGGTAGGTATGAGATGGTAAAGACTGTACAATAGGTAGGTATGAGATGGTAAAGACTGTACAATAGGTAGGTATGAGATGGTAAAGACTGTACAATAGGTAGGTATGAGATGGTAAAGACTGTACTGTATCATAGATACCATTTCTCTCAACAGGATGAATACTCTTAATAATTATATCTCATCAAATTTGATGCAAATTATCTCTCTTTTTTTTCTTTCTTCGTTTCACAGAAAAAGTGTCTTTGGGAAGTGGGCTTTCATTTACCAATTTTTTATAGGGCGACTAGAGCTAGAACCCCCTGACGGTCTAAAGGGGGACGATGTTATTCAAAACCATAATATATATATATTTTTCTTTTTTGGTTTGAAAAAGAATGTTAGACTGTACTTTCATGTCCCAACTTTTTTGGTGACTATAGGCACTACAACCTACCCTTGCCCCAAAGTAGGCATGGGCATTTACCTTTTTTGGCTATTATTTACCTATTTTTGTTTTGGGCCGAAAACTAAGTTGTTGGGTCTTTTGTTAAATGAGAATTTTCCCCGTAAAATGAATAGAACGGAATATGAGTTTTCACGATACAAGAAACCAAAGACAGTTTTGGAATCATCGAAAGATTTCTAAAAAATGGAATTTTTCTAATTTCCACAATCTCTTGCTTTTTATTACAGTTCAAAACCAATTATCTAAGTTTTTTGTAAATTTTCGTTGGTCATCGAAAATCACTTATCAAAAAAAAACGGTAAAAAAAGTGATAAGTCAGCTTCTACAACAGGTAAAGCTCTTACAGCGGATGATCTTTGAACGGACAAAGGACAAAAACTGTCAGTTCTAATGGACTTTAGATCGCTACAACGAACTCTTTAAATAATATTTTTTAACAAATATTTTTTCGTCTACCGAGTATCTAGTCAAACGTTGATTATAATCAGAGGTATTACAATTGACAATCAACACTTAATGTATTATTTTTTTTTTAAGATTTTCATTATTTTGATTTTGTTACCCTTTTCTGTCACATTTTCTTTAATTAGAAAATGTGAATAGAAATTTGAAAAAGGTGTGACTATTCTATATTCTATTTTAAAATATTATTCATTTATTTTTACTAAACAAAAAATAAGGAATCAAGAAATTAAATAGTTTATTTTTATATTGTGTTCAGTTTTATATACGATTATTTATTATGCTATGTGCATTAGTTTGCATGTTGGTACATAGATATCTATGTAAGTGAAGTTGAAAAATAACACCATTTTTATCATATTTTATAGTACTTTAAGCGGTACACGGAAAACTGCCAGGCGGAAAACTGCCGAAGCGGAAAACCGCCAGGCGAAAAACTGCCAGGCGTAAAGCTGCCAATCATTTACTGGCAATTTAAAAACTTTAGTCAATAATAACATTTTAATTTATAATTAAACGTTAAGGAGTTAAGGAACATTCATTTTTACTTAGTATACAAAACAAAAATAATAGTTAAATGTAGAAAATTTATTCGAAAAATATGTAAATATATAAATATTAAAGATATATATGAAATATTATGTAAAAATTAAAAACTAAAATCTTTCTTAGAAAAGGTTTAAAATACTAAGAGAGGAAACAAAGAAATATTAGTATTAGGGACAGAGTACAATTTTTTTGTTTACACAACGCATCTTTAAATTATCAGTTCATAACGCGCTAACTGTCTAATTTTTTTTATAATTTGAGAATTGAACAAGCCTTCAAGCTTAATATTCGCGGGGTTTAACGTTTGCTTTTGAACCGAAGGTTATATTGCTGACATTAATATAGGAAATTAAAAACAATGGTCTATATACGTAACTTAACATGTTTTTAAAATATACGTGACATAGCAAATAAGTATAAAATGGTAATTGTTACTTCCTTATGTGTGCTGAAGTTTTGTTTACTGTGTGTTTAATGAGGTAGCTTTGTTGAAAAATAATTTTCATTTGGATATTAAGTAATCCAATATCTATATTTTTATTACTGTAAAAATGAATATCCCCTTAACCTCTTAACAAAGGACTGACGCCGTATATTTAATTATAAATGTTCTTTAAATGTGTTTATAACTTAATAATAAAAGTAAAAAATACATAAATTCCCATTAAGTGACTGGCAGTTTTCCGCCTGGCTGTTTTCCGCATGGCAGTTTTCCACTTCGGCAGTTTTCTGCCTGGCAGTTTTCCGTTTGACAGTTTTCAGCCTGGCAGTTTTCCGGACACCTTTTAAGCGACAGTTATACCTACCTTATTATTTCGTACATTTATATAAGTAATAATTTATATAAGTCAAATTAAAAATTTTCTTTTATAATAATCTGAGATTGTTTACCTTCATTATGATTTCTTTGAAATGTGAAATGTTGTTAAGGAAAACTTACAAAGTTTAGATCCCCAACTAAACTAAATAATGTATCGTTGCAACGAACGCTTTACCGGTAAATGTACTGGGCGTTCTAGGAACTTTACCTGAACTTTGTTAGATAATGTTACAATGATTCTGAAACTGTCTTGATTTTAAATCCAACTTATGATATCATAGAAAATTTTCTTTTATTACAAAAGCAAATACATTTCTATGGCCAACGGTTGACGTAGGTACTATGGGCTTAGACGAAGCTTTTCCCTCGATAAACACAAAAATCCCTAGTTAAGTTATTTTCTATAATATTCATTTGAAAACCATTCTACTATTTGCGTCCGTTTGATCCTGACATCCTGAATCCCATGTCCTCCATTGACAAACTCTGATGCTAAGTTTGCTTTCTAATTAACTGGTATATGTTTCGCAAGTTTGGCTACCTAACTTGGTCCCAATGCTGCGCTGATGCTATACCCCGGAACTGGCGAGAGGTCTTCCATTTCAACTTCATACAGTTAGTCAAACATACTGTCTTGAAACGGGAGCAACTTCTAACACTAATCCGTTATGAAGCTTATACATTAAATAGATATTGTCAATATAATGAAATTATTAATTTAAAACCATGATTCACCCAAATATAGCTCAACGATGTGTATGATCGCTCTCTTTAATATATATTTTATATATTTACTTTCCTTTAATCGAAAGGAAACTATTCAATATGTGTCACTTCTTGCTGTTTAAATGTACTCTCTTCAGTCTTCAGTGAGTTTCAAATATTCTCTGATATGCTAAAGTCATTTGACTCTAAAAGTTAAATAATAATATTTACAGCATTACTAGCTTATCCTATTGAGTATTTAAGAGAAGAATACCTTACTATTATGAGTAGAATCCGATTGACATCATTTTACATTACTAAGAATGATGTCAAACATATGCTCTGCTATATTGGAATTCATCCAAAACATTTCAAATACTCCCCAACTTTTGCTACATGCCATGTTGTTGATAATGGAGTGTATCTGCCTCTGAGGCTTTCATCATAGAATTTAAAGACAGAGCACTCAGATAAGATTCCATCCCTGCCCGCCATATTGCTTTCTCCTTCAAAGGATTTTTTCGGCGACCAATTTCATCATTTCATCTCCGGCAACATTTTTTCCGGCCTTACTTTAATGTTGAGTAAAAGTTGTAGAAAGCAATCTTCAGCAAGGGTTTATTCGTTTGCAGTTCGTATTAAAGTTACTAATTGCATTAAGGGTAGAGTGAGGGGAACAAAAACTGGGGGATAATGATGCTTCATTCATTTAACGGGGAAATGGAGTGGAAACTAAAGTTAGACTTTTAATATAAATACCTATTAACTATATTGAGCAATAATGAGTTTGATAATATTTAATGTGGTATTATTGTGTCCATATAATTCCATTCAATATTTTTAAATAAATTACGGTATTTAATTGTTCCTATTTAGTTAAACTTTTTCTCTGTTAATGAGTTTGAATCTCTGTGAATTTGAGCACCTCTTGAAGCTAATGAAAAGACAGTGCACCTCTTGATGCTAATGAAAAGACAGAGCACCTCTTGAAGCTAATGAGAAGACAGTGCACCTCTTGAAGCTAATGAAAAGACAGTGCACCTCTTGAAGCTAATGAAAAGACAGAGCACCTCTTGAAGCTAATGAAAAGACAGTGCACCTCTTGAAGCTAATGAAAAGACAGTGCACCTCTTGAAGCTAATGAAAAGACAGTGCACCTCTTGAAGCTAATGAAAAGACAGAGCACCTCTTGAAGCTGATGAAAAGACAGTGCACCTCTTGAAGCTAATGAAAAGACAGTGCACCTCTTGAAGCTAATGAAAAGACAGTGCACCTCTTGAAGCTAATGAAAAGACAGTTCACCTCTTGAAGCTAATGAAAAGACAGTGCACCTCTTGAAGCTAATGAAAAGACAGTGCACCTCTCGAAGCTAATGAAAAGACAGAGCACCTCTTGAAGCTAATGAAAAGACAGTGCACCTCTTGAAGCTAATGAAAAGACAGTTCACCTCTTGAAGCTAATGAAAAGACAGAGCACCTCTTGAAGCTAATGAAAAGACAGTGCACCTCTTGAAGCTAATGAAAAGACAGTGCACCTCTTGAAGCTAATGAAAAGACAGTGCACCTCTTGAAGCTAATGAAAAGACAGAGCACCTCTTGAAGCTAATGAAAAGACAGTGCACCTCTTGAAGCTAATGAAAAGACAGTTCACCTCTTGAAGCTAATGAAAAGACAGAGCACCTCTTGAAGCTAATGAAAAGACAGTGCACCTTTTGATGCTAATGAAAAGACAGTGCACCTCTTGAAGCTAATGAAAAGACAGAGCACCTCTTGATGCTAATGAAAAGACAGTGCACCTCTTGAAGCTAATGAAAAGACAGTGCACCTCTTGCTCCTCTTTTCTGTCTGCTAATCAAGAGACAGTGCTCCTCTGTCTGCTAATCAAGAGACGGTGCTCCTCTTGCTCCTCTGTCTGCTAATCAAGAGACAGTGCTCCTCTTGCTCCTCTGTCTGCTAATCAAGAGACAGTGCTCCTCTGTCTGCTAATCAAGAGACAGTGCTTCTCTTGCTCCTCTGTCTGCTAATCAAGAGACAGTGCTCCTCTTGCTCTTCTGTCTGCTAATCAAGAGACGGTGCTCCTCTTGCTCCTCTGTCTGCTAATCAAGAGACGGTGCTCCTCTTGGTCTTCTGACTACTACTCCAATTCTTTCTCCTCTTGCTCCTGATGCTCCTCTTGCTCCTCTCCTCTCCTCTGCTAATCAATCCTAGGAATTTCCCTTACAGAATTTCCCTTAACTTCTCCACGCATCAATCATAATTTGTCGATAATTCGTCAAAAAGCTTTTCTTTTCGCCTCAAACTTCTGATGGCTGAGGGAATACATTGGACTATGCACCAAATTTATAAACGATTTCTACCGCTAAAACTCCTAAGTGGAACTACCCCATTGCTGAAAAGAATACATAAAAGCCGGAATTTTACCTCAGAATTATATTTACGGGACTACATACATTAAAAGTGTTGAAACTAATTTGATTGATCATGTTGATTAAAGAGGTATGTGAAGAAAGAGGTGAAATGAAAATATATCTTTAATAATTCGCATGATATCTTCATATTACAAATGTGCTTCTATAATTATTTCCATAATAGATTATTTCTTTTAACAGAATTCATTGCCAATGGATTAAATGCTTTTATCCTTTAAATATAAAATCGATGTTCGATGCTCGTTGTTGCCAAGTCAGTAACGGTTACAAATTGGACTAACGGTCCAGACTAATCCTGTGCCTAAATATTCTAATCCTGTGTTAGGTGACGATTATAGAAACCGAAAACTAATTGATTTGTCTGCATGATATTGTTTACTTAATGCTCACTGTTTTATTTAGTATATACATATATAGATATTTTGAAAATATGCAAGCTAAATTAAAAGGTACAATGCTACCTACACACATCGTTCACCTATAGCACATTTGACGATTTAGTACATTATATTTATATGGAATGACAAGACATGTTAAGATATAAAACAGCAAATAAAATACTAATCATTTTTCCCTTCAAATTATATACAAATAAATTTTAAACTAATTAATGCACTTTGATTTATCAATTATTACTATTAAAAATTTTAGTTATTTATAATTGAAATATTAATCATTCAATTATTAATTATTCAAATTAATTATAATCATTAATTAATCGAATTTATTTATTAAGTTATTAATTACCTATTCGAATTTGAATTAAATAGTCTTATTATTTATATATGATTATTTATTGTACGTGACATAATCAGTTTGAGTTTAAAATCACACAATAAAATAAACACGAGAAAATGATCCAGTTCCAGTCTCCAGTTTTGGTTCTTCCAGCCCCAGACTCGGTGAAAGAACTCTACAAATCTCCCATTCATATTAGAGGATAACAACGTGATAAAGTTCTCCTGTTTTCTTTATGGATGTCTTGAAGCATGAAATCTTATTTCCATAAACAGGACCGATGTGCCGCGTTCTTTGAATAATTTCGGATTCGAGCCAATAGAGATTTGGAAAGAGCGCACGAGATTCGTATGTATACATTATCACATTTTCAAAGGAATGCATTGGAAGAATTTCTGAGTCAATTTGAAGTGCCTATGTATTAAGTATTTCAAATAGACTGGAATAGTCAAGTATTTCTAAGTATAACAATGAGAGGGGACATAAATAGTTAGTTTTTATTCGCATCAATATTTTGTTAACATTAGAGCATTTCAAGTGCATCGCAGTAGAAATCCCCTATAATGAGATCTTATATAGTGAACATGACATGAAAATAACCGTCAGTTTTCTATACATCACTATATAGTGAACTAATTCTATTTCATTAAAGTGGATTAATTTCAACTAGTGTTGTATAGTGTATAGTAAAGTCCTGAGTAATGAAGTACCCTGTATATTGAATTTTAAAAATTCATCCATAAAAAAGGCAGTTTCCTATGTATCTCTTGAGATGCTATATGTAGTGAGTATGCTCCCTATAGTGAACTATAGTCGTTATTCATAAGAGTTCTACTGTATAGTCATGGCTGGTGATAAAAACAATCTCTGTATTGGAGGTAGGATATTTTGAAGATTTATCAACAAGTTAAAGTTGAAATATTATCCTTTTTATAATTTTACGAACTTATTACAGCTCTTTCGAATTAAAATAACTTCTGTATATAAAACATTTTGAAATAGAATACTCTATACCAAGGAATTAAATGTAACAAAATCATTTTAAGATTTATTCAAATAAATGTACAACAAGATATACCAAAGATAAAGTGATGGATGTCAATCAATTGCTTATGTAGACTAATTTTATAATATATAAGATATCATTAGGAAAATACATCAGGTTAAATAGCATCCACAGTCTCCAGTTAACTTCATATTAACTAAAATATCTAAACAAACCATCAACTTGACCAAAGGCTTTTAGACAAGAAGTCTATATCTAATAAACGAAACACCGGTCGGAAAACTAATTCAAAAGCCCATCTGAAATGTCGAGTGACAGAACGGTCTGGAGACGTGCCAGATTGAAAAAAGAATGGACTCAATTTCTCTCAAATTCGTGAATTTTTGGCAGAAAAATGCCGTAAAGAGTCTGCTGGTCGGGTCACTCATTAGTTAGGGATCAGAAAGTTTTAGGAGCCATTTTAGAAAAGAGGGCACGGTTTGGAACTCTGTGTGTAGATGTACATAGAAGATGCTAAAATGTGAGTGTGTATCTATAGAAAAGAGGGCACGGTTTGGAACTCTTTCTGTAGATGTACATAGAAGATGCTAAACTGTGAGTGTGTATCTATAGAAAGAGGGCACGGTTTGAAACTCTTTCTGTAGATGTAAATAAAAAATATTAAAATGATCTACCTCTAACATATATATCTACAATTTACTAAATACACTTCACATTTATAGATTATTATTAAGAGTAATATATCAAAAGTTGGTGTTGCTTTAGATATCTAATATTGTTATTGTAAACAATACTTTATCTTCAAAACAATTAAAGTTATGACTAACTTTCACAGAGAGATATGTTCATCAGTTCACGTTAGTAATTCAAGTTTATATATTCAAAGTTAAGTTTGTTATGATATTACATATTCTTCCTGAACTTATAACATGTTGATTCGGCAATGAATACTATTCTAAATAGCTACTTTATACCTAAGCTCTTTTTAAGTTCTGTAGTCTTGCAGTAGATTGTTCTCTAAATTCCGCTAAAAAGCACCTTAACTTTTCTACTAAATAACACTAAGCGGCTCCAAGAAATACCCTAGAAACTCTATGTAGAAACAGCTGTGTAACAACGCCATTATTGGGCTGCAATTTGAATAAATATATAATAATATCACTACCTGGTGCGACTATTTTCTATATAAAAAAAACATTAGATAGAAGAATTATTCATTATAAGCATAGAATATCAATATATATATATACGTAGAAATATGGATTATATAAATATTTTATTATATATAATAATATATAAATATCTATAATCTTAACTAAAGTTGTTATCATAAATTTCAAATGAAAATACTATGTATAAATACATCATCTTCGATTATATTTATACTATATAATTATCTTTAACTCAATTGGAAGTTGTAATTATAAATTATTTATGAATTAGATTTTACTTATACCTAGTTATCACTAAACATAGAATTAATACTACGCTATTGAATATATATATCATAATTAAATTTTTATATTAAAAGGAGAAGAATTATTATTACATTTGATAAAAGTATATTTCTCTACTATTCCTTTATTTTTTAAATGCTCAGTTGGTGATAATAATTAGAGAAGTTAACTGCATTTATCAAAAATAATTTTTCTGATTCAAATTGAATCAAAATTAGTTAAAACCACCAACTGTTCAAAATGTGAATATATCTGAGCGAAATGTGACCGTCACGAAGTTTGGTCAAATATAGGGTCCACTGGACACACAACGTATAAAAGTGAATCTCATATCGAAGATTTCCAAGTTCTTAAATAGCCACTTTGAGTTTTGAAATCTCATTCACATTCCAAATGGGAATGTTCTTCAGCGCAAACATCCCGCTTTCATTTTGTATTCAGGAACGCGATCTTATTTGTTGGAAGAAGGCATCAAAGAAATGCAATTGCATAAATCCAATTCCTAATCAAGCGAGGAGCAATTTGCTCTCATCTCGGAGATGATCAACACCCAAACTCTTGTCTGGACTATCAAAACAGTGTCATAATGCTCCTTCTTTCATTAGAATTCCCCCTTGGCAATATTTGACAGTCGTATTTTGCTACCAAATGACTTTTCTTGTGGAGTTTTGTCTCCAAGTATCAGACTTTGGTGAAGCAGATCCCTCTTTTCTCATCATGATACCCCTACCATATTTCTGAATAATGATGACGGCTTCCATCTCGACCGTAGACCGAGAAGAAAAGTCTTGGTCTAAATTACATTTTCCTAACGAAGATCCGGAGAATGGAGTAAATTCCCGGCCGATATTGTCAGGATGAGTGGAGAGATTTGTTTGATGGAGTAAGCCAACCAGAACCAAGAATATGGACATGTGCCATCAAGCCTTCTTTTGAATTTTAGAAAACATATTATATAATCAATTGGGAGGTCACTTCCTTTTCTTATACTTTAATATTTCAACTCAACATAAATCCAAGAAAGTTTTCATTTGAGTCACTTTCTCCATTTGTCTTTGAATGCCTCTGAAATATGGTAGCGAATTTCTCGCAGCTGCTTCAAAACTTTCCAATCGATTGAATGGTCCATTCCAGAAGCTGAATATTGCCCACTTTGCACTCCCTTCTGTTTGACTGGGCCAATTTCACCGGAAGGCTTCAGAATTGGTAACTTTCAGCTGATTTTGCTTTATTTCAGTACTCCATTTCTTTTATTCACAAGGACTCATTCCGATTCCCTCATTAGCCGCTGCTGCAGTAGTTCAAGCTCCTTTATTTGCACTGCGGAAACTACTTCCCTCAGACAAACGGTTATTGTTCCTCCGCATCGTTCATCTCTGTATAATTCAATGGACGGCTCTGTTCTTAAAAGAGCAGATCAGCCAAGGGACACAAATTCACATCTGTTTCGTTAAGTCTTGTAACATTCTCTCGAAAGCATTCTCACGCTCAATTGGAGATGATTCAATTACTTGAGGTTCTTTTATTTCTCACCCTTCAATTACAGAGATATGTCTCCTCTTCACGAGATAAATTGAAATATCTGCATACGTCTCTATTCGAGTTCAATCAATATTATCCATTGCAGCGTGGATTCAATCACAGTACATTCAACCGAATGAGGAATCTAACATAATACATTTATATCAGATTGTATCTCATCAAAGATTGGTTAAACGTTGCACGTGATGCCTCAAAACATATAAATACGCACATATACCAATTTATATCTGGACAGCCTAGCCAATTTTTGATGTCACAATTTCTATGGTGTTAACTAACTCCATTCAATGAATGAACCAATTTACCTCAATACGTCACCTTGAAATAATTTCTCGACCAATTCGGGTCGTCTTCAAGTTTCTCTTTTGATGCCACATTTCAAAGGGCAGTGGAAAGACTCTAATTTTCCAGTTCCTCTAATTTGTCTTTTAGAGCATTACGTGCCTGCTGAGAAAGTCAGGCAGTGTAATCAAGGTGGATCTCATAAGCTCCATAAGTCCGTCTTTTGACTTCACTCTCGTCCTCATTGCAAGCTACAATAAGCTTATATCACAATGAAGATCCTACAAAGTCTCATCTTGTCTTCTCTTTGTTTTTTGAAAATTCATGTGAAATTTTCTTCATGTTTTGATATTCTTTTCGTCTCTTGGCTTCCCTCAAAAAATGGGAAATATTTCTATTTGTATTTATTTTTGTAAAGGGAATTTGTGTTTAAATTTTTCAATAACAACATAACTTAAATACATTGATAGTTTATTATATATTACGTACATTATATCTGTTTCAGTTTTAATGCAAACTATATTTAACAATTACATTAAAAACTGTTTGCATTTTTATTTTCATTTTGTAATCGTTTTCTAGCAAGGAAACTTCTGATACAAGCTTGTATTAATATTACTGCCTTCAATACTTTAGGATCATCACTCAACATGAAACTATTCCTTCTTTTATTTTCATTTTGTAATCGTTTTCTAGCAAGGAAACTTCTGATACAAGCTTGTATTAATATTACTGCCTTCAATACTTTAGGATCATCACTCAACATAAAATTGTTCCTTCTTTAATTTTCATTTTGTAATCGTTTTCTAGCAAGGAAACTTCTGATACAAGCTTGTATTAGTATTACTGCCTTCAATACTTTAGGATCATCACTCAACATAAAATTGTTCCTTCTTTTATTTTCATTTTGTAATCGTTTTCTAGCAAGGAAACTTCTGATACAAGCTTGTATTAGTATTACTGCCTTCAATACTTTAGGATCATCACTCAACATGAAACTGTTCCTTCTTTTATTTTCATTTTGTAATCGTTTTCTAGCAAGGAAACTTCTGATACAAGCTTGTATTAATATTACTGCCTTCAATACTTTAGGATCATCACTCAACATAAAATTGTTCCTTCTTTAATTTTCATTTTGTAATCGTTTTCTAGCAAGGAAACTTCTGATACAAGCTTGTATTAGTATTACTGCCTTCAATACTTTAGGATCATCACTCAACATAAAATTGTTCCTTCTTTTATTTTCATTTTGTAATCGTTTTCTAGCAAGGAAACTTCTGATACAAGCTTGTATTAGTATTACTGCCTTCAATACTTTAGGATCATCACTCAACATAAAACTGTTCCTTCTTTTATTTTCATTTTGTAATCGTTTTCTAGCAAGGAAACTTCTGATACAAGCTTGTATTAGTATTACTGCCTTCAATACTTTAGGATCATCACTCAACATAAAACTGTTCCTTCTTTTATTTTCATTTTGTAATCGTTTTCTAGCAAGGAAACTTCTGATACAAGCTTGTATTAGTATTACTGCCTTCAATACTTTAGGATCATCACTCAACATAAAACTGTTCATACTTTTTTCATTTTGTAATCGTTTTCTAGCAAGGAAACTTCTGATACAAGCTTGTATTAGTATTACTGCCTTCAATACTTTAGGATCATCACTCAACATAAAACTGTTCTTTCTTTTATTTTCATTTTGTAATCGTTTTCTAGCAAGGAAACTTCTGATAGAAGCTTGTATTAGTATTACTACCTTCAATACTTTAGCATCATCACTCAACATGAAACTGTTCCTCCTTTTATTTTCATTTTGTAATCGTTTTCTAGCAAGGAAACTTCTGATACAAGCTTGTATTAGTATTACTGCCTTCAATACTTTAGGATCATCACTCAACATGAAACTGTTCCTTCTTTTATTTTGTAATCGTTTTCTAGCAAGGAAACTTCTGATACAAGCTTGTATTAGTATTACTGCCTTCAATACTTTAGGATCATCACTCAACATAAAACTGTTCATACTTTTTTCATTTTGTAATCGTTTTCTAGCAAGGAAACTTCTGATACAAGCTTGTATTAGTATTACTGCCTTCAATACTTTAGGATCATCACTCAACATAAAACTGTTCATACTTTTTTCATTTTGTAATCGTTTTCTAGCAAGGAAACTTCTGATACAAGCTTGTATTAGTATTACTGCCTTCAATACTTTAGGATCATCACTCAAAATAAAACTGTTCCTTTTATTTTCATTTTGTAATCGTTTTCTAGCAAGGAAACTTCTGATACAAGCTTGTATTAATATTACTGCCTTCAATACTTTAGGATCATCACTCAACATAAAACTGTTTCTTCTTTTAAATTCATTTTGTAATCGTTTTCTAGCAAGGAAACTTCTGATACAAGCTTGTATTAATATTACTGCCTTCAATACTTTAGGATCATCACTCAACATAAAACTGTTCCTTCTTTTATTTTCATTTTGTAATCGTTTTCTAGCAAGGAAACTTCTGATACAAGCTTGTATTAGTATTACTGCCTTCAATACTTTAGGATCATCACTCAACATAAAATTGTTCCTTCTTTTATTTTCATTTTGTAATCGTTTTCTAGCAAGGAAACTTCTGATACAAGCTTGTATTAGTATTACTGCCTTCAATACCTTAGGATCATCACTCAACATAAAATTGTTCCTTCTTTTATTTTCATTTTGTAATCGTTTTCTAGCAAGGAAACTTCTGATACAAGCTTGTATTAATATTACTGCTTTCAATACTTTAGGATCATCACTCAACATAAAACTGTTCCTTCTTTTATTTTCATTTTGTAATCGTTTTCTAGCAAGGAAACTTCTGATACAAGCTTGTATTAGTATTACTGCCTTCAATACTTTAGGATCATCACTAAACATAAAACTGTTCCTTCTTTTATTTTCATTTTGTAATCGTTTTCTAGCAAGGAAACTTCTGATACAAGCTTGTATTAGTATTACTGCCTTCAATACTTTAGGATCATCACTCAACATAAAATTGTTCCTTCTTTTATTTTCATTTTGTAATCGTTTTTTAGCAAGGAAACTTCTGATACAAGCTTGTATTAGTATTACTGCCTTCAATACCTTAGGATCATCACTCAACATAAAATTGTTCCTTCTTTTATTTTCATTTTGTAATCGTTTTCTAGCAAGGAAACTTCTGATACAAGCTTGTATTAATATTACTGCTTTCAATACTTTAGGATCATCACTCAACATAAAACTGTTCCTTCTTTTATTTTCATTTTGTAATCGTTTTCTAGCCAGGAAACTTCTGATACAAGCTTGTATTAGTATTACTGCCTTCAATACTTTAGGATCATCACTCAACATAAAACTGTTCCTTCTTTTATTTCCATTTTGTAATCGTTTTCTAGCAAGGAAACTTCTGATAGAAGCTTGTATTAGTATTACTGCCTTCAATACTTTAGGATCATCACTCAAAATAAAACTGTTCCTTCTTTTATTTTCATTTTGTAATCGTTTTCTAGCAAGGAAACTTCTGATACAAGCTTGTATTAGTATTACTGCCTTCAATACTTTAGGATCATCACTCAACATAAAACTGTTTCTTCTTTTATTTTCATTTTGTAATCGTTTTCTAGCAAGGAAACTTCTGATACAAGCTTGTATTAATATTACTGCTTTCAATACTTTAGGATCATCACTCAGCATAAAACTGTTCCTTCTTTTATTTTCATTTTGTAATCGTTTTCTAGCAAGGAAACTTCTGATACAAGCTTGTATTAGTATTATTGCCTTCAATACTTTAGGATCATCACTCAACATAAAATTGTTCCTTCTTTTATTTTCATTTTGTAATCGTTTTCTAGCAAGGAAACTTCTGATACAAGCTTGTATTAGTATTACTGCCTTCAATACTTTAGGATCATCACTCAAAATAAAACTGTTCCTTTTATTTTCATTTTGTAATCGTTTTCTAGCAAGGAAACTTCTGATACAAGCTTGTATTAATATTACTGCCTTCAATACTTTAGGATCATCACTCAACATAAAACTGTTTCTTCTTTTAAATTCATTTTGTAATCGTTTTCTAGCAAGGAAACTTCTGATACAAGCTTGTATTAATATTACTGCCTTCAATACTTTAGGATCATCACTCAACATAAAACTGTTCCTTCTTTTATTTTCATTTTGTAATCGTTTTCTAGCAAGGAAACTTCTGATACAAGCTTGTATTAGTATTACTGCCTTCAATACTTTAGGATCATCACTCAACATAAAATTGTTCCTTCTTTTATTTTCATTTTGTAATCGTTTTCTAGCAAGGAAACTTCTGATACAAGCTTGTATTAGTATTACTGCCTTCAATACCTTAGGATCATCACTCAACATAAAATTGTTCCTTCTTTTATTTTCATTTTGTAATCGTTTTCTAGCAAGGAAACTTCTGATACAAGCTTGTATTAATATTACTGCTTTCAATACTTTAGGATCATCACTCAACATAAAACTGTTCCTTCTTTTATTTTCATTTTGTAATCGTTTTCTAGCAAGGAAACTTCTGATACAAGCTTGTATTAGTATTACTGCCTTCAATACTTTAGGATCATCACTAAACATAAAACTGTTCCTTCTTTTATTTTCATTTTGTAATCGTTTTCTAGCAAGGAAACTTCTGATACAAGCTTGTATTAGTATTACTGCCTTCAATACTTTAGGATCATCACTCAACATAAAATTGTTCCTTCTTTTATTTTCATTTTGTAATCGTTTTTTAGCAAGGAAACTTCTGATACAAGCTTGTATTAGTATTACTGCCTTCAATACCTTAGGATCATCACTCAACATAAAATTGTTCCTTCTTTTATTTTCATTTTGTAATCGTTTTCTAGCAAGGAAACTTCTGATACAAGCTTGTATTAATATTACTGCTTTCAATACTTTAGGATCATCACTCAACATAAAACTGTTTCTTCTTTTATTTTCATTTTGTAATCGTTTTCTAGCAAGGAAACTTCTGATACAAGCTTGTATTAATATTACTGCTTTCAATACTTTAGGATCATCACTCAACATAAAACTGTTCCTTCTTTTATTTTCATTTTGTAATCGTTTTCTAGCCAGGAAACTTCTGATACAAGCTTGTATTAGTATTACTGCCTTCAATACTTTAGGATCATCACTCAACATAAAACTGTTCCTTCTTTTATTTCCATTTTGTAATCGTTTTCTAGCAAGGAAACTTCTGATAGAAGCTTGTATTAGTATTACTGCCTTCAATACTTTAGGATCATCACTCAAAATAAAACTGTTCCTTCTTTTATTTTCATTTTGTAATCGTTTTCTAGCAAGGAAACTTCTGATACAAGCTTGTATTAGTATTACTGCCTTCAATACTTTAGGATCATCACTCAACATAAAACTGTTTCTTCTTTTATTTTCATTTTGTAATCGTTTTCTAGCAAGGAAACTTCTGATACAAGCTTGTATTAATATTACTGCTTTCAATACTTTAGGATCATCACTCAGCATAAAACTGTTCCTTCTTTTATTTTCATTTTGTAATCGTTTTCTAGCAAGGAAACTTCTGATACAAGCTTGTATTAGTATTACTGCCTTCAATACTTTAGGATCATCACTCAACATAAAATTGTTCCTTCTTTTATTTTCATTTTGTAATCGTTTTCTAGCAAGGAAACTTCTGATACAAGCTTGTATTAGTATTACTGCCTTCAATACTTTAGGATCATCACTCAACATAAAACTGTTTCTTCTTTTATTTTCATTTTGTAATCGTTTTCTAGCAAGGAAACTTCTGATACAAGCTTGTATTAATATTACTGCTTTCAATACTTTAGGATCATCACTCAACATAAAACTGTTCCTTCTTTTATTTTCATTTTGTAATCGTTTTCTAGCAAGGAAACTTCTGATACAAGCTTGTATTAATATTACTGCTTTCAATACTTTAGGATCATCACTCAACATAAAACTGTTCCTTCTTTTATTTTCATTTTGTAATCGTTTTCTAGCAAGGAAACTTCTGATACAAGCTTGTATTAATATTACTGCTTTCAATACTTTAGGATCATCACTCAACATAAAACTATTCCTTCTTTTATTTTCATTTTGTAATCGTTTTCTAGCAAGGAAACTTCTGATACAAGCTTGTATTAATATTACTGCTTTCAATACTTTAGGATCATCACTCAACATAAAACTGTTCCTTCTTTTATTTTCATTTTGTAATCGTTTTCTAGCAAGGAAACTTCTGATACAAGCTTGTATTAATATTACTGCTTTCAATACTTTAGGATCATCACTCAACATAAAACTGTTCCTTCTTTTATTTTCATTTTGTAATCGTTTTCTAGCGATGAAACCTCTTATACAAGCTTGAATAAATATAATTTTAGATTCCAAATTAACTTCACTATATATAATGAATTTCCTCTTCTCTCCATTCCTATATGCTAATTGTTCTCTAAAATTAAAGCCTCTACCTTTGCTAAGATAAATACGAAAATGTCTCTGAAGCTTGATGATAAGATTAATGTCATTCAAGCTGTATTCAGTCCCTAGCTTTATATCGTCTGAATCAGACTCAAATTGCCTTGCAAGCTTCAATCTTTTCCTAGCGAAGTGTCCCCGACAATATGCCTGAATAATTCTGGCTGCTAGTTGTAAGCGATCATCATGAGCCGAGAACAATCTGTCTGTTAAATGCACGGATTTACGTAAATTTATTCGAGCAAGAAATCCTCTAACACAAGCTTGTATCTTAATAACAGAAGCTAGATTGATTCTCTGAGCATTCATACTCTGTACATACATCTCTGATTTGGAAATGCTCGTGTTAGTTTTGTACAGGAAATATTTGTTAGAAATAGCTCTTCTTGTCCGTTTACTCAGCAAAAAGTTGCGTAAGTATTTTTGTAGCACCATTGCAGCCCAAACTTCAGTGGCTATTGTTTCAGTTTGTTTTAAGTGTACTCCATGTCTCTCAGAGTCAGCCAACTTCAACTTTTCTTTTCTAACTTTATAACGCCGAAAAGTAGCTTGTATAACAACAGCTGCGGCCCACCGAGTTGTTTTATTTGGAAGCTCATTACGCTGGCCTGTATTATTATCTCTGTCGCTAGAAATGTACGAGAGTTTTCTCCGTACGAGAAACCCCCTAACAAAAGACTGAATCCTTATGATAAATTTCTCATTGTGTTTTGCATATTTTGACAGAATCTCATCTCGTCTCCTCCGAATATATTCTCCATAAGCTTCTTGAAGAACAGTCACGGATATCACGAAGGCAACGTCATATACTTTATCTTCTATTGGATTTGTGGAGATGAACTGAATTTGAGTGGATTGATTTGTTTCATTTTTAATACAATCTGGACTGTTTCTATTAGATATTTGAGGGGAAGAGCTGTAGCTGCAATCAATCATTTCTGTTATTCTCATAAATTTTATTTTCTTCTTTTCCTTCCTTAATTTGTAGCTCCTGAAATGTCTCTGAATTTTCACCGCTGCTAGAACTATATCTGAAGTATGTCTGTGTCTAATCCTCCTCTGTCTGTAAGCTCTGAAATGTCTCTGAATTTTAATAACAGCCGCTATTGCATCAACTGATAACTGAAGCTTACAATTGTTCGCACTTTGTTTTATGTGATCCAAATTTGCATTTTGTCTCAATCTTTTTCTCGTCAAAAAACCACGTATGTGTCTTTGAATATTAATTGCTGCTCTTTCTTTTGAAGAACGAAGTTGTGAAGTCTTTCGTCGGCCCTTGACGTTTCTAACTTTCTTTTTGCCTGTCGGTAACCTAATTTTGAGAAATTTTCTGGTACGCCTGCCCCTAAATAGGGCTTGGATTTTTACTGCAGCTGAAATGAGGGTGGTCAAATCATGAAAGTTCAATTCAGGAAAGTGAATATTTTGATCCTGAGCATCGAATAATCCTTCTCTGTTTATTCTCTTGTCAAAAGTGTTCTGTTTTTTTACAGTTGTTTTGTTTGTCTCATCAACCAATAAACATTCTTTGATATTTTTCCCTTTTTCCATTCTCTTCTTATGAGCCAAATATATTCGAATTTTCTTCTGGAGAAACACTATCCGGGATAAAGAAATTCTGAAGTTTACTAAGCTAATATCCTTTGAAATTTGAGGAGAGCCAAAACATTTTTTTTGCTCTTCTAGTATCGCCTCGTTCTCTTTCCCTCTAATCGGCTGATTTTCTCGCCCGATAAGAATGGCAGCATCTGCCACTCCTCTCGGGGATTCTGCCACAAAAACACTTCCTGTTAGCCCTCCTAATTTAGTTCCTGCAAACTGATCACAGACTCCTTCCGCAAGAGCTTCCTTGATAATTACTTCAGAGCCGTGAGAGAAGAGGAGGTCCTGAGGTTCACTACGAGTCAATTTCCGCTCCAAGCTACATTTGTAAATCTTATTTTCTTTCATTACCTCGTCCACATTATCGCTCTTTAAAGACTCCTCTCCTTTATTTGAAATCTTCTCTTTGTACAGCTCTTTGTTGAGGGGAAGCGTCTCAGGAATGTTTTGGTGGTCGAAGCATTTCAAATACGTACTTAGCTCTTGAGTTTGCCCCTCAATATCCGTCCTTACAGCATTAACCGCTTGTTGTGTCATACTCGAGCTGGAATTTATGTCCCAATTGTCCCTGAAATGGTCGGATGAATTGTCTTCGGTGTGTTGAAATGAGTGTGTGGTGGCTTTCGAATTTCTGTCTCTCAGAACGCAAGGAATTTGTTGTGATATCACAGCGGTTGATTTCGTCTGAAATAAAAATTACTATATCTTGATTTAATCTATGCAATGTAATTTATGATATACAGAATAAATATATTTCAATTTCATTGATGACACGAATAGTAATTCACAACTAGAAGATATTTATAGAAAGTATTATATAAATATTGCAATAGTAGAAATTTATTATAATAGATAGTGGATAAAAATATAGTATAAAATTGATAAAAACGAAGTGCTGAATGGAGAAAAAGTGAATGAACATTGAACTAACAAAAACAAACGCTAGATAAAAAACATTTAGGTATATCATGACTATAAGAAATTATTACAGAATACTCACAAATTCAAGAAATGGCGGATGAGAATTAAAAGGCTGTGGAGGAAGCTCAAAACTATTCATCAAGCTGAAGCATATATTTCATAAATATTATCTAATGTTACAATAAATAGCTTTAATTTATATCAGCTAAAATATTCTTCATACAATTGTCATTTAAGTCATCAAGATACATTCACTAAAAGATAATCGTATACAAATTGTTCAAACTCCTTCAAATGCTCTACTTCTGATACAGGTACTTCGATAAAAATATTATACAGTTTATATATTGAATAGAGTCAATTTTTAATGATGGATCATTAACAAAATTTATTAACAGTGATATAAATATCGTGTCATTATTTTGAATCCAAGTAATTGTTAAATATAACTTTATACTAACTAACATTCAACAACAATTTAATTAATGAAAAGTTTTTCATCAATAACAGTCATTTCATCAACATTCTTTTCATTAACAGTCTTTTCATCAACATTCTTTTCATCAACAGTCTTTTCATCAACAGCCTTTTCATCAACAGTCTTTTCATCAACAGTATTTTCATCAACATTCTTTTCATCAACAGTCTTTTCATCATCAGTCTTTTCATCTTTAGTCTTTTCATCAACAGTCTTTTCATCAACAGTCTTTTCATCAACAGTCTTTTCATCAACTGTCTTTTCATCAACAGTCTTTCCATCGACAGTGTTTTCAGCAACAATCTTTTCATGAACAGTCTTTTCATTATCAACAGTCTTTTCATCAACAGTCTTTCCATCATCAACAGTCTTTTCATCATTAGTCTTTTCATCAACTGTCTCTTCCTCAACAGTCTCTTCATCATCAACAGTCTTTTCATTATCAACAGTCTTTTCATCAACAGTCTTTTCATCATCAACAGTATTTTCATCAATAGTCTTTTCATCATCAACAGTCTTTTCACCAACGGTCTTTTTATCACCAACAGTCTTTTCATCAACTGTCTTTTCATCATCAACAGTCTTTTCATCAACAGTCTTTTCATCAACAGTCTTTTCATCATCAATAGTCTTTTCATCAACAGTCTTTTCATTATCAACAGTCTCTTCATCAACAGTCTTTTCATCATTAATAGTCTTTTCAACAGTCATTTCATCATCAATAGTCTTTTCATCAACAGTCTTTTCATCAACAGTCTTTTCATCATCAATAGTCTTTTCATCAACAGTATTTTCATCATCAACAGTCTCTTCATCAACAGTCTTTTCATCATTAATAGTCTTTTCAACAGTCATTTTATCATCAATAGTCTTTTCATCAACAGTCTTTTCATCAACAGTATTTTCATCATCAGCAGTCTCTTCATCAACAGTCTTTTCATCATTAATAGTCTTTTCAACAGTCATTTTATCATCAATAGTCTTTTCATCAATAGTCTTTTCATCAACAGTATTTTCATCATCAATAGTCTCTTCATCAACAGTCTTTTTATCAACAGTCTTTTCATCAGCAGTCTTTTCATCAACAGTCTTTTCATCAACAGTCTTTTCATCAACAGTCTTTTCATCATTAACAGTCATTCCATCAAAAGTCATTTCATCAACAGTCTTTTCATCAACAGTCTTTTCATCAACAGTCTTTTCATCAACAGTCTTTTCATCAACAGTCTTTTCATCAACAGTCTTTTCATTAACAGTCTTTTCATCATTAACAGTCATTCAATCAACAGTCTTTTCATCAACAGTCTTTTCACCATTAACAGTCATTTCATCAACAGTCTTTTCATCAACAGTCTTTTCTTCAACAGTCTTTTCACCATTAACAGTCTTTTCATCAACAGTCTTTTCATCAACAGTCTTTTCATCAACAGTCTTTTCATCACCAGTCTTTTCATCAACAGTCTTTTCATCAACAAACTTTTCACCATTAACAGTCATTTCATCAAAAGTCATTTCATCAACAGTCTTTTCATCAACAGTCTTTTCATCAACAGTCTTTTCATCAACAGTCTTTTCATCAACAGTCTTTTCATCAACAGTCTTTTCATTAACAGTCTTTTCATCATTAACAGTCATTCAATCAACAGTCTTTTCATCAACAGTCTTTTCACCATTAATAGTCATTTCATCAACAGTCTTTTCATCAACAGTCTTTTCTTCAACAGTCTTTTCACCATTAACAGTCTTTTCATCAACAGTCTTTTCATCAACAGTCTTTTCATCAACAGTCTTTTTATCACCAGTCTTTTCATCAATAGACTTTTCATCAACAGTTTTTTCATCAATAGAATTTTCATCACCAGTCTTTTCATCATCAACAGTTTTTTTATCAACAGTCTTTTCATCAATAGACTTTTCATCAACAGTCTTTTCATCATCTACAGTTTTTTCATCAACAGTCTTTTCATTAACAACAGTCTTTTCATCAACGGTCTTTTCATCAATAGTCTTTTCATCATTAACAGTCCTTTCATCAACAGTCTTTTCATTATCAACAGTCTTTTCATCAACACTCTTTAAATCAACAGTCTTTTCATCATCAACAGTCTTTTTATCAACAGTTATTTCATCAACAGTCTTCTCATCAACAGTCTTTTCATCAACAGTCATTTCATCAACAGTAATTTTATCAACAGTAATTTTATCAACAGTCATTTCATCATCACCAATCACTTCATCAACAGTATTTTCATTAACAGTCATTTCATCAACAGTCTTTTCATAATCAACAGTCTTTTCATCATCAACAGTCTTTTCATCAACAGTCTTTTCATTATCAACAGTCTTTTCATCATCAGTCATTTCATCATCAGTCATTTCATCATCAGTCATTACATCATCACCAGTCACTTCATCAACAGTCTTTTCATCAACAGTCTTTTCATCAACAGTCTTTTCATTATCAACAGTCTTTTCATCATCAACAGTCTTTTCATCAATTGTCTTCTCATCAACAGTCTTTTCATCAACAGTCATTTCATCAACAGTTTTTTCATCATCAACAGTCTTTTCATCAACAGTCTTTTCATTATCAACAGTCTTTTCATCATCAACAGTCTTTTAATCAACAGTCATTTCAGCAACAGTCATTTCATCAACAGTCATTTCATCAATTGTCTTCTCATCAACAGTCTTTTCATCAACAGTCATTTCATCAACAGTTTTTTCATTATCAACAGTCTTTTCATCATCAACAGTCTTTTCATCAACAGTCTTTTCATTATCAACAGGCTTTTCATCATCAACAGTCTTTTCATCAAAAGTCTTTTCATTAACAGTCATTTCATCAACAGTCTTTTCATCATCAAAAGTCTTTTCATCAACAGTCTTTTCATCATCACCAGTCACTTCATTAACAGTATTTTCATCAATAGCCTTTTCATTATCAACAGTCTTTTCATCAACAGTCTTTTCATTATCAACAGTCTTTTCATCAACAGTCTTTTCATTATCAACAGTCTTTTCATCAACAGTCTTTTCATCATCAACAGTCTTTTCATCAACAGTCTTTTCATCAACAGTCTTTTCATCAACAGTCATTTGATCAACAGTCATTTCATCAACAGTCTTCTCATCAACAGTTTTTTCATCAACAGTCATTCCATCATCACCAGTCATTTCATCAACAGTCTTTTCATCATCAACAGTCTTTTCATCAACAGTCTTTTCATTATCAACAGTCTTTTCATCATCAACAGTCTTTTCATCAACAGTCTTTTCATCATCACCAGACATTTCATCAAAAGTATTTTCATCAACAGTCTTTTCATCAACAGTCTTTTCATCAACAGTCTTTTCATTATCTACAATCTTTTCATCATCAACAGTCTTTTCATCAACAGTATTTTCATCAACAGTCTTTTCATTATCAACATTCATTTCATCATCAATAATCATTTCATCATCAACAGTCTTTTCATCAACAGTCTTTTCATCATTAATAGTCTTTTCATCTTCAAAAGGCATTTCATCAACAGTATTTTCATCATCAATAGTCTTTTCATCAACAGTCTTTTCATCATCAATAGTCTTTTCATCATCAACAGTTTTTTTATCAACAGTCTTTTCATCAATAGACTTTTCATCAACAGTCTTTTCATCATCTACAGTTTTTTCATCAACAGTCTTTTCATTAACAACAGTCTTTTCATCAACGGTCTTTTCATCAACAGTCTTTTCATCATTAACAGTCCTTTCATCAACAGTCTTTTCATTATCAACAGTCTTTTCATCAACACTCTTTAAATCAACAGTCTTTTCATCATCAACAGTCTTTTTATCAACAGTTATTTCATCAACAGTCTTCTCATCAACAGTCTTTTCATCAACAGTCATTTCATCAACAGTAATTTTATCAACAGTAATTTTATCAACAGTCATTTCATCATCACCAATCACTTCATCAACAGTATTTTCATTAACAGTCATTTCATCAACAGTCTTTTCATAATCAACAGTCTTTTCATCATCAACAGTCTTTTCATCAACAGTCTTTTCATTATCAACAGTCTTTTCATCATCAGTCATTTCATCATCAGTCATTTCATCATCAGTCATTACATCATCACCAGTCACTTCATCAACAGTCTTTTCATCAACAGTCTTTTCATCAACAGTCTTTTCATTATCAACAGTCTTTTCATCATCAACAGTCTTTTCATCAATTGTCTTCTCATCAACAGTCTTTTCATCAACAGTCATTTCATCAACAGTTTTTTCATCATCAACAGTCTTTTCATCAACAGTCTTTTCATTATCAACAGTCTTTTCATCATCAACAGTCTTTTAATCAACAGTCATTTCAGCAACAGTCATTTCATCAACAGTCATTTCATCAATTGTCTTCTCATCAACAGTCTTTTCATCAACAGTCATTTCATCAACAGTTTTTTCATTATCAACAGTCTTTTCATCATCAACAGTCTTTTCATCAACAGTCTTTTCATTATCAACAGGCTTTTCATCATCAACAGTCTTTTCATCAAAAGTCTTTTCATTAACAGTCATTTCATCAACAGTCTTTTCATCATCAAAAGTCTTTTCATCAACAGTCTTTTCATCATCACCAGTCACTTCATTAACAGTATTTTCATCAATAGCCTTTTCATTATCAACAGTCTTTTCATCAACAGTCTTTTCATTATCAACAGTCTTTTCATCAACAGTCTTTTCATTATCAACAGTCTTTTCATCAACAGTCTTTTCATCATCAACAGTCTTTTCATCAACAGTCTTTTCATCAACAGTCTTTTCATCAACAGTCATTTGATCAACAGTCATTTCATCAACAGTCTTCTCATCAACAGTTTTTTCATCAACAGTCATTCCATCATCACCAGTCATTTCATCAACAGTCTTTTCATCATACACAGTCTTTTCATCAACAGTCTTTTCATTATCAACAGTCTTTTCATCATCAACAGTCTTTTCATCAACAGTCTTTTCATCATCACCAGACATTTCATCAAAAGTATTTTCATCAACAGTCTTTTCATCAACAGTCTTTTCATCAACAGTCTTTTCATTATCTACAATCTTTTCATCATCAACAGTCTTTTCATCAACAGTATTTTCATCAACAGTCTTTTCATTATCAACATTCATTTCATCATCAATAATCATTTCATCATCAACAGTCTTTTCATCAACAGTCTTTTCATCATTAATAGTCTTTTCATCTTCAAAAGGCATTTCATCAACAGTATTTTCATCATCAATAGTCTTTTCATCAACAGTCTTTTCATCATCAATAGTCTTTTCATCAACAGTCATTTCATCATCAACAGTCTTTTCATCAACAGTCTTTTCATCATCAACAGTCTTTTCATCATCAATGGTCTTTTCATCAACAGTCTTTTCATCATCAATAGTCTTTTCATCAACAGTATTTTCATCATCAACAGTCTTTTCATCATTAATAGTCTTTTCAACAGTCATTTCATCATCAATATTCTTTTCATCAACAGTCTTTTCATCAACAATCTTTTCATCAACAGTCTTTTCATCTTCAACAGTCATTTCATCAACAGTCTTTTCATCGTCAGCAGTCATTTTATCAACAGTCTTTTCATCATCAACAGTCATTTCATCAACAATCTTTTCATCAACAGTCATTTCATCAACAGTCTTTTCATTAACAGTCTTTTCATCATCACTCTTTTCATCAACAATCTTTTCTTCAACAGTCTTTTCATCAACAGTCTTTTCATCAACAGTCTTTTCATCAACACTCTTTTCATCGTCAGCAGTCTTTTCATCAACAGTCATTTCATCAACAGTCTTTTCATCAACAGTCTCTTCTTCAACAGTCTTTTCATAGTCAACAGTCTTTTCATCAACACTCTTTTCATCGTCAGCAGTCTTTTCATCAACAGTCTTTTCATCATTAACAGTCATTTCATCAACAGTCTTTTCATCAACAGTCATTTCATCAACAGTCTTTTCATCAACAGTCTCTTCTTCAACAGTTTTTTCATCATCAACAGTCATTTCATCAACAGTCTTTTCATTATCAGCAGTCTTTTCATCAATAGTCTTTTCTTCATTAATAGTCTTTTCGTCAACAGTCTTTTCATCAACAGTCTTTTCATCATCAACAGTCTTTTCATCATCAATAGTCTTTTCATGAACAGTCTTTTCATCATCAATAGTCTTTTCATCATCAATAGTCTTTTCATCAACAGTCTTTTCATCAACAGTCTTTTTATCAACAGTCTTTTCATCATCAAAAGTCATTTCATCAACAGTCTTTTCATCAACAGTCTCTTCTTCAACAGTCTTTTCATTATCAGCAGTCTTTTCATCAACAGTCTTTTCTTCATTAGTAGTCTTTTCGTCAACAGTCTTTTCATCAACAGTCTTTTCATCATCAATAGTCTTTTCATCAACAGTCTTTTCATCATCAATAGTCTTTTCATCAACAGTCTTTTCATCAACAGTCTTTTTATCAACAGTCTTTTCATCATCAACAGTCATTTCATCAACAGTCTTTTCATCAACAGTCTCTTCTTCAACAGTCTTTTCTTTGTCAACAGTCATTTCATCAACTGTCTTTTCATCATCAACAGTCTTTTCATCAACTTTCTTTTCATCAACAGTCATTTCATCACCAGCCTTTTCATCAACAGTCTTTTCATCGTCAACAGTTATTTCAACAGTCTTTTCATCAACAGTCTCTTCTTCAACAGTCTTTTCATCGTCAACAGTCATTTCATCAACAGTCTTTTTATCAATAGTCTTTTCATCATCAACAGTCATTTCATCAACAGTCTCTTCTTCAACAGTCTTTTCATCGTCAACAGTCATTTCATCAACAGTCTTTTTATCAATAGTCTTTTCATCGTCAACAGTAATTTCATCAACAGTCTTTTTATCAATAGTCTTTTCATCATCAACAGTCATTTCATCAACAGTTTCTTCTTCAACAGTTTTTTCATCATCAACAGTCATTTCATCAACAGTCTTTTCATTGTCAGCAGTCTTTTCATCAACAGTCTTTTCTTCATTAATAGTCTTTTCGTCAACAGTCTTTTCATCAACAGTCTTTTCATCATCAACAGTCTTTTCAGCATCAATAGTCTTTTCATCAACAGTCTTTTCATCATCAATAGTCTTTTCATCAACAGTCATTTCATCAACAGTCTTTTTATCAACAGTCTTTTCTTCATCAACAGTCATTTCATCAACAGTCTTTTCATCAACAGTCTCTTCTTCAACAGTCTTTTCATTGTCAACAGTCATTTCATCAACTGTCTTTTCATCATCAACAGTCTTTTCATCAACTTTCTTTTCATCAACAGTCATTTCATCACCAGCCTTTTCATCAACAGTCTTTTCATCGTCAACAGTTATTTCAACAGTCTTTTCATCAGCAGTCTCTTCTTCAACAGTCTTTTCATCGTCAACAGTCATTTCATCAACAGTCTTTTTATCAATAGTCTTTTCATCATCAACAGTCATTTCATCAACAGTCTCTTCTTCAACAGTCTTTTCATCGTCAACAGTCATTTCATCAACAGTCTTTTTATCAATAGTCTTTTCATCATCAACAGTCATTTCATCAACAGTTTCTTCTTCAACAGTTTTTTCATCATCAACAGTTATTTCTTCAACAGTCTTTTCATTGTCAGCAGTCTTTTCATCAACAGTCTTTTCTTCATTAATAGTCTTTTCGTCAACAGTCTTTTCATCATCAGTCTTTTCATCATCAACAGTCTTTTCATCATCAATAGTCTTTTCATCAACAGTCTTTTCATCATCAATAGTCTTTTCATCAACAGTCATTTCATCAACAGTCTTTTTATCAACAGTCTTTTCATCATCAACAGTCATTTCATCAACAGTCTTTTCGTCAACAGTCTCTTCTTCAACAGTCTTTTCATTATCAGCAGTCTTTTCATCAACAGTCTTTTCTTCATTAGTAGTCTTTTCGTCAACAGTCTTTTCATCATCAACAGTCTTTTCATCATGAACAGTCTTTTCATCATCAACAGTCTTTTCATCATCAATAGTCTTTTCATCAACAGTCTTTTCATCATCAATAGTCTTTTCATCAACAGTCTCTTCATCAACAGTCTTTTTATCAACAGTCTTTTCATCATCAACAGTCATTTCATCAACAGTCTTTTCATCAACAGTCTCTTCTTCAACAGTCTTTTCATTGTCAACAGTCATTTCATCAACAGTCTTCACATCATCAACAGTTTTCTCATCATCAACAGTCATTTCATCAACAGTCTTTTCATTATCAGCAGTCTTTTCATCAACAGTCTTTTCTTCATTAATAGTCTTTTCGTCAACAGTTTTTTCATCATCAGCAGTCTTTTCATCGGCAGTGTTTTCATCATCAGTCTTTTCCTCAACAGTCTTTTCATCATCAACAGATTTTTCATCAACTGTCTTTTCATCATCAACAGTCTTTTCATCAACTTTCTTTTCATCAACAGTCATTTCATCACTAGCCTTTTCATCAACAGTCTTTTCATCGTCAACAGTTATTTCAACAGTCTTTTCATCAACAGTCTCTTCTTCAACAGTCTTTTCATCGTCAACAGTCATTTCATCAACAGTCTTTTTATCAATAGTCTTTTCATCATCAACAGTCATTTCATCAACAGTTTCTTCTTCAACAGTCTTTTCATTGTCAACAGTCATTTCATCAACAGTCTTTTCATCAACAGTCTTTTCATCGTCAACAGTCATTTCATCAACAGTCTCTTCTTCAACAGTCTTTTCATTGTCAACAGTCATTTCATCAACAGTCTTTTCATCATCAACAGTCATTTCATCAACAGTCTCTTCCTCAACAGTCTTTTCATCAACAGTCTTTCCATTATCATCAGCAGTCTTTTCATCATCAGCAGTCTTTCCATCGACAGTGTTTTCATCAACAGTCTTTTCATCAACAGTCTTTTCATTATCAACAATCTTTTCATCATCAACAGTCTTTTCATCAACAGTCTTTTCATCATCAACAGTCTTTTCATCGACAGTCTCTTCGTCAACAGTTTTTTCGTCATCAACAGTCTTTTCATCAACAGTCTCTTCCTCAACAGTCTTTTCGTCATCAACAGTCTTTTCATCAACAGTCTTTTCATCATCAACAGTCTTTTCGTCATCAACAGTCTTTTCATCAACAGTCTTTTCATCAACAGTCTTTTCATTATCAACAATCTTTTCATCATCAACAGTCCTTTCATCAACAGTCTTTTCATCATCAACAGTCTTTTCATCGACAGTCTCTTCGTCAACAGTTTTTTCGTCATCAACAGTCTTTTCATCAACAGTCTCTTCCTCAACAGTTTTTTCGTCATCAAAAGTCTTTTCATCAACAGTCTTTTCATCATCAACAGTCTTTTCGTCATCAACAGTCTTTTCATCAACAGTCTTTTCATCAACAGTCTTTTCATCAACAGTCTTTTCATTATCAACAATCTTTTCATCATCAACAGTCTTTTCATCAACAGTCTTTTCATCATCAACAATCTTTTCATCAACAGTCTTTTCATCAACTGTCTTTTCATCATCAACAGTCTTTTCATCGACAGTCTCTTCTTCAACAGTCTTTTCGTCATCAACAGTCTTTTCATCAACAGTCTCTTCCTCAACAGTCTTTTCGTCATCAACAGTCTTTTCATCAACTGTCTTTTCATCATCAAAAGTCTTTTCATCATCAACAGTTTTCTCATCATCAAAAGTCTTTTCGTCAACAGTCTTTTCTTCCTCAACAGTCTTTTCGTCATCAACAATCTTTTCATCACCAACAGTCACTAGTTTCCTATTACTATTTCCCCCGTTATTATACTTTACTTCACCGCCATTTTTCTTCATTTTACAGATGCACTCTCGGGAAACTTGAGTGTCATATTTATTAGGGCTATCTTCTGAATTAGTCTCAATTATTCCTATATTTCTATTCCCTTCATCAATATTTTTTCCCCTGTGACAACCTTCACACACACACGCACACACTTCACTCCTATCTTTTCCATCCTTTACTTCACTGTATTCAGTAGACGAGAATGTATAGTGTTCCCTGATCCTAGACTCGGGAGTTATTTTCATTTCATCTCCTCCCAAGCCATCCATTCTATTAGTCCTTTCATTTTGCAGAGTATTTTTAACAGGATCTGCGACTGTTGCGTCGAAGCTCTCAATTTCCTGCAATTCAATATCATCTTCAGGACTCTTTGAAATGAATGTTTCATATCCTCCTGAATATTCCATTACAGATGCTTCCCTACACAATACTTTTCCTCTGGTATTCAAACACGATGAAGTTTTCAATTCATCTTTCTGATCAGTGGATGAATCACTAAGTAATGTGGTATTCACCAAATCTTCTTCAGTGTCACCTCTCAAAATATTGCTGCCGGTATCAACAAAGTTCTTACATTCCTCTTCTTCACGTTCAACCCCAACATCTCCTTCATCATCTGTGACAAAGTTTAGGATTTTCTGGTCAGTGACGTCATAATTGATTCCAGCAATCTGTTCATTTTGATCAGGTAAATCAGATGTAGAATGCTGATGGCTGTGTAGTTCGTAACCTTGTTTGTTTTCTTGATGCTTCACCGTGAGTACGTTATCCTGCCAGGAAAAATGTTCTTTGTCTGAATTAAAAAAGCTTTTGAGCAAATTGAAAGAGAGTTGTAGGTAAGAGAATGCATTTCGAAATGTAGTTAGTTAGAAATGCATCCGTGAAAGCTGAAATAAAAAGAGTTTCTGAATCCCAAGCTTTTGCAGAATGTGAGAAAGGAATTAAATCATTTGGTCTAATTACATCCAGCGAATTTTTAAAAAACTGTAAAAATAACACGTTGTAAAAGCTCAGCTTACGAATATCACATTTAAAATAGCAATATTTACAATGGTATCTTTCAGACAAAACTCTTGATTGACGTACATTATATAAAAATATTATTTCTGTTGAAATCTAAATTATATGTACATATATGTCTAGAAAGAAAATATAATAATATTTAATTCATTCAATTATAAATCTCGTTTCTGAAACTTATTTTCTTGCAGGTAAGTTTTTTCAATTATATTCACAATGTATTGAAATATGCAACTTATAGAAATTGCGTAAATGATTATAGATGAACAGATAAAACTGGTATTTACTTACTTTAATATTTTATAAAAACATGCTTAGTTAAATATGCAACAATTATATATGACAACATACAATTTTTTGGTGCGTAATTTATTGAATTATTTTGAAATAAAAATGAAGGCTATTACATCTTTAATACGTGTATTTAAATTGATATATATTAAAATGGGAAATTAATTATAATTATTCCATATTGTAATAAAAATATTATTTTTTCATATAAGAACTCTCCAATATTTTTGTATGGAATTGCCTTCACTTTTTAAATGAAAATATTCAACCATTCAACTCGACGCAAAATTATTATTCAAAACATGCGAAAAATCATTCACTCAAAGTAAAATAAAATGCTAGAAAACTGTGAATATCTCTTAATGTACAAAGTGCATATTAGCTCTAATATTTACTAGATAGTAGGTGTTTGATTCTTAGGCTCAGGACAATTCATTGGTCCCTCTTGACTATCTTCTTGATGTCAGATTTGACATCATTCAGAAAATCCCTGAATCCCCAGTTTTGCATGTTTTTACGCTGCATCTCCCTGGGCTGATCCGATGGCATTCTCCAAAGCAGGTTATTCATTGCGATGTTATTGTAGCGACAAAGTGAGGAGAATGTTTTTATTCAACAGATCAACGGTAGCTTGCATGGAATATCATTACATCCATGAGTTTTTGCACCATTGTTGTTGTGTTTTGTTGCAGTAGAAGCAATTTGGATGTTTTCGTTAAGTAATTATCGGTTTATTGTATGGTTATTGGAAGTAATGTCGTTATTGGAGTCATCAATGTTTATGAGGTGAAATATAGACATTTTCAGCAGTGGAAGCGTCATCGCGAACAGTTTTTTTCATTTGGTTATTTTATGAATTGCATTAGAGAAGAAATGTGCAGTCATTCCGCAGAGTGGTTTATTATGGAGATTCAATTTGAATAAAAGAGAGGGATATGCAATTTTGGAGAGAGGGAAGAAGGAAGATATGCAATATTGGAGAGAGGGAAGAAGGAAGATATGCAATATTGGAGAGAGGGAAGAAGGAAGATATGCAATATTGGAGAGAGGGAAGAAGGAAGATATGCAATATTGGTGAGAGGGAAGAAGGAAGATATGCAATATTGGAGAGAGGGAAGAAGGAAGATATGCAATATTGGAGAGAGGGAAGAAGGAAGATATGCAATATTGGTGAGAGAGAAGAAGGAAGATATGCAATATTGGTGAGAGAGAAGAAGGAAGATATGCAATATTGGAGAGAGGGAAGAAGGAAGATATGCAATATTGAAGATCGAAATATATGCAGAATTAAAGAGAGTCATTTATGCAATAATGGAGGTTGAGAGGAAGAAATACAATAATGGAGGAAGGGAGTAGAATATGCAATAATGGAGAGGGTAAGATATGCAAAATTACAATGTACATACATACATACGGTATCAGAAGAGACAAAGAGCGAGTAAGAAAGAAGGGAGAGAAGCAGTTAGAATATTGTCATGTATTACCAAAAGCAGTAAAGGTATTGCCTAAAAAATACCAGAAGCAGTTAGATTCAATACTACCAAAAGCAACAAGAATACATAGTCTATATTATAGTACAGAAAGCAGTTTGAATATAAAGCCTATATTATAGGACTAAAAGCAGTTAGAATATATGTATATATACATATATACCATATTATAGTACCAAGAGTTGTTGGAATGTATAGGGTGTCCCAAAAAGATTTACTCATAAAAAAAATGGAATACAGTGGAAAAAAATGCTTCGACCACATCATTTTGAATTACTTTCAAAACCAAACTATTGTACGATATTTAGAAATGACTGCGGTTTTTTATTTCTTTCTTTCTTTCTTACTTTCTTTCTTTAATCATTTTCTCAACACAGCTTGTTATTGAACTACAAAAACTCCGCACTAATTCTTTTTCCAGATTGGGGTAGGAACGAGTTGAAGCTTCACACTCCAAAATGGATCATATTGTGAAAGTAATAGGACTGATGTCAGTTCACATTGTTTTATCCCAAAAGTCCTCGAAGTTTTCTTAAACTTTGAGTCACATTCGTCACGTGGTTTGGCGTTCCTCCGTCTTGAGCGAAGATGAAAGTAGTTCAAACTGATTCAGAGAGCCAATGGTATACTTTTTCCTGCAACCTATTCAGATAAACATGACAGTTAACTAACTGTCCTTCATCGCAGTAGCCTATGTCATGATAGAAGCAGGCCTCTGGCGACCCAATTGGCTCTTAACTATTACAGACAAGTCCCTACAGCAACAGGCATAAATCATATCATTTTGACTCTTGTTACAGACTCAATCATGAACATCTTACTGTCGAATCGAATCAAAACCTTTGCTACGGACTGCCTGAATTCTCCAACATCAGATTGCCCTTGTCGAGCATCTTCTTCATGGAGGCCTCTGAAATTGCCGTCTAGACTGCTTTTAGTATGGAGATAATTTTAGATGTTCCACGATTACTATTGATGATTTGGAGAAAGTTTTAAGTTTCATAACGTTACTGGCACTTTTTTCGGGATTCCTGATTGCTCCTGTTGTTCCTAGGCGTTGTGAGCCATTTTACGACATACATACATTGAACTATATGTTGATAACCTCATCAGACATATATCATTAAAAGTACCTGAAGGAAATGCTTGAAAATTCATGAGAGCTTTGGTAGGTATATGGGGGCCAAATTCAAAAAATATCAAAGGCACGCAGCATTGCCTTAGGTTGGTAATAATTCTGAAATTCTGAGTAAATCATTTTGGGTCACCCTTCTTAGGCTTATATTTAAATACAGGACCAAAAAAATGTCAACAGCTTTTGATATAATAGACAGATTATCAAAAGCAAATAAATTAGAATCCTAAGACCCATATAATTTCTTTACATCTTAAGAATATGGCATTCTTAAGGAAGTGTCAACTTTACTGCAGGCATCTCAGGATTCTAATTCTCCTTTGATTTGAATATCTGTCCTTTGTATCACAAGGTATTGAAGATATTTTCGGCTCTAACATTTAAATATAGCCCTGCGCGTCATAGCAAAGTATACTGTATCTATTAAACAACTGTAGCTACTAAAGTTTTGGGCAAGAAAGCAATCTGAAGTTCTTATGTACAGATGACTATATATCATCTCATTATGTTTATATCCTTATCAAAAATGTCCCTTTTTTAATATGTGACCTCTTCATTTTCTCTTATTTAACTGAATTAAAGTAGAATGAAAATTCGCCTTCTGACTTGAAATTTTAACTGTACTAATTTTAATAAATCATTCAGGAAGTGGTAAGAAGAATTATCTTCAATCCTCTCTGTACTTCTGTTGAAAATGATAATGATTTTAGAAATATTCAGAGAGAAAATTATGGTGGGAACATCGAAGATTGCATGAGAGCTATTGTCATAATCTTCGATGGCACGCGAATAACTTTCTTTCTGTGTATCAATGTTATGTGTACAATGTACCGTTAGAGTATTTTATTTAAGTAAAATATTCACTGAGATGATATTATTCGTAAAATTTTATTTTCATGTTCCAAGACAAAAATTCAAGATATTCAAATTCTTTTCTTTTTATGTTCCTAGACTAAATTCAAGATATTTACAATGATTAGTGTTAGTAAAAATTATTTTCTTTTCTTTCCATGTTCCGAGACAATTTTCAAAATATTTATATTAGTAAAACAAAAATTTTCAATTGTGAAAATGGTTAAACTTCATCACGGTGATTCTCGTCTTCGATTTTTGTCTATTTCTAGTGTTATATTTTCCAAGCTGTTCATAAAAACACTAGCAAGTGTTTTAAATGTTGTTAATATAATGTATCTTCCATATCTATACCAAGCAAAGATTAGATAAATAGTGTAATGGAACAGTTAATAAATGTTCTCTAGTTACTTTGATGTAATAATTACTCATCATACTTGTGGATAGGGCGCTTTTTACGCTCTGATTAATATTTTCAATTAAATAAATAATTACTTCTGCTCAGTTATAAAAGGATAGCAAACTATTCTACTTGATATTCAGTTTATTAAATTGGAATAGGTACCAGTTACATTTTATCACTCTCTAATAAAGTCAGTCTGCAGATTTAAGACTCTCTTATATTTTCTCTATTAAGACATGACTGTGCCAAATTCTTTGTAGTTTCACTGTCCCTTCTTTCACAAATATAAAAATAGCAATCTGCTAAAATTTGGAACAAAATAGGTCGGAAAAATAGCATTTTCCACCTCGCTGCTCACCCTCTGAAGAAATAAATTATTTCCTATATTAAATTCCTGGCAATACAAAAGAAATATAAAGGCCGGATTATTTCCAATAGATTCTTCTCTCTCTCTCTCTCTCTCTCTCTTCCTTCAAATTATTAAATTGGGTAAAAAATCTCAATATTATGAAGGCGGTTTGGAAAGGGTTTCTGCCCGTTTAACCGGAGATTTTAATAAAAAGTATTCTCGGTGGCTGATATGAGTTCCTTATTGGTCATAAGGACCTTATTAAAGGTCCTTGATAGTCCTCAGGGAGGTCCTTTCATCCATCAGAACCACTGAAGTTTTTAAGGAATTAAACTCAACATCTCACGATTAGATCGAGTTGAAGATATTGACTGATTATTTTTATTCAATTAGATTTATTTAGAAGAAATTGGAAATCCATTAAAATGACATCTAATGAATATTAATACTCTTTATAATAATTTATCTCTCCAATTAATATAATTAATAATAACTTTAAATTGTAATTTCTCTCCCTTTTGATTGCTGCAAATGCTTTCATTTTCCACAAATATTTCATCAGTGAAATCATTTCCAATTTTGTGAGCCATTGATTCTGTAGCAAAAATCCATTTGACGAATCTTGGCCGAATTTTTTGGCAAATAAAAGTTCGATTGGCGGGAAGTTTGAAGATTGACTAAGTTATTTTTGAAGTCGAGGAATTCTTTTTGCTTGTTTGCATTTCAGAAAAGTTATGAAAGAGATTCGAGAACGAGAGAAAATTTCAAAAGAGCCAGAAGTATTGAGGAAGATTTTGATGAACACTTTTATTCATTCTACATACCTATATCGCTTAGATCTTTTTCGCACTAAATTGCTAAAGTTTGTCAATAAAACATGTCTGTATTCGTACTGCTTGTATTATCAATAAATCTCAAGACGAAATACATAGAATGTTATAAGAATGCATGGAATAGGTATATAATATAATAGATAGAAGTCTTATTTACGGTGTGCTTCGAATGTTAGCGTTGTTATGCCTCTGATTTTAGTGTTTCATATTAGCATCAATTTACAGTCACTTTACCTGTACAGAAATAAAACAATTTAATCGTTTTGTTCAATAGAAGTTACCTGCGTTCCCAAACATTTGAATGCGTAATTTAATGAGTTAATTTTATTAGCATACACTAATAAATTTGTAAACTAATAAGCCTATACTAAAAATGCAAAATATATTTACAATAACTCAAGCATTTAATTACAATAGATTATTCTAATGAAATTCTACGCAGACTCACCGATAGTGACTCTTCTTCCACTCCGTCCTCTTGCACAATCTCATTTGCTGACCTGACATCATGTACAGACCCGGCAGATTCTTCCGCCAGCTGAGAGGAGAGATTATTCTCTCCTGGAGCTTCACTGACAGAATCTCTCTTCAACACCACCTGTAACGATCAATAATACTAAACTTACTATTTGCTTTAATAATAGCTAGAGTTTCTCAAATACGCGAGATTTAATTCGGGCAGAGAAAATGTATTTTTATATAAAATTATATCATATGTTCAAGTGCAATTTCGTTTGCAGAATTGGTACAGTGATGTAATACTGTGATAGGACGATATACGGTACGTGTAAACTATGGAATATATTAACAGTATTTGTTATTGATATCGATTTAGTGAGCATTACCTAAAACTCTGAACTTTTTGATCCAATGGAGATTACCAGGTTCTTTTGAAACCTTATTGTTCAGCAAAAGCCAAATCGAAATCTGTTCCTTGTTCAATTTTTAATACTCATTTGAGCTTTACGAGTGCGTAAGTTCACACTCCGTAAGCTGCTCTTAAGGGTGACAATGCCTTCTTATTACGTAACAATTGACCTTTATTGCCTCATTAGATGGTTTCTCATTTGCCCTAATCACCTTTAATGGCAGAAAGTTTAAATGAACCCAAAATATCGAGTGAAACCGTACAAAAATGCCAACTAAGCGACTTGATTTTAACTACCTTCCAAACAGTCAGTTAAAAGTTAGGATTCTGTATTTTATGGATGTTACTGCTTTGAGGTACTATTCTTTTACAAATTAGTTGTACCACGCGAGGTGAAAGCTGACAAATCCTTCTTCTTTAAATCCTATATAATGCCGATATTAAAAATGTTTCTTATTTCATAAATACTATCTCGCATTAAAAACTAAATAGAGCGATGTTTCTATCCCAAACAAACCTACCATTAAAGGACTAAGTATAGACTTAGTCTCTGTGCGAGAAAATCTCTAAAATTAAGACATTTCCATTTAGATTTTCCCTGAAGTGCTATTTGGAAGTGGCCTATCTGAAGTAGCCTCATTCCCAGTAAGTCTTCATCTTGAAGGCCAATTTACGTAGACTCATTTATCTACAGAATTCCAATAGTTTCCTCCTCCGAAGCTATTCTTTGATAAACAAAGACGGACTTTGTGTACATGTGAGTAATTCTCTTCCTTGGAAGAAGAAACTCTACCTTTCATTTTATTCCGCAACAAGATCCTCTGGAGCTCTAACGCAAGAAAGGATACAATGGCGTCTTTTCGCTACATGATAACAGATATTTTAGATAAATATTATAAATAGACAATGGAGAACCGTTAATGTATGTAATTTCACCATTGAGTAACGGAATTAATATTTACACAAAGAGAGAAACATATTTTTAATTAAATAACTTGCTAGAGAATGAATACATTGTGTCATATTGGTTTCAGTTAAGTTAGTGAATAGAAGTGTCGGTATTATTCAATGTTCAATGTACTGTGTTCAAAAGTAATTACAATAAAGGTACACACTCCAAAATACAGTGATGAGAATATGCATAATTTCGTTGTGAAATATACTTCAGGTTTGCAATATCCTATTTTATTAAATTTCTACATATTCAAAGATACAAACAATTCCTCTTATGTGCGAAATGAAAAGAGGACTCCGTTCAATATATTCAAAATTTCATAGCACGAATTGTTTTTATCTTTAAAGTCCCAGTGGCCATTTGAACCAATTTGACCGAAATCTTGCAGATGTTTTCCATGTTTCGAATGAATTTTCTCAATATTTGTAGAAGAAACAAAACGTTCTGTTTGTCGTTTCAATTATCCGAATTGTGCTCTGAATCTTGAGAATTCTTTAATCCTAGAATTGGAACACTGGACACATATGCAGATATTCAGATCTTTTAACCGATGTGAATATTTTAAAGATAGATTGAACTGAATCCTCTTTTTATAAAATATCCGCATACACACTGTAGAGGATTCCGGTAAATGAGTTGTGACGACTTTAATATCTTCGGATTGAGCAGTTCGAACAGACAGAGTGAGCTCATTGTCAAAACTTATCGAATCATGCCTGCCTCCTCCAATCGAAGCCTCCTCCCCTCCCGTCAAATCCTCCTCATCAACTAACTCGGCATTAGGCAGAGTTCCATCAAGTTCAGCAGGCGAATAAGAAGACACTGATACGATATCTATAGAGGGTCTTCGGCCTGAGAGTGCCCTGAAGATTTGCGTTGGAGATAAGTCCGATTGGTCTGAAGAGTGGAGGGGATTGGAGGGGGTTATGGAAGTCGCTACAGCTATCATTGCTGAGCTGGCTGCTGCCCAGGCGCATATCCCTCCTACTAACTCCATCTGGTAGCAGTTAAGAGAGATACAGACCAATATAGTGTAAGAGAGTAGACACCCTAAATGTTCATTGCGTGATAGCTTTGTTCTATCTGGATTATTCTCTAATCAATGCAAAGTGAAGTACTCTGTACTTTTCCTTTTATTTTAACCAAAGGAAAAAAATTCGATCGAAATGGGTAAATTTAATTTGAGATATGATCCTCAATAAAATGACCACCATTAAATTTATAATATACCAATCAGAATTCATTTATATACTATACTTCTAATAAATTAAATTGAATAAGAATAGTACAACGGAAATATGAAATGAGTCTGATAGAAACGAAAGAAACTTTTTTTCGTTTTTTTATAGAAGAAAACATTCAGTTTTTTTTTTTTTTGAATTGCAGTACCTAATAATTATTTGTATTTTGCATACAGTTCAAAATGAAGATTCTACAATGAAACTGCAATAATTGTTATAGCTTTAAATTGTATAGAATATAATCTTTTAAACTGATCATACAAATAAAATTGCTAATCAATTGAAATTTATTTATAAAATTAGAAAACAATATCATACTGAATTATATTAATGATTTAATATTATTTCACCTGGTCAAAATTCTCCCTTTATTTTGCTAATTGAAATAAGTAACCCTTAGTAAGCAATTCTCCCCTAGCATTGGGATTAAAATGTTCATAATCTGATAAAAAAAGACTGAAAAAGGCTGCGTAAGCGACTATTAATGGTGGACTTTGGTAAATTCAATTAAACCAGTTTTTAACACCAGATCATTTTTCGGAGAGGGAGGAAGTCAATCGGAACTTTTCCTGGAATTCTATAGGGATCCAAACAATTTACTTCTGAGTTCAACCAAACTTGAGATTACAGACGCTAAATGAGATATTTTTTATCTTCTCCATTATACCTTAAATGAGTCCATTCAACAAGTTAGAATAGGGAGAGCGGATTTGACTCCATATTGCAATATCGATATTCTGGCCAATGGCCGAACTTCAACAAGAAAGATTATAATTAAAACTGTGTGCAACATCTAAGACTCCATAACCTTAAGTGTCCTTTAGACTCTTGCAATCTCTGCTCAAAATAAAACTTCGATAATTTAGTGAATTGGAATGCAATCGCGAAAATCAAATGAATAAGTTTGAATTTCATTTTAAAATCTAATTATTAGCAACGAATGTATAGGATTACTATTTAAATTTGGATACTTAGTAAATATATTTTATTTTGCTAATATAATTTCTAGAATAATGAGAAATGCAATGAGACCGGCATTTGTTTACATCTGGGTTTCGAGTAAAATAAGAGGAAAATAGAATGAAACTATTTCGACGAGGAAAAACTAGATACAGAAACACGAGGGAATAAAATGGGGTCAAATTGAACTAAAGCTCAGCAGACGAATTGAGGCAAGTGACCTCCGAATCGATTGGCAGCTCTTAATTTTGACCTATTAAAAATTTGCCCATTTCAATTTACTTTCCTAATAAAAACTATATATTATTAAATGAAACATACATTATAATAATAGAAATCGTCACAATGATTCTATCGAGCGCTGAATTATTAAAATCATCTCCTTTTTTAAAAACCTCTGGACCGAAAAGCGCGGCGGCTAAACTCCTGGAATTACTATTATTCTAAGGATAAATATAAGAAGAGGGTCATTCAGAGTGAAAATATATCCCTAATGACTCTAAACAACTCTAATCTGGGAAATAAAAGAGCAGATTGGTGTGTAATTTGTTTCGTTTTTCCACGAAAGGTATCCTGTTCTCTAACAAAAAACATTTGAGTTGCTGGAAGTTTTAAAATAGGAGAGAGATATATTGGCGCGATAAGCAGTCTTTCGGGTAACTTCCTCAACTCTGAGAACTTCTTGTGACCTGATCAGGAAGTTCTAGCGAATTAATTAATTAAGATATAATTACAACTTACGATCTATCAAAGCACATTTAAGACTTCGTCAATTTTAGGTCTAAGTTTCTCTAGTCTTAATGGGTACAACAATAATATTTCAAACAGTGAATGCATTGCTTGTGTTCTGAGCAAATTTGCCTATTTGCACAATCTCGAGAATGCGTTGCGCGTTTTCATACCCCTTTAACCCCCTAACACCGAGCGTTCGTTAATACCTTCATTTCATTTTCAATGAAATCGAATACCAATACATGTGTATGGGGGGACGTGATGCCAACCCCCCCCCCCCCCTGAACCCCTCTGCCAGGTCATTAAAAAATAATGAGGTGTGTAGTACAACAAACTAGCGGATACAACAAACTACATAACGGCCATTAATGTTGAGAGTTTCAGAGTAATCTTCATTTGTATATTAATATATGCAAATTACTTTGAAAAAATCAACGATTACTTTCAAACTTTCAACATAAATTGCCTTAATAAAGTTTGCTTTATCCGCTGGATTGTTGTACTGTACACCTCATGATTGTTTAAGGACCTGGCAGGAGAATTCAGGGGGTGACATGTCCCCCATCACACATATATTATTTAGATTTCGTAATAAAAAAATGAAGGTATTAATGCACACTCAGCATTATGTGGTTAAGAGTAGCGCGTTCTCGAGATTGTGAAAATCAACAAATGACGCACACATATACTACAATTATATCTTTCCATGTAAAATGTCTCCTTTTACATTCTCATCAATTTTTGAAGTCCAAACGAAACCAAATGCAAACCTAATTCAAATTTATAAAACTATTATCGCAGCATTTCTATACTGTTCTTTTTCCATATGGTACATATTGTACCCCAACACATCCACCATGTGAAACAATAACTTGATTATGAGATAGAATTAACAATAATGAGAGTCTCACAAACCTCTAAAGGACTGTACACACGTAGGGTTTTAAAGTCTTTCCACCAGACTTTTTGCTAAGCTCCTCCTACTTTTTCCACAAGAATATAAGAAACAACGATGTAATTATTATTTATTTCAGTTGGTATTCATGATACCTGCAGGTATCATGAATACCAACTGAATAAATAACACTTATATCGTTTTTAGTAGGAGGAGCTTAGCAAAAAGTCTGGTGGAAAGACTTAAAAACCCTGCGTGTGTACGGCCCTTGAGAGCTGTGTGAGACTGTTGTTGTAGCTCAGTCTGTCAATGTCCCCAAGGCATCATTTCCAAAGTATTTAATCATTCAGGCAAATGTGATGGCAGTCAAGCGAAAATATTTTGGCCGTCTGCGAAGTGATTAAGATGCTTGTTTTGACTCCACGCCAGTCCGTCAACCTTCCTTCGGATAATCTTTCCGAAAAATAATTGAATTACAATTTAATGGAAAGGGGAGCGCTACCGACACAATCAATTTATGTTCATGGAGCTAAAAGTGAAGTTTGAAAAGAGCTGAGTTTTCCGTGGAGTTTTGCAGATTAATGTGTAGTTTAATCCAGTGTAATTGGCTGGCAGTTAAAAGAGTATTAAAAAGGGATTTAGTGCTACAATAAAACTAAAACAAGAGTAGTTGGCGAGTTGGCGAACGCATTGCTGAGTCGTTAAAGTAGACAAACTTTGGAAATAAAGAACAAGTAACGGCCATGGATGGCATGGATAGTTATGTGATACCTTACAAAATTCTTTGCAGATGGATTGATGTCAATGTTTTACATCTTATGATGGTACTAATTCACTGATAGTCAGAAAATTGGTAGCGAAAAGTAGCAAGAAATTTAATGAATACGAAGAGTATAGGTAATCTTTCTTCATATTATGACGTCAGAGTTAGTATTGACAAATAGTTTACTTGTCACTACGCAGAGTATCTTTCTTCATATTATGACGTCAGAGTGAGTATTGACAAATAGTTTACTTGTCACTATAGTATCTTTCTTCATATTATGACGTCAGAGTGAGTATTGACAAATAGTTTACTTGTCACTATAGTATCTTTCTTCATATTATGACGTCAGAGTTAGTATTGACAAATAGTTTACTTGTCACTATAGTATCTTTCTTCAATATTATGGCGTCAGAGTTAGTATTGACAAATAGTTTACTTGTCACTATAGTATCTTTCTTCAATATTATGACGTCAGAGTGAGTATTGACAAATAGTTTACTTGTCACTATAGTATCTTTCTTCATATTATGACATCAGAGTGAGTATTGACAAATAGTTTACTTGTCACTATAGTATCTTTCTTCATATTATGACATCAGAGTGAGTATTGACAAATAGTTTACTTGTCACTATAGTATCTTTCTTCATATTATGACGTCAGAGTGAGTATTGACAAATAGTTTACTTGTCACTATAGTATCTTTCTTCATATTATGACGTCAGAGTTAGTATTGACAAATAGTTTACTTGTCACTATAGTATCTTTCTTCATATTATGACGTCAGAGTGAGTATTGACAAATAGTTTACTTGTCACTATAGTATCTTTCTTCATATTATGACGTCAGAGTGAGTATTGACAAATAGTTTACTTGTCACTATAGTATCTTTCTTCATATTATGACGTCAGAGTGAGTATTGACAAATAGTTTACTTGTCACTATAGTATCTTTCTTCATATTATGACGTCAGAGTTACTGTTATCATATTTGCATCAGATGCACAATCTCCACAAACTCAATTTTTGAAATCCTTTGAAGTATAAATCCTACTGAATATAAATAAGGGAGATTCAGCGCGGCATTTTGCATATTCTCTCATATTGGCCGAAATCCCGTATAAATCAGGTATGGAGTCACTGACTCAGTTTTACTGCCCATTTTGAGTTATGAATCCCTAGTTTGTTCACAGAATTTTAAGAGTGAGAATATTTTGCCGATAAGACACTGTGTGATCTTCTCACTGTGATACACTAACGTCAATTGGGTACTTGATTATAATCAGTAGCGAGGTAAAAGGTTAATGCTAATAACTTTAACACACTGTGTAATATTTATAGTATGCAATATATGAAATTGTATTAAATTTATAATATATGCCGAGCAATGATTCAAAGAATCTATGAATATTCAATATAACTATAAGGAACGATAGTTCTAACTGAAATGTTATATGTAACATTTCTTTTGCATCGAGAAACATTTATTTCTTTATTTATTTTGTGTTTTGAAAGTGTTATATTGAAATAGAAACTTCGATGCACTTTTCCGATTGGTATACATAAGAAATAATAGAAAATTCATAACTATGAATTTCTGAATAATTAAATATATGCGTATTTCAATAGGTGTATATATTTGATTATTCAGAAATGTTTGAAGTTTACACGTAAGTTATTAAGTAATAATTATAATAAACTGAGTTTTATAATAATTTTATATTTGCATCAGCAAATCAGTTTTCCTACTCTGTTTAAGTGACTGAATTGGAACACTAGAACGATAAGATTGAATATTTTGTACTGTAAATCAAGGTTGTAGTACGATATTGATTATATATTATTGATTTATTTGAGGTACTTTATTCCTAGCGTCTTCATATTTGATGCATTTAAAAGAGCAATTCAATACAATTTTAAATGTAACTACCAATTGAATTTAAACATAAATTGATATTTTAAAGTGTGAGCACAAATATCTCCCTATTAGTCATATATATATTTAATTTCAACAAAATTTAAACTGTACATATTTATACAATTTTTATTGAAACCAACTCCCATAACATTTCGTCTCAAACACTAATTAATTCTTTAATAAAATTTGAGGGTAAATATGTTGCAATAACATTATGCCAATTATAGTCATTAGCGTCTTTGAGGGTTGATTGTTTCGATTGTCTTAGCGTCTGTACTACGATTGATAAACCATTCTATTGAACTAACCTCTTAAATGCTATTTGGTTTCGAGAAAAAATTATTTTTAAGAACACACTCACGGAGAGTTGGTAGGGCTGTGTTTCACCCTCAAAATACAACTTTGTCTATATTAAATTCGTTTTAATTACTCCTAAAATCCGTTTATAGAAATAGGTAATTTCATTAAGTTATAAATGATTCGGGAATATATTCCTAGAACAACATATTTTTCGTCAATTTATTATCCGCTAAAACCACAAATATATATATTTTAAAGTTGTAAAAATTCTTCTCGAAATCCTGTTTCATCTTGACTAAAATTCAAAAAATTAATTAAAAGATAAAATCTATTCAATGATGTAGTCAATGTTAAAAATGATGGTCAAACCAATCACTCACCTCGCTATCTTCCGCATCTGGATTGCCCACAATGTTGCTGGTTGATCCTGGAGCTGTTAATAGTGATCCTATTCCCCGTGTGGCGATAGGACTTTGATGTCTTGTAGACACAGTGTCAGCTTGAATGATAGGAGCCATCTGCACGTCATCATCATCGTCTTCGTCTTTATTGAGTTCTATATTACCTACTCTTTTCAACAAATTATCTCCATCTTTCTTTAAATCAGACATGGCGCCATCAACACTTTCTTCTAAATCATTTATTGTTTCACTGGCAGATTCTTTCGCTTCATTTACTCCTTCCTCAACTGATCCAACTACATCTCCAGCAGTGCCTGTCAAATCATCTGCTGCTTCGGTCACACCTTCGTGTAAGTCATTAATTGCAGAGCCAGTGGATTCTTGAACTTCATCGGAAATTCTTTTCAGATCGTTAACAGCATCATTAGAAATTTCTTTTAAATCATCAGTTTTGTCATCAACAGATTCTTGCAAATTATTAAACGAGTTCCCTGCAGCTTCTTGGAGATTTCCAGAAATATTACCCATCTTTGTATATAATGCATCAGTAGATTTTTCTACCTCATTTTCAATTTCATTTGTAACTTCTTGAATATCAGCAGAAGCATCAGCTGCATCATGTTTCAATCCATCAATCAGATCTTCAGCATTTTCTTGAGCTTCATTTGATCCTTCCTTCAAATCATTTAAAGCATCATTAACAGTTTCTTCTGATTCCTTATATACATCTTCAACGGCTTCTTGAACATCATCGTGATCTTGTTTCAAATCATCAACTGTACTTTCCAAGTCATTCATGGCATCATTAGCAGTTTCTTGAGCTTCATCATAGGATTCTTTTAAACCACTAATTGCGTCGTAAGAAGTTTCTTTGACCTCATCGGTAACATTTTCTAACTCATTAACAACACTGTCAGTAGTGTCCTGTAAACCATCAGCTATACTCCCGGTTTCTTCCTGAATTTCATTTGATTTTTCTTTTAAATGATCGAAAATACCTCCGACTTTGTGTTCCGATTCATCAACTACATCTTCAACAGCTTCTTGAACATCATCGTAACCTTCTTTTAGGTCATCCATTTTATCTTCAGCGGCTTCTTCTAAATTTTTGCTAGCATCCTCAACTCCTTCTACAGTTTGATCGAAATTTTCTTTCAAATCTCCAATTGCGTCATTAACAGCTTCATTTGAGTTGTCGATTGCTTCATTAGTTTGTTCTTGAACAGCATTCAATCCATCATTGGCAGCCTCTTCCGTATCGCTAACAGCATCACCAGCAAACTCTTTCAAATCCATAACTTTTTCTTCCGCAGCTTCTTGAACTTCGTCAATTGTTTCCTCTGCAGATTCTTGAATTAATTCAGCAGTTTCTCCTAAGGCATTATCTGAATTGTGTGCAGCCTTTTCCAAATTAGTGCCTACTTCATCAGAAACATTTTCTATTGCATCGGAAGCATCATCTGCAGCTTCTAATAACTCATTCGCTGCATCTTCAGTAGCCCCATTGATATCACTTGCAATGCCATCTAAACCACTAACTGCATCATCAACATTATCTTCCACAGAATCAACGACCTCATCTGTAGCCTCTTCCAAGTTATCAGCAGCCTCCTCTGTTGCTTCTTCCAATTTATCAGCAGCCTCCTCTGTTGCTTCTTCCAAGTTATCAGCAGCCTCCTCTTTAGCTTCTTCCAAGTTATCAGCAACCTCCTCTTTAGCTTCTTCCAAGTTATCAGCAACCTCCTCTGTAGCTTCTTCCAAGTTATCAGCAACCTCCTCTTTAGCTTCTTCCAAGTTATCAGCAACCTCCTCTTTAGCTTCTTCCAAGTTATCAGCAACCTCCTCTGTAGCTTCTTCCAAGTTATCAGCAACCTCCTCTTTAGCTTCTTCCAAGTTATCAGCAACCTCCTCTTTAGCTTCTTCCAAGTTATCAGCAACCTCCTCTTTAGCTTCTTCCAAGTTATCAGCAACCTCCTCTGTAGCTTCTTCCAAGTTATCAGCAACCTCCTCTTTAGCTTCTTCCAAGTTATCAGCAACCTCCTCTGTAGCTTCTTCCAAGTAATCAGCAGCCTCCTCTGTAGCTTCTTCCAAGTTATCAGCAGCCTCCTCTGTAGCTTCTTCCAAGTTATCAGCAGCCTCCTCTGTAGCTTCTTCCAAGTTATCAGCAGCCTCCTCTTTAGCTTCTTCCAAGTTATCAGCAGCCTCCTCTGTAGCTTCTTCCAAGTTATCAGCAACCTCCTCTTTAGCTTCTTCCAAGTTATCAGCAGCCTCCTCTGTAGCTTCTTCCAAGTTACCAGCTGCTTCACTTGCAGCTCTTTTTACATCTTCAAATTTTAATTCAAAATTGGATACTGCGTCTTGAACAGCATTTTCTACATCATTGGACGTATCCTCCAGTTGATTGATTCCTTTAGAAGAAACCTCTTCTAAATTGGCGATAGCACCATCAGCCTCTTCTAATGTATTTTCAACATCATTTTCCAATTCATCAGTTACGTGATCTGCTTCATCCTTGAGATCTTCAGCTGCATCTTCAACGTCACCAGCTGCCTCCTTAATATCATAAGCAGCATTTTCAACTTCATCAGCAGCATTTTCTATCTCATTCATAATTCCATCGCTCAGCAGATTTTCATTGGAGTCGTCCTTTTCATCACTGCTGTTCCACAATCCAGATACTGCTGTTCCGACAGCTCCAACTGCTCCAACAGCCCCAGCTCCAATCCCCATGAATACTGCCTTTAAACCAGATGATTTTTCTGATTTTTCAGAATTCGAACCAGCAGAGTCACTTCTTACTGAAGTTCCATCAGCATTAGCTGTATTCTCCGCAACTCCATTTAACTCATTAGCGATATCCCCAGGGAATTGTGCGACTGTCTCTGTAGCATTTTCTATTGAGTCAAATGCATCCTCTTTTTTTTCTTCCATGTCTGCTATTTTATCATCAACAGATTCATCGATTTCGTTCACAGTACCTTGTAAATTATCAATTGCATCATCAACATCCTCTTTCAAAGCATCAACCGAACTATCAACAGCTCCCGCCATGTCACCAACTACATCTTCTGCATTTTCTTCTAAGCTGTTAACAACCTCATCGGTAGTTTGTTCTAAATTTTCTAACTCTTCATTAGCGGCGTCAGTGATTTCTTCAGAAGTTTCTTGGATGTTGATCATAGCATCTCCTACGGCTTCATGGGCTTCATTGGAAGTATTTTCGATATCATTTATCACATCAGATGCAGATTCTTCTAGATTGTTAAGAGTGTCATTAACATTATCAATTGCATCTTCTGTTCCATCTCTTACTGCATCTTCCACATCACCAGCTGCATCTTTCACATCATCAGCAGTGCTTTCGATTTCGTTAGCTGCATCCTTAGCTGCATCCCCAACATCATCAGCAGTTTCTTCTAAATCTTTCAGAATTCCATCACCGGCATTCTCAGAACTGTTGGTGACATTTTCCAGTCGCTCCTTAACATTCTGTAGAATTTCACTCGTCTCGTCATTCTCCTTATCATCATCTCCGATTCCAGATACAGCTGCTCCAATAGCTCCAACTGCACCAATAGCTCCAGCTCCAATTCCAGCTCCTACTGCCTTCGAACCCGTTGATCTCTTGGACCTGTTTGAACCTAGGGACTCTTTTCTGTTTGTTTTCTTATTCACTTTGGCTCTGTGTTTTCCAGGTTGATCAGATTTCTTTTCGATGTTTGTATCTTTTGAAACATCTGAGGTTTTGCTTCGACTGCGAGATCGCTGATCAGAAGTTTTTCTTGATCTTGGACCAATTGATTCACTGCTGTGACTCTGCAAAAGAGATATTTCAAATTACTGTTTTTTAATTGAATATTTTGAACAATAATAACCAGCGACATATTCATCTAATAAAATAAAATCGAAACTATAAAATACCTCGAATTTGTTGATATTTGATGTGCTGTCTAAGAGATGCAAAATTTAAATTATTAACCAATGCACATTTACCGTTCTATGATTTATAATGGAGTTTATAATCGTTTTTCACACAGTAACTGTGAATAAATATTTCACAAGTCAAATGCGCAAGATATTCTCACGTGTAGTTCACTTTAGAAGAAAACTTCAAATAGTGAAGATGAAAAATAATGTCAAAATCTTTCAGAACATTTTCTTTCTGAAAGCCACTTCTCAGACTTTGTCAAAGTTGTGCCATACATCACTTGAGAGCCTATCAACGAACTGTCAACAGCAGAGTCTTGTAGAGAGACAGTCTGATACACTGTAACTCACCCACCAAAACCTTTTACCAACTAACTAGCAATAATTCGAAACTTTTCATCAATTTTTATCAGTTTTTTTCATCTTTATATTTTTCTGATATTAATTTGTCATTTCAATTATAAATATAACAAGAAAAAAATAACAATTTCATTCGATTTTATACGCTATCGATATTACTATCATTATCATGCTAATATATCTAAATAATCACAATATTTCAATGACTATCTGTCTTTTTTAGTGTTATATATATTCATGAAATCCTATCTGCGTAAACATTGACCTATACGAACACACTAATATTTAGACATACACCTTCACTCCTCAAATAATGTAAATCTATCCGCTAGGCTACTTTACGTCAATAACTCCAATAATTTGGCGAAATTTCAGCGAAAATTTGTGCGCTAAACATTCTTCTAGTCCGATAACTCCAATAAATTCGCCATCTCATTCTAGCTCTATAAAGCTCGGTAGAATTTTGGCCGATATTGTGTAAGCTGTGAGAAACGAGTAGCGAATTTCCTTCTGCCCCATTTGAGCCTATGTATAGGCGCTAAACTCTGCCTCCATTGGAATGACTAAGTAACTTATTGCTGTCAAGGAGGAACCTTCTACTAATTTGCTAACTAAAGCACAATATTAGGGGATGATGTTTCTAAAAGTGGAATGAAAAGGTCTAGCCTCGTATAAAATGTTATATTAGAATAAAAGAACACTGACCTTTATTCCGTTCTTATCTCGACCTCTGACAATTTTCTTCTCACCTGAAAAGGAAAATACGAATTAGACATTAGAATTAGACATTAGAATTAGACATTAGAATTAGACATAAGAATTAGACATTAGAATTAGACATTAGAATTAGACATAAGAATTAGACATTAGAATTAGACATTAGAATTAGACATTAGAATCAGACATTAGAATTAGATATTACAATTAGACATTAGAATTAGACATTAGAATAATTGAATTAGAATTAGCATTAGTTATCAATGTACATAAATTTTGTGATATGTGAAATAGTCTTTCATGGAGTATTTAATCACTTACTTTACTAATGGTAATCTACTAATAAATTAAAATATGCTATGTTTATAATTTACTTTTAATTATTGGGAAAATAAATTGTGAGCTATCTATATTGTTGCAAATAAAAAAATTATTAATCTTAAGGTGTTTTGATAGTCATTAACAGTCTCTACAATCTGGTGTTAGTCATTAACAGTCTCTACAATCTGGTGATAGTCATTAACAGTCTCTACAATCTGGTGATAGTCATTAACAGTCTCTACAATCTGGTGTTAGTCATTAACAGTCTCTACAATCTGGTGATAGTCATTAACAGTCCCTACAATCTGGTGTTAGTCATTAACAGTCTCTACAATCTGGTGTTAGTCATTAACATTCTCTACAATCTGGTGTTAGTCATTAACAGTCTCTACAATCTGGTGTTAGTCATTAACAGTCTCTACAATCTGGTGATAGTCATTAACAGTCCCTACAATCTGGTGTTAGTCATTAACAGTCTCTACAATCTGGTGATAGTCATTAACAGTCCCTACAATCTGGTGTTAGTCATTAACAGTCTCTACAATCTGGTGTTAGTCATTAACATTCTCCACAATCTGGTGTTAGTCATTAACAGTCTCTACAATCTGGTGTTAGTCATTAACAGTCTCTACAATCTGGTGATAGTCATTAACAGTCCCTACAATCTGGTGTTAGTCATTAACAGTCTCTACAATCTGGTGTTAGTCATTAACAGTCTCTACAATCTGGTGATAGTCATTAACAGTCCCTACAATCTGGTGTTAGTCATTAACAGTCTCTACAATCTGGTGTTAGTCATTAACAGTCTCTACAATCTGGTGATAGTCATTAACAGTCTCTACAATCTGGTGTTAGTCATTAACTGTCTCTACAATCTGGTGATAGTCATTAACAGTCTCTACAATCTGGTGTTAGTCATTAACAGTCTCTACAATCTGGTGTTAGTCATTAACAGTCTCTACAATCTGATGATAGTCATTAACAGTCTCTACAATCTGGTGTTAGTCATTAACAGTCTCTACAATCTGGTGTTAGTCATTAACAGTCTCTACAATCTGGTGTTAGTCATTAACAGTCTCTACAATCTGATGATAGTCATTAACAGTCTCTACAATCTGGTGTTAGTCATTAACAGTCTCTACAATCTGGTGTTAGTCATTAACAGTCTCTACAATCTGGTACTAGTCATTGATTAATGATTATCAATAATCATTTCCAGTCTCAACAGACTGCCACTACCATTGCATCTGTTGAATAGATTGCTTCAAGATGTACAATATCTTGTCCGCATTATTAACAAACAGAATCAACAGAAGCTCTGGCCATTACTTCAGCAGCTGACAAAGCCACATTCATTCCTATGATAAATAAGGCCGTTAGGTTTAGGAGAAGCTTGGGCGGTAAAGCGAATGTTTGCCCAACTCGACCCTTCGCTACATTCAGATGAGCAATTGCCTCTGCTAAAATTTACGGCCAAAACTTTATAAAAGCAAACAAAGAGGAGCGAATTGTTTTTTTTCGAGAAAAATGATGCTTTATGAGAAACTGAGAAGAGTGATTATAAACCGAGGGCCTTCCCTACAGAGGAACTGAGTGAAATAATGAAAATGTTCAGTTATTTCCGTCTCATATTAGAATGTGGTTAAGTTATAAGGATTAACATATATTAGAATTTGTATTATTCTAATATAATCTGTAAAATAAAATAAATTATTGAGTTATAAAGGATCTTGACCTCGACCTTTGACACGACCATTCCAAAATCGAACCAAATCGTTCCTGGATAATGACAAATCGTCTCACCAAATTTCAGACTATTTGGCTTACTACTTTTTGTGTTATGATAATACAAATAAATCTGACTAAAACATAACCTCCTGAAATTTTATGAAGGGAAATAGGCCCATTTAAATTTAATTCAAACGCATAATGAATTTATTGTAACTCAATTGTTTCGTATATTTAATCCAGGTTGATATGAATGTATTGGAACGTTTCTAAAGTATTAAATTGCCTGAATGATAGCAGGATACTTTTTAGGTGAACACAATCACGGCACTCACTCTGCTTCTTCCTGGCGTTAAGTTTCTCGAAGTAACTCCTAGCCACTGAGTATATCTCCCCCTGTTCCCTGGCTTCACTGTGGAGTACCTCCCTAGCAACCCCCTCCACCAGCTCCTCCAGACCCTCAGGGAGACTCAACCGCACGAACGCTGGGGCAGTCGACATACTGAAAAGGATTAAAAATTAAGTGATATAAATTAATTTGCATTCGATAATCCAAGGCAATAAAACATTATGATTTGTTTTCGGTACTAAGTTATTTAAAGTTTAAAAAAAATATTAATTTTCCTTCAATACAATCTACATATAATCTTTTTGCCAATAGTTAACGAGACTATAAACTTCTGTGTAAATATTAAATAGCTACAATTAATCCACTTCAATTAGATAAAATTACAGAAAGGTCAGAATTATGAGACGTTTTTTATTAAATAGAACAATATAAACAATAGCCGTTACAACATTTGCAGAAGCTATAAAAGGCAATCGTTAGTGTAACGTAAAAATAATTTCAGAACAATTGAACATTGCTGTTATTAAGGAAAATTAATGTTCAATAACTGTCCAATAAAATGTAGAGTGAAGATGCAATATCAGATCTTTGCCAGCAAACTAATGTCATCAAGCGACTTTGTAGTGGCTTCATATGTTAAAAGTCTCGCAAAGTATCCCGGTAAATATTACTATTGCCTTCTTCATAACTTCTTCTCTCCTTAAATTAAATGCATTTAATTATTTAGTTCCTGTAGACCATTTAATTAATTTATATTGATAAAATTAGCAGTGCAAAAATGGGTGCTGATACTTTTGTTAATAATCAAACTGGTCGCTTGCCGCTCAATTATCGAGACTCTAAAAATCAGGGAATGTTTGACGCAATAGTCTCCTTTTTAGCGCACTTTGCCGGGTAAATTTTACTCTTGGCTGAACTGCCGCTGCCTTCTAATTCGAGTCAAGGTCTTATCATCAACACGAGAAATGGTAAAGAGTAAAGGGTAAGGTACGAATTATCGGTCAGTTCCACATCTTCGGTCATATAAGAAAAAACAATATAATGATTTGTTTTCTAATTTTCAAAATGAGGATAGCAATTAAAATAAAATAAAATTATTATTATATTGTTTTTTCTTATATGACCGAAGATATGGAACTGACCAATAATTCGTAACTTACCCTGTTTGTTCAGAAGCAAGACTCCGTCACGTCATTCTAACATCTAACTAGTAGTATTAAAGTGCGTTGTTCTGGCGCTACCGTACAGGTGGCACAGGAAGCAGAGGAGTGATATAATTGAGAGTCTTTCGTTAGTTAACTCTTTTAGGAAGTGGGCAGTGGGAGCGGCAATTTGTTTATGTGAATATCTTTTATGGTCTCCATTTGCAAACATTTGGATATTGGCAGAGAGACTTTATATTTGCCAGACATATTGGCTTGATCAGCAGAAACTCTTACGCCAATTTACGGAGATTGGAATTAATAAGATTCATGCAACTTGAACTAATTGCAATAATAATATATATTGTCATAGTAATATACGATTGGAAAAATACTCAAGAATATAAGTGAAATAAATGATTGTAAATTTATTGTAGATGTTGTAGATGTTCCATTATCCATAAAACTGTACATTGCAAATTGCAGTACCAATTTTCACTCTTTCAAGTACACATTTCCCATCACTCCAGTACCAATGCACTCTTTCCAGTACACATTTATCATCACTCCAATACCAATGCACTTTTTCCAGTACACATTTATCATCACTCCAGTACCAATGCACTTTTTCCAGTACCATCCAATTCTTTGTATTCGAATGCTCCCATTCGTAGTAGATCAGCAGAATTTTCAATTCCATCGACTTTCAGTCAATCTAAAAGGTGGAAACTTGATCCGAAAACACAATGGGAGCTTTGTGGTCTCGACCAAAGGTTGTTTTTATATTCAAAGAAGAATTCTATTTATCATCAGAATCTCCTTTGCTATTTCTAAACATTTCTTTTTATGCCCCATTCAGCTTTTCCAAAGACTGTATCATGGACTGAGTTTGAAACTATTCTACTATTTTTCAAAGTCAAATACTGTAGCTTAGAACATTTTAAGAAACAGGATTATTTTAATTAATGGAGGATTAATGGAGGCAAAATTTGTTCACTATACAGACTACTTCTTTGCTAATAAATCTACGAGCCTTTTTTCACTACGGTTCTAGGACGTTTCGTACCCAGACGTTTCGTACCCGGACGTTTTGTACCCAGACGTTTCGTACCCGGACGTTTCGTACCTGGACGTTTCGTACCCGGACGTTTCGTTACTAGGACGTTTCGTTACTAGGACGTTTCGTTACTAGGACGATTCGTTACCAGATTTTTCGTTCCAAATCGCTACTAACGATTTTTTTAATTCGAAATGAGTAATAGACTAAAAAATATACCAATCACATAAATTATAAATATGTATTGAATATTTTTCCCTATGTGAACCAAGTACTGGAAGTTTTCGAACATAATAGAAAATGGTATATAAGAATAAGAATAAAGAGTTGAAATGTTAAATTATATAATCTTTTCTTATATGATCGAAAATAATTATTACTTTCGCAAAATTGCGGAAGGTTATGCTCTTTTTCATTAGGTTATTTTCATTTGGTAACTTGTAACATCTGGTAATTGGAATTCTACACTAACTTTGAAACATTTTCCAAAATATGAAAAACAAAATATTTTCCCAATGTAGGTAAGCTCCGAGTTCTTGGACTGAACCACATTTTCGATCATATGAGGACAAAAAAAATACAATTATTGTTATTTGACTTCTATATCGATTGGTATTCATGATATTTTCACTTCCGTCTTTTCTAATCAAAGAAATTAAGTAACGATTATTAATTTCAATACATCTGATTAAATTCAATGTATAACAAAACGAATAAAAAATATGTTTAAAAAGTAGACATTATTTTTAAAGTAGTAAAAATTTATAATGTATGGGATTGATATAAAATTGTAGTCTAAAATAAAATTGTCTAATAAAAAATTGTTACCATTTCATAAAAATATGGAAAATAAACTGGTAACGAAACGTCCTAGTAACGAAACGTCCGGTCACCTTTCACTATACATGGTTTCATTATAGAGGAGTTTTACTGTTATAGCATTCATATTTATTATTGTATTACATCATTTTGATTATATAACAATGATTCAAGAACATCACAAATTAGAAAGTTAGTGAGTTGAATAATAACGAGTCATTCTATTTTATTTATCTTCGAAATTGTAAAACAAACTCAGTTCTATTTTTGTAAATATTGTTACTCACTAACACTGGGTGACAGACTCGTTATTAATATTATACTTAAATGAGCTGACATCTGATGTAGATTGTATGTAGTAACTACATTATAAACTGTAGTAATATGGAGGGATTTGATGTAGTAACTACATTATAACCTGTAGAAATGTGGAGGGATTTGATGTAGTAACTACATTATAAACTGTAGTAATGTTGAGGGATTTGATGTAGTAACTGTAGTAATGTGGAGGGATTTGATGTAGCAATAATATAATAGAGGAGACTGGAATAAATGTTATTCAGTAATAAATTAAACAGATACAGAAAAGTGATCCTTAAAACCATTTTATGAATAAATGAAAAAATTATCTTATGAATTTATAGAAAAATTATCTTAATGAAAAATAGATATATTATCTTAATTAATGAATGGAAAATGCCTTTAATTATCGACTATGTAAATGGCTTTAATTGGCAATAAGGCACATACCTCTAGCTGTACAAGAAGCTGTTCCAGACTAACTATTGCGTTGACTAACATTGATGTTGTCTATTAATTTGTTGCATTGGGACAATGGTGGGTCGTCATCCTAATGAAATGACTCGCATAGTTTGTCTTCGAATTGGCTAATTGGATTTCGTCATTTGAATGCAGAGCGACTCTCTGTGTCAATTTCGAACTCAGTAACGTATCTAGAGGCTAAATATTATATATCTATTAATGATATATAATCTACCTACTATTATATATCTATACATCGTTAATATAGATAATAACCAGTCAAAGTTGTGATGGTATACGTACTGATTCATTCAAGAATGGGGGTAATATATATATTATCATTTTCATTATTATCATTAATATATTGCGGAATATCCTTCTCACATTTTCCAACTAACATCAATTAAAAAAAAAATTCTATACACATTATGTATATTACCACAGAAAATATCAATGGTTAACATTGATAATATATGAAACGGTTATTGAAATTTCATGCATTTTGTTTTATTCTACATATGTGTAATGCTATTCACCTTTTGCAATATCACATTCACCTTTTGCAATATCACATTCACCTTTTGCAATATCACATTCACCTTTTGCAATATCACATTCACCTTTTACAATATCACATTCACCTTTTGCAATATCACATTCACCTTTTGCAATATCACATTCACCGTTTGCAATATCACATTCACCTTTTACAATATCACATTCACCTTTTGCAATATCACATTCACCTTTTACAATGTCACATTCACCTTGAGAGTAAAGGTGAGTTACCTACTCTCCCCCAACTGGAGAGTAAAGGTGAGTTTTTGTCCCCCTTAATGAACTTTCGTGCAAGTCAATTTTGATTTACTTCAGAAGAAGTTCATTGTTTCATTTTTCTAGTCGTATTTTATACCTCCAGAGAAGCAATATTGAGGAACTTTGTGAGATTTGTTGCTAACGTACGAATAACTAACGCTACAATTACAGTTTCGAACTATCTGGTAACGTACGAATAACTAACGCTACAATTACAGTTTCGAACTATCTGGTAACGTACGAATAACTAACGCTACAATTACAGTTTCGAACTATCTGGTAACGTACGAATAACTAACGCTACAATTACAGTTTCGAACTATCTGGTAACGTACGAATAACTAACGCTACAATTACAGTTTCGAACTATCTGGTAACGTACGAATAACTAACGCTACAATTACAGTTTCGAACTATCTGGTAACGTACGAATAACTAACGCTACAATTACAGTTTCGAACTATCTGGTAACGTACGAATAACTAACGCTACAATTACAGTTTCGAACTATCTGGTAACGTACGAATAACTTACGCTACAATTACAGTTTCGAACTATCTGGTAACGTACGAATAACTAACGCTACAATTACAGTTTCGAACTATCTGGTAACGTACGAGTAACTAACGCTACAATTACAGTTTCGAACTACCTGGTAACGTACGAATAACTAACGCTACAATTACAGTTTCGAACTATCTGGTAACGTACGAATAACTAACGCTACAATTACAGTTTCGAACTATCTGGTAACGTACGAATAACTAACGCTACAATTACAGTTTCGAACTATCTGGTAACGTACGAATAACTTACGCTACAATTACAGTTTCGAACTATCTGGTAACGTACGAATAACTAACGCTACAATTACAGTTTCGAACTATCTGGTAACGTACGAGTAACTAACGCTACAATTACAGTTTCGAACTACCTGGTAACGTACGAATAACTAACGCTACAATTACAGTTTCGAACAATCTGGTAACGTACGAATAACTAACGCTACAATTACAGTTTCGAACTATCTGGTAACGTACGAATAACTAACGCTACAATTACAGTTTCGAACTATCTGGTAACGTACGAGTAACTAACGCTACAATTACAGTTTCGAACTACCTGGTAACGTACGAATAACTAACGCTACAATTACAGTTTCGAACTATCTGGTAACGTACGAATAACTAACGCTACAATTACAGTTTCGAACTATCTGGTAACGTACGAATAACTAACGCTACAATTACAGTTTCGAACTATCTGGTAACGTACGAATAACTAACGCTACAATTACAGTTTCGAACTACCTGATAATGAGTTAAATTTGTAATTTCATATCGCAGTGTTCGGAAAGTGCTTAATATAGATCATGATAAGTCAATCCAAAATCTCTATATATCAGATTGGTTCTAACCCCACTTTTCGAGAACTGGGGGTGCTTCCACTGCTGTAGCGTTCAAGTCAGCTTCAATTGCAACACTGTTCAAAATTTGGCGCTATTGTTTCAAAGGTATATTTAATTTTAGTTTTAGTGCTTCAGGCAACGGGTGAATGGCGGCAAAGAGTCAATAGAAAAGAAATTTACTGCAATTTAACGGTCTCTGCATTAAAATAGAAAACAGGGCAATGAAAGGGTAAGATTGTGTGCGAGGTTTACTGTGAGAAAATCAACGATTCCTTTTATTCGCGGAATCAATGATTCGGAATGGCATTTTGAAGATTATATTCAAAATTAGGATTAATGTGATGATAAATTACTATATATGAAGTAATGACAGAGTTATACAAAATCAACAAGAGGAGCCCATAGAGTATACAACCCATGAGGAAGTAGAAAAGTAGGTATATTTTACTTGAAACTATTCCAAATCTCAACATTTAGGTCAATAAAAGTCATTATTTGATTAAAATATTTTCAATTTCAAAAAATTGTTCAAACTGTATAAACTCATACCTATGAAGTTATGTGTAAAGTGATTGCAAAGAAGAACAAGAAGAAGGAGAACAAGAACAAGAACAAGTACAAGAACAAAAACAAGAACAAGAACAAGAACATGAACAAGAACAAGAAGAACAAGACCAAGAACAAGAAGAACAAGAATAACAGTAATCATACCCTATGTATTGATATGGACTTTGCTTCAACAAACTAATAAAATGAGTTGATTTTAATTGAATCAAAAAAATTCAATTTAATATAATCATAATAATATAATTCACTAGTTTGATATAATTCATATGACTTCTTTTATGTTATAAATTCAATTGTTCATACCCATGGCCGGACAATTTGTCCACCAAATGCATTATTTTATATTCTATTTATAAGGAGTGTTATATGTTTTATATTATTTATATATCTACAGGGTGACCCACAAAAAAGTGTACCCAAGTTTGAATTAATATAAATATCGTACACGTACAATCTTATAAGCAATGACGGTGGTAGATCTAAAAATATAGTTTTTAAATTCGATTGAACTCATTCTTTAACTAATTATAAATACGATATTTATATTAATTCTAAGTATAAGAGTAGAAACACCCTTTGTTGATGGTAATTAGATATTCATGGTATTTGCCTTAATTCTTATTACAATCTTAATTATTCTGCTGCTCCTACTGGCCAGCAACAGTGAAACAATAGAAAGAATACTGAAAGGAATCAGCTGATATACAGGGTCGTGCAGCTAAATTGGGACTAACTTTAACAGCACATATCTTCCGTAATTTCTAACCTATGACTAAATTCTTTTTTACAGACAATCTTTAAGCCCTTTGCTATAATATTTAAGACTAAGATTTAGCATATTTCGCTAAAATATGGCTGAATTAGTGCGAAGAACGACCATATGTGAAATGAGACGCGCCGGGAACTCTGTATCAGACATTATTAAGAGCACTGGCTATGCGAAATTGACTGTTTATCGAGTTGTTGCTGCTTTTGATGCCGAGGGTAAGGTTCAGAGAAGTCGACAGAGTCCCCGCAGTGATCGAAAGAGAACCAAAACATTCCTTGCTGGTCTGAAAAGGACGTTGAAGTCAGACCCAAGCCAGCCGATGTCAAAACTGGCACAAAAGCGCAGCGTGAGTCGTAGCACCATCAGCAGGGCAGTCAAGGAAGACCTTGGTATGAAGTCATACGTAAGGAGAGTCCGTAACCTCCTCACTATCCGCTCCAGAGCCCTCAGAGCTGAAAGATGCCCAAAGCTTCTGAACAATCTGAAACACAAAGGAGGACATGTCCGAGTTTTGTTGAGAAAAAGTTCGTTGTTGATGAGGTTGCAAATCGCCAGAACACGCGGGTAGTTGCCTCCGATCGTTCAGAAGTTCCTCCTGTGATGCAGAACAAAAATCCCGCTTCTGTGATGGTTTTTGCCGCCGTCGCAAGTAATGGTAAGGTGATGCCTCCTCATTTCATCGAAACGAGTCTTAAAATCAACACAGCGGAGTACTTGAAAATTCTGAAAGATGTTTTGATGCCGTGGATACGTAGAAACTACGACCCCTTCAAAGTGATGCTCATTCAAGACTCTGCACCCGCGCATGGAGAAAAGAAAGTTCAAGATTTCCTGAAGGAGAATCTTCCTTTGATGGTCCCGAAGGATATTTGGCCCTGCAGCTCCCCAGATCTGAATGTTTGTGACTATTGGCTGTTTGGCGTCATTGAGGGAGAGTCTAACGTAACTTCACATCCAAGTGTCAACTCTCTGAAGGCCGCCATTCGTCGGGCATTTCGTAATCTTGACCACGAGTATGTAAAAAGGAGTTGTTCACGGTTTCGCTCGAGAATCTCCCAAATTATTGACGCAAAGGGTAGTCACATAGGATTATTTTGTTCTGTAGACAATAACGAACAAATAAATACAAGTAAAAATTACATTTAATCATTATTTACCTTTCAAAATAGCGAATTTTAAAAAAGTTATGTTAGTCCCAATTTAGCTGCACGACCCTGTATTATCGATATAGTCGCTTCAAATCAGCTCTTTGTTGTGGTTATTAGGAATTAACTGTCAATAACTTATATTTTTGATACAAGATGTGAAAGAATTAAAACTTAACTCCTCAACATCTTACCTCAGCTGTCAAATGAACCACACATTTATTCCTATTAGTAACCCTGTTACTTCAGCTCCATAATTTATATACTCATAACCCATTAATTAATGCAAAATATCAAACGAGGAAAACAACTCGTTTAAGTGAAATAAGTCCACCCGTTTAGCACATCTAATTTTATATCAATAATAATGATAAATAAAGTTACAAGTTCGAGCACATAAAAATGATATATGTACATTTTCGAAATTCAAACAAATATATACAAATGTACATATATTATAAACAAATGTTTGGGCTTACATCACTATAATTGTATATTTTCACTTTGCTAATAATGTAAAAATAAAAAAATAAAGTGAAGTAAATGCATAGTTATTACACTTTAAAAATCAAACTAAAGCCTTTAGTGGATGAAATTAAATGTTCTACACCCTGTCATCTTACACATTAAAATGATCGAAAAAATCCATGAAACGGTTTTTAAAAATTGTCATGTAACATTGGATTTGAACCATGCAGTGAAGGGTTGAAACAACCCTGCAGTGAAGGGTCAAAACAACCATGCAGTGAAAGGTTAAAGCAACCATAGGAGTATAACAACCAAACCATGAAGTGAATGGTTAAAGCAACCATAGGAGTATAACAACCAAACCATTTTGTACAGGTTTATCCAATCCAAACGTGTTTGCATGAAAGTGTTGTCCCGACATTAGTTCTTTAGTGCCCAGTGCATCATCATTAATAATTGTGAGGATCTTTACCGCTGGTAGCAATCCAAGAGATGAATGGCTTCACTTCATCTCTTTCAGTGGGCACATTTTTGAATAAGTGCTTTGCATTAGAAACCACTGTGAACTGCAAGGGATGCTACCGCACTCTGCACTACTTCATTTATCAGAACTAACGCACTTCTTTGTGGTTTGCATAATGTCTTTCTATGCTTAATGAGGTACATAGTAGAGAGTATGGAATATAGAAAAATATACAATAGATACATCTTAAGTATTAACTTTTCCCAGTTATATGTAGACATAGTGGATTCGTAGACTTTTGATGGTTCTAAAGAAGACTTTTCGGTAGAGGAATTCGGAATAAAATAACTGGACTTTCATTGAAATAATAGTATTTATTTAAAATATAGACATATTTTAGCGTCTTAATTTCATTGTTTATTAATTTTAATCCATGTTACAATGTGAAAGTTTAAGTTTCAAATATTCACCTCTCCTGTTCTTTGAAAGATGGTAACTATAATCGTATGGTTGATTGTTAGACCTTAAACATACAACTCAGTTTATTTATTACGAAATAGTTCTGAATTAAATAAGCACACGGGATTTAAAGGAGTAATTAGTTCTAAAAGGTATTGCTCACGCTGATATATTTTTAGCTTTAATTTCTAACTATTGAAATAAAATAATTAAATGATTACTTATATTTATAACCTTTGGTCTACCTCCAGTACTTCTAAATATAGCAAGAGATTATGAATAACCTTCAAGTGATTATAATTGACCTTCAAGTGATTATAATTGACCTTTAAGTGATTATGAGTGACCTTTCAATATAGTTCACTTTGATCTATAATCTGCATGAATGGAAAGTGACTTTTAAGGTTATTTTGATTTGCCAAACCAATTAGTGTTAAATGTTTCAATGTCTTCTATCTTTAGCTTTCAAAATGAACTAATAATGTGAATATATTTATGAAATATTAAGGGAATATCAATGTAATTAAAGGATGAATTTTATCTTCACATGGAATATTGCACTATAATATCTGTAATGTTTAGGAATATGATAGTTTGAAATTGAAAATGAAATGTATTCAACTGGCTAATTATTTATTACCTAATACTTATTATGACAGATAACTAAATTGTAACCAAATATTTTTATTGTTACCGATAATTTTAATTGTAACCGATAATTTTAATTGCAATCGATAATTTAATAGTAACCGATAACTTTTATTATAACCGATAATTTAATTGAAACCGATTATTTAATTGTAACCGATAATTTTTATTGTAACCGATGATTCTAATTGTTACCGATAATTTTAATTGTAACCGATAATTCTAATTATTACCGATAATTTTAATTGTAACCGATAATTTGAATTGCAATCGATAATTCAATTGTAACCGATAATTTTTATTGTAACCGATAATTCAATTGTAACCGATGGTTTTAATTGTAACCGATAATTTAAATTGTACCCAATGATTCTAATTGTTACCGATAATTTTAATTGTAACCGATAATTTTAATTGCAATTGATAATTCAATTGTAACCGATAATTCAATTGTAACCGATAATTTTTATTGTAACCGATAATTTAATTATAACCGATGGTTTAAATTGTAACCGATGGTTTTAATTGTAACCGATGGTTTTAATTGTAACCGATGGTTTTAATTGTAACCGATGGTTTTAATTGTAACCGATGGTCTTAATTGTAACCGATGGGTTTAATTGTAACCGATGGTTTCAATTGTAACCGATCATTTAATTGTAACCGATCATTTAATGGTAACCGATAATTCAATTGTAACCGATAATTTAATTATAACCGATGGTTTAAATTGTAACCGATGGTTTAAATTGTAACCGATGGTTTTAATTGTAACCGATGGTTTTAATTGTAACCGATGGTTTTAATTGTAACCGATGGTTTTAATTGTAACCGATCATTTAATTGTAACCGATCATTTAATTGTAACCGATAATTTAATTGTAACCGATAATTTAATTGTAACCGATAATTTAATTGTAACATATAATTTATCTTCTTGTTTTAATAATTTAATTATTGATCCTAAACCACTTCTCCAATATCTGTCACTGGTACCACGTAACTCTCACTGTAACTCCCACTGTAACTCTCACTGTAACTCTTACTGTAACTCTCACTGTAACTCTCACTGTAACTCTCACTGTAACTCTTACTGTAACTCTTACTGTAACTCTTACTGTATCTCTCACTGTAACTCTCACTGTATTTCTCACTGTAACTCTCCCTGTAACTCTCACTGTAACTCTTTCTGTAACTCTCTAACTTCAGAGTAACTCTAACTTCCTAGGCTTAACTCACTCTCACATCAGTCATTGATCTTTTCTTCACAAGTTTCCCAGTCTTCTTTTTTAATTTAGCCTTCATATGCATTCTTGTTATGCATTTTGCCATTTTACTAAGTACAGTTTTACTTCAATACATTTTCGATATTTAGTTACTCAAATGTTAGAAGCAATTTCCCTAGACTTTTGTAACTTCTTCAAAAAATGAATCAGTTAATACCTTCTAAAATAATGCAAACTAGTGAGAAAAGTAATGAACATTAACCTCAATATCCAATGCAATAATTACATCCGAATAACCTATTTATCGTTCTGTTTTAACTGTGATGATTAGACATGAAAATGAGTATAGTTTGGTACATATTCAAACTAACTATTAATGTGTATCCAGAGTAAAATATAATAAGACAATACATTTAAAGTCTCTGAAGATTGTTGTTGAACAACTCAAGGCAAAGTCATTATTTAATCCAGTTTAATTCCGTTGTTTAGGTTCTTCCACCCTCATGGAATATAAATTAAGGTCAGCGTTGCCGTGACAACGACATGTCGCACATTTCTTACTTGGAAAACATTCTAATGGTTTTAAATGCCTCTCATTATTTTAAAGTTAGAAAATATTCAAAGAAACTTAGCTATTTATGGAAGAAATTGCATAAATAAATTTAAATGTTGGTAAATTAAATAGAACATAGAAAGGCCTTTCTAATATTGGTTTTAATGCAAATTGAAACATTTCAATAATGTAAAATCAAATAGTTAATTATTCTCTATTTATAATCTAATGAATGAAGTAACCATATAAAATAAATATACTCACATGAAGTTCTTTCTTGATGTTGTTAGTACAGTGTAACAATAGACTATCAAAATAGAATTATATATTATTATTATATCTATAATCAAAAAATACATAAAATGACTATAAAAATGTTCTTCCGATTCATCAATTATTAGACATATTATAATATCACATTGTTATGATATTATCAAACACAGTTTTAACTCAATTAGTTGGCGATGACATTTATATTATTAAATAATGATATGTACTTCAAATGAAGAAACACAATCTTATATTATACCAAATACTTTAATAACTAAATAAATATATAACATCACACTGTAGAGAGGACTTTGCTTGACTGACTCAGTGGTGAGTGCTAACTAAAGAATGTCATATGGATTAGAATGAGGCTTGCATACCGATAATAACCCCCCTCTCCCCCCTCTCCCACCTCAATCAATCGGTAACTTGAGGGAAGATGTTCCATGTGACTGAGAAGTGACTGCTACAAAATTCTTGACTGCATAACTGACTTACACTCCAAAGTAAGTCATCCCCACCATTCTATTAACCTTCGCAGATTGCAGAAAGTTATACTTCATTTATTGGTTTACTTGTTGCTCGCATAACTTGAAAGGTCCTAAGCCAAATTGCTTGCAATTTGATGGGACGATTTGTCAGTGTCCAGGAGCCATGTGGTAAAATTTTGCTAGCAATCCGGACAAAGATCAAGGTCATTTTTAACTCAATATCTCAAAAGAATTCAACCATATTGACTGAAATTTGATCGATTGGTCTTTATTCAGATACGAGCCTATTCGATTTTGGGAGCAATCAGGTAAAAGGTCAAGGTCAAAGTCATTTATAATTCAAAAATTATTCAACCAAATTATCTGAAACTCGGCATCACAATTGGTCAATATCCAGATACCAGTTTATTACATTTTGGGAGCAAGCGGGTCGATGGCTGAGTTCAAGGTCATTTATAAGCGGCGGTGAAGGTATGCCCCGCCAAATAAATTATCCTAAATATAATAATAATTATCCTAAATATAATAATAAATAAAATCACATATTTTACCCTGAATATTTTCAAAACATCAGGTTTATATCAATGTGATTCACCAGTTTAAGTTGAATTGTCCAAAATATATTAAACTTTCTTTTGTTTTTGTCAATCCCAATTTTTTTAGATTTAACATTAAGATATTTATGAGAATTTCATAGTTGACAAAAATGAGAAAATAATAATCAATAAGAAATACAGCAACTGCAGTTACAAACAGAACACGATATTTATCCAAAATATTTTGTTTCTGGAGAATTTTTATATCAAATAAAAAAACAAAAGTTATCGTTAAAATATATTAAAAGAACATTTCTTAAATTAATATCAATTAACCGGATAGTAAAAATCAATTATTCATATCAATTACCCAGATAATAATATTTTCACGTTATTATTCGATTAATATTGTCCTAGAGTTGTTGAGTGCATTAACCTACTGGTCCACACTCTATGTAAACTTTAACCATATCCTTAATATTAATTCGATTTGAATTCGGTTGGTTTTAAAACAATCTCAAAACATCAGAATATTATTTTTAGGCTTATATTTCACTGAATAAATATAATATTTCAGTTTGGCGGCCATTATTATGGATGAGTTAATTTAGACGAGTCTGCAATGAAATCACAGTGTTAGGAAACAATTCCATGGTTTCTTCTTAAAATAGTTGACAGATTCTGTAACTTCTGCCAATTCACCTGTTTGGTAACTCTTCATTCAGCCACTGTCTGACATTTTTTGACCAATAAGGTCTGGCTCCATCTTGCATTGAAAAAAAATCGGTATCTTGCAACATATAAAAAGCAGGCAAAATGACAAACTAAAATATACATAGATAACTATCACCATTAACCTTTTAGTCAATGTAAACAGGGACCCACCCAATAAACGTCAATTTACCTACTTTTAAGTAGTACCTGCAACTCACCACGTAGGTAGGGCCAAAATCAAACCATTCATACAAGTTGAAGCAATCAAATTTGATTTGATTCAACTAATCCTTTCTCTGTGTGTAGATATGTATATATTTAATAAGATTCTCAAGTCTTGAAATTGTTTTAATTCAATTCAAAGATATATTATGAAGTTATTAAAGTTAAAAATGTGTGAACGCTACAATTTAAGCACTGTACTGCAGTCTATTTACAACTATACTACATATGTTCTATATATATAAGACACAGAAGGAACATTTAAGTATGGATCACAATAATAATAAACTGTACAAACGACAAACAATAAACAATTTCAGTCAAGAACTGTCCATAGTTAAATATTTAAAATGTATTTAAAATAAAGTTACTTTTTGAATAAATTGCTAAAAAAGGCAATCTGCGCAATAGATTGGCAATTTTAAAAGCAAAATTTTCAATATGAAAAGGTCTTCATTTATGCAACTATTTTGCAAAATTTATTAACGATTAAATCAAAGAAATCACAAACAAAAATCTAGGTATCTAAAATAAATATAATTTGTATATAAAATCTTTAAATATTGCTAAAAATTACTAGAAGAAACATTTCCAAGATAGTTTGGAGTGTCAGTCCCTTATTATAACTTATAATGTTACGTAAAATGGCATCAAAGTTACTTATAATTTATGAGCATGACAGGTACTTCATAGTGATATAAAATGCAATAATAACAAACTCAAAAAGATGGAAGAGAAAACATTGGATTTGGAGACTGAAGAACCGTTGCCAATTCTTTCGTCTGAAAGAAATATTTAACATTAAAATAAAATAAAAAATGTATGTATATCTGCTACTAATACTAACAATATATTTGTTAGTATTAGAATTATATATCTAACAATATATATATATATATATATATAAAGTAAATACTCGTATTTATAAATTCATACTTTTCAAATGCATTAAAACTCACCATAATTATTCTGGTTATTTGTTATCACCACATTTTTCTCCAATTTTTCAGACTGTTCGGCAGAATTTTCTAGATTAGGAACCTCCACCTCAGAAATCTCCTCCTCACTCTTATCTCCATCATTCTCAGCCTCCCTACTCTCCATGCTAGATTCGAGAGACTCTCTAAATTTCTTAGGATTCAAGCAGACGGTTTCGTTTTGCTGTACGGCAACCAGTTTCGATACATCTAAATCCATGCTTTCGAAGACTTCCAGACAAGCGTTTTTGGAAGCCTCTGGCATCTGTCTTGCTCTGCCTAAGACCCAGAAGAGTTCCACTTTGATGTTGTAGATGTTGAGGCACGAGTATGTACAGGCGTAACTGTCGTAGTCTGTCGCAATCACATTGTACGTCACCGATGGTGCTGAAATGAAACATAAATAAATTCCAAATTATTTAAATGAAATCCTGTCAGAGATGAAGATTAATTCATACAAAACTCAATTTGATAGAAATTTAGAAATTGCAATAGATTCATTCAGTGATAATGTGTTATTTTGAATTAGCTCAGTGTTAGTAACTATATTAAACATCAAAACTTCTTTTTCATCTATTATCGTACCATCAGTCGAATTGAGAAGCAGGTAAGGGATGTGCAGAAAGGAGTTATACTGAGTAAGAGTGGCTGTCTGATTCACAAACTCATAATAGCTATCCAAGCCTTCGTGATTCACTGTGTAGGAATTGGGGCGATCTGAAGAAAAATAGAGATATTATCAATCAATGTACATTTTACCTATTTAGACCATATACAAATTTTGTGTATATATATTTAACTGTTATTATAATAGCAAGAATTTGAACTTGACATAAAGAGCAGCTATAAGTCTGGGAGGTGTTAAACCGAAAGAAATTAAAGAGCTTAACAAATTATTCTGAATTAACTTTAAATGTGTAAAAATAAAATAAAATCGAATAAAATATTTACGTTATTATATTTTCAATACAAATAAGTCCCTCTCAAAAATTTGTCAGCTGTTATAAAAAAATAATACAACAATTGATTCGTCATTCTATATGCAGTTGACAATTTAACTAATTTATTCAACATACAAGAGCAGTCTTGATTGAATTTTCTCTGAAGCTGAGTTTTCAATGATACTTCAATTTGTGTTCAATTTGTGTTCAATGACCATCTTCAAATTAATAGTAACAGTTCAAATAATTATTCATATATTGAAAATAATTGATCCTGAAATACATATGTGAATCCAAATAGATTAAATGAAAGCATGCTGACTACACATGGAAAAGTAAATTTCTTTCGGTTAATATATTCCATTGGAATTTAATTACCTGTAGATATAACGGTTAATTCGCCACAATATGCAGAGTGTGAATAGGTGTTAGGTACTTCCATCTGTTGAAACCAGTGGCCAGAGTACTGAAAAAAGAAATCAATTCTTAGTTTCTCTAAGGTCTATTTCAGATGAGGCGTTTTTTTCATGCCGCGGCAACAAAATGGCAGCATGTAAAAAACGCCCAATCTAAGTGGACTTACAAAACACATACTTTTATTCAGTCGTAGTGTTTTTTTTTTTTCATGCAGCATATATTTTTCTGTGGCATAAGAAAAACGCCCGTGTAAGAAAGGTCTAAGAGTTCATAATGACAAAAGCTTATCTTTGTTATCAATGTTATCTATAATCCAAAGGTGCACTGATTACTTCATAAGATAATTGTTGCTTATTATATATTAATTATAATATTATTATAACAGTATTATATTATAACATAAAAGACGAATTAATTCTTATCAGTATAGCATATGACGAGCTTCCCTATTATGTTAACTTACACGGATAAACAAAATATTTTAACCATATATTATTGATAAAAATTATTAGGTAGTACTTTGAATTTTTAGTTAATCTGATTTTGAGACGTATTAATATAAATAATAATTGAACTATTGTATCAGATTTATAATTAAAAATATTACCTATTATATTTTATATACATACAATCTTTTTTTAACACTTTTGGAAAATATCAAATTGGTAAAAAGAAACTAAGCAATTCGTTGCTGACTGAGATTTTTATTTAGTAGTCATTATTTGAATGAGATTCCATTTTCTAAAATTTCATTGAAAAAAAAAACTAAAACATTTCCCTCAAATAATAAAAAATGATAATGTACACATTTCTCGGAATAAATTGATATTATTTATAATTTCTTTGAGTATTAGATAATTAGGCAATACAGTATTTCCAATATGAGATTCTTTATGTAGGGTAAGTTACGAATTATCGGTCGGTTTTACATCTTCGGAGATATAAGAAGACACCATAAAATAATAATTAGAATTAATATTAATTATTATATCATTTTTCTTACATATATAACCGAAACTGTGAAACTGACCGATAATTCGTAACTTACCCTAAGGATAATTTACCTCTAATTACGAGAAATATAATATGTTTTAACTATTTAGGAATAGAAAGAAATACCTATTTAGTATTTGCCCAAATAGCCACACCGTTGGCTACCAATGGGCATACTCGATTAAATATCCTTTTTTAGTCTTGTTCTTTTTTAAGTCATAGTAATTATTATGTGAATATATTTTTTTCTTGCTGTATATTTTTAACATGTGATCGATTAGCAAACTTATTATTATAATATTTATTTCTCAGCACCCACCTTTGCGAAGTCGAAGTTCTCTACGAGTTGGCTCTGTGCGCAGTAGCCGATATCGGCAAAATACGGCATCTTAATTTCAGAAACGCCAATTTCAATGATTGTGAGCGTGATGAAGAAGGAGTAAAAGCTATGCATTTTGAGGAGTAATTTAGTGGCAGTCTGAGGTAGAATGGTAATTAAAGGGACAGGAATTCATAAATTCAAATAGAGCGTACAAATGAAAAAGTAACAGTTGAGGTAGACCTAAAAACTGATTAGAATAAGGAATGTAATTTTATATATCATTTGAAGGTTCTAGGTGAATTCCCCCGTGGAAAATTCCACCACGGAAAGTTCCACCAGGAAAGTTCCACCGCTGGTAAGTTCCACCACGGAAAGTTCCACCAGGAAAGTTCCACCGATGGTAAGTTCCACCACGGAATATTCCGCGGTAAAATTTACCAGCCACGCATTTAAACATTCCAATTGAAAGTGAATTTATGGTCTTGTAATTCTAAATATGTAAAGTTTAATTATTGAAAAACCAGAGGGAAAAATTCTAAGAGATTTAAAAAAAATCGGGTTTAACTGTAGATATGTACAAATAGATGTAAAATGATCTTAACTAGGAAAAGTTGGAAAAAAATATCTAAATAAGAAAATACTCATTTAAAAAAGATTAATATGAAGATCCCGAGAAAATATGAAAAACAATAAGAGTTAAGAAGGCTTTTATTTATTGCAATGTATATGGAACTTGAAGATATTATTGTGTAATAATATATTTTAAATTATTACATAATAATTGAATAGATTTATGTAATAATTCCTTATCAGTCTTCAGAGGCATATTATAACTCATATTATTCTACAAACCAGGAAAGAAGGATTTAATTCTGGGAAAGTAGAGCTATAGCTTGGACGAGGTAGAACAACAAAATTTCTCTCTATTGTCTAAAATGAATCTCATTTTACTCTACAAGAAAGTGAAGACAGAATGTCGAAAGACATAATAGAAACTAGTACAAGTGTACTAAGAAGTGCAAACGTACAGTTAATTGTGCGTGAAAACTACACCTCTAAGAGTAGTTTTGTCTACTATATTATTTTGCTATATGCACTAATTGCAAAATGAAGAGAAGAATGGAAGGTATGGAATTGAGAAATATATTATTAGAATTTCATTATAAGTTTTTAGAATTTTGGGAAAATAAAATTACAATAAGTTTTATTTTTTTCTTAAAAAAATTGTGAATTCAAAAAAATATGAAATAAATGTCATTTTCATTCCTTCCATTCTCCTCTTCATTTTGATGGCTAAAATCAGTCTAACAATGACGAAGATTTTAAGATGGTACACATCGCAAAAATAAAATAATGCACAAAATGAATGAATTTGTTGTCTAGTTTAATTCATTAATAAATGAATTAATAAATGAATATACATTTGAAATATATTTAAAAAAATCCAAAATGATAATTTAACATTCCAGCTTTCGAATATTTAGGTTTCATTTTATATGTAATAGGTTATAATGAAAAATATATTTTTTTATTCCATACCTATCATTTTATATATCATATTTAGTCACTTGAAATGAGAATAAAAGAACAGTTTTGCGAAAATGAGGAAAAGTTAAGTTCATTGATTTAAATTCAATATAATTTCATTTTAAGATAATTAACTGAAAAGTAAAGGAAAAATATAAAAAATATTGAATTTATTTGTTCATTCAGAATAAAGTCTGGCACTGCTAAATAATTTTCAGTTGCAATCAATTTCAACTGCAATAATTTCAAGAGTAAATATTCGCTGGCACTGATTTTTCGCTGTGAAAATTTCAAAAGACTGAAGAAAATCTCGGAATTTTTATACATCGACAAGTTCATGAATATCAGGAAATTAAAGAGCAAAACATGAACAGTTCCATTAGATGAATTTGAAAAAGAAAAGCATTTCTTTAGTACGAGATAATTAACAGGATGGACAGAAACAAAGAAATTTAGACTACTAACTCGAGTAGATTTCAACTTTCCAGTAAAACAGTAAAGATTTTTTTGGATGAAAGAATCGGATGATCGAATAATAAAAGTTTTCACCAACGAACAGTTACCAACAAATATTTTAAAATAGCGAAATCAGACATATTTCAATTGTGTTAAGCTTTTAAAAGTATAGTAAAGAAGTGCAAAGAAAGAAAAAGGTATGTTCTACTGTCGGAAATGCACTGAAATAAGTACCAGTGATAATAACTGTACCATGGATAAAAGCTATACCAGTGATAATAGCTATACCATGAATGATATATGTTCTTTAAACTATTGCTATACTATATGGATAATAATAGCTACAAGGGATAATACCTACCATGAATAAATGTATGACAATAATATTTTTGATATAGTTTCTTCAAGAGAAGCTTTGCATAATCACTTTGCATTAATTAGTATTACTGCCATCACAACAACTTTATAAGGTTTCAGTATGTCCAATTTTAAATGGGCGAATATTCTTGGATTAAGTTGTGAATTGGTAACAGAGAAAATACGTTGGTACAAAATATAATAATAAACTACAAATAGATGTTTTGAATTTCTCATATATCAACTATTACAAGTCTTCGGAAAACTATTTTATTAAAAAAAATTAAGTATTTTACCTCACAATAAAAATATATAAAAACAATTTAATTGCATTAAAGCCATAAACCACTCATACTTCTTTTGAAACATGAAGATAATTCTTTTTTTTTAAATAAATGCATAAACATATTTTCCCCCTACATTTTGAAGAATGCAGAAAGTGAACATAACGTCAGTTTGTATATTTACACAACTAAACAAAGAAAAAAAATCGAATAAAGAAATAAAGATCCATTAGAAAAGTATTCGAGGAAATATCTCGAGTAACGGTCGTTATTTATTCCAAAAATGACTACCACTATACGCGAATTGATTACAAAGAACAATAGTTCACAGATATAATATTGAGCTCTTTTTTCCTGCTTCTACACGATGAATCTGTACGGCGATGGCTCTCCCTTGCCATTATATACGCGACTGAAATGTTAGGGGCATCATTACATTTCCCTCCTCATGATAACAACTGACCATTTCCTTATCAGATAAGGATTGCGCAATAACCTTATTACAAACCAATCATCTTTGAACCATGTACTGCGACCTTCTTATGTAATGGAACATATGCTCCTTTAATCAATACTATTACATAACACATTGGGAGATGTTTGCAACTAGAAAGTTAATCGAAGACGGAAAATTTATGGAATGGAAATATGGAAATGTAAAGATGATCAGAATTTCCAATATCAAAATAAAAATAAGATTTCTATTTTTTATATAAAACCAAACGTTTAAAATACTTCCATTTAACATTTTATATATGTTGAAAACACAATCTATAAATTATAAACTGTGATGTAGTAATTTAATTCTATAGATGACCATGACAATGCAAGATACACGATAATTTGATGACATAATCATACGATATTATTTAGTTACGATATTGAATGGTATTATGAGATTAATATTCTATGTAGGTATTAATTAAGGGAGATAAGAATTGTTGTTTGAATATGTAAAAACTTTACTTTAACAATGGGATCCGTATAATAATGAAAGGACTTTTTTAATAAATGAAACAATACCTGAATGATTGACTTGATTAAATAGATCCTACTTACTGTAGATAGAAAAACAAACAAAATCGAGTCAATAACAAATCTTGAAGCAGCGACGTGACTGTTTTTAAAATGATCTTCCCGAGAAATAGATATATAGATTGGTGTGTAGAATGGTATATTAAAGTTTATCAGTTTTCCATTGATCATTCAATAAGTTTCAGCAAAAAATTAATTATATTTACTAATCTTAATAACAGTGCCGTTCAATAACAGAATCTAGTTATTAGAATAAAAAATTTAAGTTTAAGAAATAGCAGAACTTGTGATATTAATTGGATTACTATTTTAAATCTAAGGACATTTCCAATTGAAATTGTTCTATATTTACTCACGACTATTCAGATTCCGATAGACAATAATAAACTAACAAACTAATATTATATCATACTGCCTACACTTATAAATGCGTGTTACGTGTGAACGCAGAGGGATGGAGTACACATGAAAGAAAATGTTGTGGAGTAGGTTCAAAAAACGCTCTTCGCTTTATTCTTTAGACCCGCTTCACACATGCTTTTCTCAACGCCGCCTTTAAAAAAATGCTCATGGAAAAAGTTTAGCTACAATTGATTTTAACGGAGCCCTTCACACTTGCGTTAGAAAAAATGCTGGTAAAAAAAAGGCGCTAGTGAGAAGGGCTTCGTTAAAATCAATTGCAGCGGAACTTTTTGTCATGAGCATTTCTTTAAAGGCGGCGTTTAGAAATGCAAGTGTGAAGGGGGCCTTAAGGTTTTATTTAACCGTAAAGGCTAAATGGTTGTTATCATTAGTAACAAATTAAAGCAGTTTAATAGCATTCTAATAATTCAATTCTCCAGCAGGAAACTACCAGCTGTCACTGAGGCACGTGACTCAGCTTTATTTGTGTTGCACAACTAAAAGGAATGTTAGAAACCACGTACACAATCAGTTGTTTCACATCTTCGGTCATCTAAGAAAATATATATTATATAATAATAATAATTAAAGAATAATATTTGGCTCATCAATTTACCTCATCATGGTATCCATGATGATGTATCATGGTATTCATGATACATCAAGGTATCATGGATAACAATTAAAATTTAATAATTATAATTACCTACATGGATATTTTTTATATATGACCGAAGATGTGGAACCGACCGATAATTCCTAATTCACCCTAAATGTTAATTCATAATATAGAGAACAATTCAACTAGTTAACGAATATTAATAAAACTTACATACTGCATGATTAGAAATACAATGTAGTTACATTACATCAGAGAATGCATTCAAAGAATGAACATGATAAGATAAAAAATTTATTATGTAACTGCATTTCTACGTAATATACAGCTAACCTCTTTACTAACCAAGTGTTTTTCCATTGTAATTATGAATAAAGTTTTTCTTTGATGGTTTCAGTTTCAGTTGAAGTATAACAGTGAATCTTCCTTCGATGTTAACTTGTTTTAAAAGCGAAATTGGAATTTTCTCTGAGCAGAATTAATTAGTCAAATAAAAACTGGTCAACTGAAACACTATGGCAACAGGAGAGATTAAGGAAGAGTTTCATCATAGCTCAATGGAAGGCTCAATGGAAAAGAAACATCCAAAATGTTAGTGTTATTAGCTTCTATTAGAAAAGATGGTACATATTTGTGCGGGGTGTGACCAGAGTATTTCTTTCATTCAAATCATCAGCCATCTTACATATGAAATTTCTTTAGATTTATATTTTTTTAAATATAAATTTTATTTTGTAACAGAAAAAATACGTTGAAGCCAATAAGAAAAATCTCTTAAGCGCCCCAATATCAGTAAACGAAGACAATCCTTCCAGATTACCAAAACACTAACTGCATGAAATAACTGTAATAAAAAATTCTCCAAAAGAATATCAATTCTATTTATATAAATCAACTTGAATTTTAGAATCAAACCCATTATTTTTTTAAATCCAGAGATGATTGTTCCGTAAAAATGTTCGCCAACCTTTATCCGCAGATTTGTATTTCTAGAAATAAATATTTACTATCTTTCTTTTATCTATAAAAAAAATTTAAAATCTGAAGCCTGAATTGGAAGGTGACCATTTATTTTGAATAAATGGACGCACCGAAATTTTGAAAATTGGGCCCGCTAATCAGAGGCTCGGAACCAAAAACTGGCGAATATTCGAATTCGAAACCAAAAAAAATGTTTGCGCACCCACTTCTTACCTGATGTGAAGATCAGAATATTTCTCTTAGAGTCGTTCAATCAGAGTTATTAGAGGAGCAAACTAATGATTTATAATTTATAATTTTTTTCACTACGTTATGGTTCTATTTAAAGGGGATTAGAGAGAGAAAAAAGGGGTTTAAATTAGATGGTAAATATTGATTGCTTTTAGGAAATCAAATATTAGGGTTGGATTGATATTGTCATCTAGTAGTATTTTTAGGGATAATGGTTGGTTATTGGGAATTGGGAGGAAGGTTGATCTTGATATTGCTAGTTGAGTGCATTCTATGAGAATGTGTTTGATTGAGAGTGGTGCATTGTTGCACCAAGTGCAGGGAGGGATGACTTGCGCTATTGAGTTGTCCATTAGATGCAAAATAATGATATATATTCTGATTGTTCTGAAAAATACGTTGAAGTAACAGTGTGATGTCACATTTAAAGTAAATATTTAGGTAAAGAGTAGGTGCAACATTTTAGGTACATCACTGTTATCTTTATTAGATCTAAAATAAGTAATTGTAAAGTCTATGAAAAAGTATCAACGGTACATGATTACACTAAAGGCTGTTAACGAATTGATCAACCAAATTAAACTTTCATAGCAGCATAGGAATAAATTCAATCAGATATACATACTCTAACTAACCAACTACCAAATGATTATTCATTCTTTTATGTACAGTAATATAGACACTGGACAATGTTCACACCCATTCTTATCATTTGCTGTGACAGTTTGACAGAACTGAGTAATGTGAAGGACACTCTAATCTCTGTTGGTACTTCTTATATCTCCTCAATGTTACTTCTAAACTAAGCAACTTATCCATCCTTGAACTAGTTATTGTAACCTAGATCTGTGGGAATGGACAATTTATCAATCGCTTTTGAGACTGTCCTATATCTCTATCAGCAGTATTATGGAGACCTATCAACCAAAGTCATATTATATATCATCACTGCGCAACAATTCATATATTTCATTAGACATCGGACGATATCTATGTAGAGGTACTTCAAAAATAGGTCTTTTCTTTTTGTTGTAGATTTTTCTTAGCCATTAAAATGAATTATAGTAAGAGAGTTAAACCTTTAAAAATTTCTGACTGACCTATGTTAATATTTATTTCCAAAGACAGCGCAGTTACTCGTGTACTTTTTCGGGAACTATAACAAGCTGCCGATGGCTTTGTAAAATTTCTTCGTCTTCTACAATTGTTTAGGCGAGACTGAATAATTTTAATGTTTAGAATAGTAATACCAAAGATGTTATAGCTACTACAGTAAGACACACCACGATCAGAAATTAGTTGCGCCATCTGGATTTGAAAGTGGGAACTATAGTAACAACAACATTTGGTGTTGATCAAAACATAGACAGTCTCAGTGTTCAGACAGAAGTTTACGGTTATACTGGAACAACAAAAAAGTTATTCTGAAATAAACTCATTTTTTATAATATTGATAGCTAGTTTCTGTTGAACAATAAAACTTTCAATGTTTTTATCAACACCAAATGCTGTTGTTCGTCTAGTTCCCGCGCCACAGAGTGAGTTGTGGCGCCAAAACGCACTTTGTAACGAAAACTTATGAGAGTGGTGTATCTTACTAGTACATTATCTTTGGTAATATTATCTAACTGAAGATAAATTGCACAGCAGATATTTATTGATGAGAAAATCTATAACTTCTGGGAAATGAATATTATTAAAATGATAAACCTGGTAAAAATGAAAAATGACAATTAATTATATAAATTGAAAATATATTTTAAAATCGAACATTAACAATTCGTTCTCCATCAACTTTAAATTTTTCTGCAGGTGAACAATTTCAAATAATTGCTTTGATAAGGATATTGAAAGTTTGTATTCAATTTAAAATATTATCTATTAAGATATGCACAACATTTGCCGAAAAGAAAAACTTAAATGAAGAAAATTAACTAACATAAGGCAGACGTCTAAGTAAACTATTCTATTTATAATCCTATAAATTTATATTATTCACTTCCTTTCATTTAAATAAATCCTATGAGAGGATTTCTACAAAATCCTAACAATCTTTTAATTAAAAATCTGAATATATTCAAAAGTTTATTTCAATCCACACAGCAGTTGAATTAGTTTAATAAATTCACTAAGTGGCAACTCCCTTCAAATCAGAATAGCCGTTCATAATTTTTCTATAAAAATATCTTACAGGTAGCTACATAATTTTGTCTCGTGTTAAATTAAATTTTACTAAGCGTATGGAAAGACAATAGCTAAATGTAGTTGGGGTGTGTATTCAAATAGTGAACTGTTCCACATTTTCGATCATATCAGAAAAAATAAATAATTTAACTCGCTAATAACCAGTTGTTATATTATCGAGAATGTGGAATCGTTCAAAATCTCAGAAAATACCCTATGTAGGTATTAATCGTCTTGCCGCATCTACATATCAATGAGAGATTACTATCAGATACATTTACGAGATTACGACAATTTCTCTTATTTCATTACAAATTAGTACACAAATAATATCAGTTCGAAATAAAAAAAATTACAGAGAAGCAATATTGTCATTTTCTTGAGAAGTAACTAGGGTAAGTTCTTAATTATCGGTCAGTTCCACATTTTCGGACACGTAAGAAAAAACTATATAATAATAATTATTTATATTTTACTATATCGTTTTTTCTTACGTGTCCGAAAAAGTGGAACTGACCGATAATTAAGAACTTACCCTACCACATTGTCCTCAATTCTATTAGCACAGATTGAACACAAATAGCTACCTAATTTGAACAGTTTATGAATATATAAGATGATTTAACTAACACCATTCAGTGAGTCTAGTTTTTAAGAACCAGAGACTACTACCATGAGTCTAGTACTTCTGGTACTAAGACTCTAGAGACTACTACCATGAGTCTAGTACTTCTGGTACTAAGACTCTAGAGACTACTACCAAAGATATTATACTACAACAAGATACACCACTCTCACGAATTTCTGTTTTAAAAAGCGCCATCTGGATTTGAAAGCGGGAACTAGAGAAACAACAACATTTGGTGTTGATCATCTCTTTTTTTCTATTTTATTCAGCTTTATCTATTCTACCGATGTAAAGCTTATTTTTCAGTAAAATGTTCTTCATTTATGAATGAAATAAAAGTTAAAATATTATTAAGCAACACCAAATGTTGTTGTTTCTCTAGTTCCCGCTTTCAAATCCAGATGGCACTTTTTAAAACAGAAATTCGTGAGAGTGGTGTATCTTACTGTAGTATAATATCTTTGCTACTACCTTGAGTCTAGTACTTTTGGTACTAAGGTAGCAGAGACTATTACCATGAGTCTAGTACTTTTGGTACTAAGGTAGCAGAGACTATTACCATGAGTCTAGCGAAATGAGAAATTGGCTAACTAAATATATACAAATTAGTATGGTACAAAGTCTTTCCAAGCCTAATGCAGTCGACTCAACTCTTCTACCAGTTTCACCACATCGCTAACTTCCAAAGGAGTAGACTTCATCTGAAAAAGAAAACACAATCACTTTAGATAGTTAAGTAAAAACATTTTAGGGTTTAACGTCTGCTTCGGAACCAAATGCCATATTGCTGACATCAAAAAGAAATTAATTACAAGGGACTGGAAGAAGCTGTCAGTAAAAAGAGTGGTTCCATGAACAGTCACCAACCGCCAGTCTGTAACAAGCTCATGGATGCACAAAAGCTACTCTGTGAATGCAGTCACTCATCAATGAATGTAGCAAGTTGTGGAATAAGAAATTGTTAGTCATAATCAGGTGACAGTAAATGTAGCTAATATGACTAGGCTGTCAACTACAATATTAAGTTTTTAACAAATTGAGATAGGATAGTAGCTACATATTCCAAATTAAATTCTTTAGCAACATGGCTACTCAATCTAGCTACTACAAAATAGATAGTAGCTATGTGAATGTGAAACACAAATGCCACTCACATTATTTCGCATGCTAAACTATAACACTCTAGTTACTAATTAGAGTTGAAAAGAGCAAGTATGGTCTAACAGGGCTTGATTTTGCAATGCGCAGATTGACATTAGTTCGATTATTTTCTTTTTGTAAATTTGATGAATCTGTATATTTTTAGATCTCAATAAAACGAATTATCCAAACTCTTCCTCACCTGAAGTCCCAAGCAGACCTCCGCCATCTTTTCCCTGGGCAGGTCCAGGAACAGCTCAATGAGGTCTCCGTCAATGAAGCCTCTAGATGGCTGCTTTCTTCGCTCTGAAGAGAAGCTGCGGTAGAACTTGTGGTCTATTTTACCCACAGACTTTATCACCTTGCATAGGTTGGTGGTGAGTTCAGTGAGGAAAGTGTACAGTTCACCACTGATGCTGATGCACAGACCTGAACACAGGAAAAAGTTAAATAACACTTATTATTAGTTATAGTTAACTTAAAAAAAAAAAAGTGATACAGATGCATTAATTTCTAGTTTTCTCCATTCATGGATCGTTGAAAAAATATAATAAACATAGCTATCTGGGTGACTCTAGCTAAAAAACTATTGAATTAAGATTGCTAATTATTGTGTATAGTATTTTTAATGACTCATCAAAATTTATCATTTCATGTCAAATCAATCATATAGCTAAAATAATACCAAGCTTATTTATTTGATTGAATATGTTTGAACAGCTGTGATATGTTTGCAACATTTAAATCAATCCCACCGAAATCTTATAACTAACTTGGCAGTAGACTGACCAGAGACAATTATTACAACTAGTTACTATACTTAGGTAAAGACTTAACACGCACATCTACATTCACCCCACAACAGGTAAAGGTGAAATAACATGGCTATTTGTTTCGAAAGATATTGCTAAAGTCTTAGTACTCACCAACACCTCCATTAACAGTTCCGAATAGCACACCGGTGTTAGCAACTCCAGTCAGACCCGTCTCTTCCCCCCTCATCACCAGTGAGCCGGGACAGAAGACGTTAACAAAGTCACCCAAATGGAAGCAAGAGACCTGCGTCATTTGCTGCCTTTCTTCGTCTGAACTGGCACCACTATAAAGAGGATATACTTTTAACATTGAAGTATACGGCAACTAGTTGAGTAGCTATACTAGAAAAAATTGTAAACATAACAAGGTGCCTTGATTATCCTCATACTTACCATTAGTTAACAAAAAGAACTGACCCATCCTAACACCTCTCTCTGCATAAGAACTGACCTATATTATAACTTCTCTGGATAAGAACTGACCTATATTATAACTTCTCTGCATGAGAACTGACCTATCTTTAGACCCTCTCTGCATAAGAACTGACCCATTTTAACATCTCTCTCTGCATAAGAACTGACCTATATTATAACTTCTCTTTGATTGAAAAGATTCAAACTCAACGGAAAATCCATAACATTAGAGGTTATAAAAAACTCTGCGTTGAAGGTACATAATTAGAGAGGTTGTCCGTTTTCAATCGCGCCTCTATAGTTTGAACACTTAGTATCAGCAGGACACACTTAGTATCAGCAGGACACACTTAGTATCAACAGGACACACTTAGTATCAACAGGACACACTTAGTATCAACAGGACACACTTAGGATCAACAGGACACACTTAGGATCAACAGGACACACTTAGGATCAACAGGACACACTTAGGATCAACAGGACACACTTAGGATCAACAGGACACACTTAGGATCAACAGGACACACTTAGGATCAACAGGACACACTTAGGATCAACAGGACACACTTAGGATCAACAGGACACACTTAGGATCAACAGGACACACTTAGGATCAACAGGACACACTTAGGATCAACAGGACACACTTAGGATCAACAGGACACACTTAGGATCAACAGGACACACTTAGGATCAACAGGACACACTTAGGATCAACAGGACACACTTAGGATCAACAGGACACACTTAGGATCAACAGGACACACTTAGGATCAACAGGACACACTTAGGATCAACAGGACACACTTAGGATCAACAGGACACACTTAGGATCAACAGGACACACTTAGGATCAACAGGACACACTTAGGATCAACAGGACACACTTAGGATCAACAGGACACACTTAGGATCAACAGGACACACTTAGGATCAACAGGACACACTTAGGATCAACAGGACACACTTAGGATCAACAGGACACACTTAGGATCAACAGGACACACTTAGGATCAACAGGACACACTTAGGATCAACAGGACACACTTAGGATCAACAGGACACACTTAGGATCAACAGGACACACTTAGGATCAACAGGACACACTTAGGATCAACAGGACACACTTAGGATCAAAAGGACACACTTAGGATCAACAGGACACACTTAGGATCAACAGGACACACTTAGGATCAACAGGACACACTTAGGATCAACAGGACACACTTAGGATCAACAGGACACACTTAGGATCAACAGGACACACTTAGGATCAACAGGACACACTTAGGATCAACAGGACACACTTAGGATCAACAGGACACACTTAGGATCAACAGGACACACTTAGGATCAACAGGACACACTTAGGATCAACAGGACACACTTAGGATCAACAGGACACACTTAGGATCAACAGGACACACTTAGGATCAACAGGACACACTTAGGATCAACAGGACACACTTAGGATCAACAGGACACACTTAGGATCAACAGGACACACTTAGGATCAACAGGACACACTTAGGATCAACAGGACACACTTAGGATCAACAGGACACACTAAGGATCAACAGGACACACTTATGGATCAAGAGGACACATATATAGCAACAATTAATGCATAGGAATAGAGAAGACATAGAAATAGAGAACATACATAGAAACAAGGAGACACCTGAAAACAATAAAACACACTTGATTTGGCCACAGATATATAGAAAGTAGAAATATTCTAGAGAATTAATATATTTACCAATAGCTATAGGTAGTAACAAATTTTCTAATTTTTTGTCTCATATTTTAATATATAATAGATTGTTAATTAATATTAATAAACTTTAGGATATATAGCTTAAATAGAAAGACGGTATCCAGGTGTCGTTGTATTTGTTGTACAACCATTGGTCCTAAAATTCATTGTCAGGTCCAGGTTTCCACCCTTCTCCTGATGATGAATAGAAATCTTTCTATTCGAAAGCTTGAAAACTGAAAATAACCTCTATTATAACTTCTCTCCCTAAGAACTGACCTATCTTTAGCACCTCTCTCTCCATAAGAACTGACCTATCTTTAGCCCCTCTCTCTGCATAAGAACTGACCTATCTTTAGCACCTCTCTCTGCATAAGAACTGACCTATCTTTAGCCCCTCTCTCTGCATAAGAACTGATCTATCTTTAGCCCCTCTCTCTGCATAAGAACTGACCTATCTTTAGCACCTCTCTCTGCATAAGAACTGACCTATCTTTAGCACCTCTCTCTGCATAAGAACTGACCTATCTTTAGCCCCTCTCTCTGCATAAGAACTGACCTATCTTTAGCCCCTCTCTCTGCATAAGAACTGACCTATCTTTAGCCCCTCTCTCTGCATAAGAACTGACCTATCTTTAGCCCCTCTCTCTGCATAAGAACTGACCTATCTTTAGCCCCTCTCTCTGCATAAGAACTGACCTATCTTTAGCACCTCTCTCTCCATAAGAACTGACCTATCTTTGGCATCTCTCTCTCCATAAGGACTGACCTATCTTAAGCATCTCTCTCTCCAAAAGAACTGACCTATCTTTATGACAGACGAAGAGGTTATTCCAGTGCTCTGCTCCCAGGAAGAACTCATCATCGAGCACCTCCACAGCAGTTATCCAGTTAGGGTCAAAATCTCGAGCTATCTCCTCAAAGTTTCCCTCCAAAGTCTTATACTGCAGAAGGTACATGGAGCGCATGATGTCTCCCACCAGAATAAAGTCTCCCTTTGTCTTCATGCATATAGCCATAACGCTGTTAAAGTAGGTACACTCTAGCTGCAACTCCTTCTCTAAGGTCCACTCAAAGAGTCTCACAGTGTTGGAGACAGTGGCTAATATCTTGCCCTGGAACTCTCTCAGAGAGTACACTGCACCCTTTACTTCTTTCTCTGCCACCTGGGGAAAAAATATTGAATAAACAACGAATTTGAATTAATTAATTAGTAGGTTACTTGCTTCTTTTTCACTGATTTTATAACTAGCTCAATATTAAAAAGCTAAAATTCATCGTAAGTAGCTAAGGGCATTATTGTAAGTAACAACAAGCTAGTTACCATTAACTATAAGAAGAATTTGGTATATCAACTTACTTGTTATATCAGTAAGCTATACCAAGTGGCTAGCTACAACATACATATTACGAAAAAAAACAATAATGCAAAAAACCTATCGATATTAGAAAACAAATTTCAAGAGAATTTTTTTTTTGAGTGAATAGCTAATGACTCCCACCTGCACTAGTTTGTTGTCAATAAGTGAGAAGATGACAATTCTGCCAATCTTTGGCTCACTGTCTTCTGGTAGAACCACAGCAGTTCCAGCAATGAAGTAGGGAGTGGGGTCATCACGCAGTTTGGTGGTTATCATGCTTATCACGTACTCGTGTGGACAGAACGTGTGGCAGTGAACAACTGAGAACAATATCCATTGTCAATTAAAATCTATTTGAGCTGTTTATGGCACTGATTGGAATCTGATTGATTTAATATCTATTTCATTCTTCAGATATTCAATTTCTTACAATATTACCTAAATACCTAAGCTTATTAATACAAGGTTTAAAGATATTTATCAGTTGGCAACATAGTATCATATTTAAGGTCCCCCTACCTTCAAAAGTGTTTTGTGAGAAGACTAAGAGGTTGTAAGTTTCTATCTCCTGCCCTCGCTCTGCAATGGGGGTGTTGGTGGAGGTTTTGATGACGGAGGTGGTGGAAGAGGCGTAAGAGGTAGTGAGAGCAGTCAGAGAGGCGGGGGGAGAGCCGTCATAGCCAGTTGCGTACTGCAGGCTGCATCCTGGCACACCTGAAATGTTGCCATTGAGTAAAACATTAAAAACTCTTAAGTTGCTTATATTGAGTTGAATGTTCTTGAAAAGAACTGATGTTGCTGTTAAAGACAGGATAAGTTCCGAATTATCATAAAAGAAAAAACGATAGAATAATTGATATCAAATTGAAGTACAAATAATTATTATATCGTTTTTATTGTATGACCGAAGATGTGGAACCGACCCATAATTCGGAACTTACCCTAACTATAGATATTTGGAAATAATTTTAAATGAATTTTTTTGAAAAGCTTAGGATAAACATTGCAAAAACTGTTAGCTACAACATAATAATTTAAATTCAAATAATCAACATTTAGCTATAACAGTTTGCTAATAGAATAGAACATCAAAATTAACCCTCACCACTGGCTGGAGCGGCTCCAGGTGTTCCCGTCACTTCAGACAAGTTGTTAGAAGTGCACTCCAAGAAGACATCATTGCGGTAGGTGACCACACCGAATGTCTCAGTCTCCTCTTGGTAGGCAATGAGACGTGGTGTCTCCCCCAAAGGAACAGTTCGTATGTGCAACTTTTGAATCTCGTCAATCTTACCAATGGTAATACCGTCACCATTAGCAAGAGCCAGACTGTTAGCATAGGGACCAGCGTTGAGAGAACACATGTGAGTCACCTCCTTGAGGTTCACTTTGGAGAACACCAGTTTGTGGTTACTGGAGTAGATTACTGTGGGCCTGTCAGAGCAGGCAAACACATTGGTGACAGCACCTGAAGTGAAGCGGCGCAGTTGAGTGGGTAACATTCCCACCACTACCCTCTTCCTCTCGGTGAGATTCTTCTCCTCTTTGTTGTAGATGTAGTAAATGAGTTGCCCATCACCTATGGCCACCAAGAGGTAGTGTGCACCCTCGAAAGTGGTGAGGAGCATTGAACGAGGGATGATATCACCTCCTAAAGCCTCTTTGTAAACCTCTACTAAGTTTGGCAGTGTTAGTATGCGTGTGGTTATGTCTGTCCACATACCCACACTCACCACTTGCGCCTCTTCATCCTCCCCGAGTGGAGTAATATCCACACAGGCAACTTCATGCTCCAGTTCACAAGAACTCATAAATTCCACTGCTCCTTGTTTCACAATAAGGTAGTACATGAATTGGCCACTTGTGACCACTATTTGCTTGGGGTTGGAGGTGGCTAGGGACACGGGCCTGTCCTCGGGAGGAGCCCAATGCTGCACCAATTTTCCTGAAGCCTCATCTACTAGCCTCAAACCGCAGCGAGTCACTTGGATGATTTGACCAAAAGCCACATTGGCTGCATGGAAAGTCATCTTCTTTGTTAAGAATCCAGGCAGTCGGATCTCATCCACTATGTCCCCACCCACCTTGAGAAAGCGTGTGGTGGTGGCAAAGGTCACACACAGAGTGTTCTGAGAGTCTGGGTCACCAAGACCTAGTGAAATGCTCCACATTCCTCTGATCTTAGGCAATTCGATGCAAGCCAACTCCTGAATACCAACACCATTGCGGATGATACGCAAACTACCATCCTTGAAAGCTCCTGAAAAATTAAAACAAAATATTTAAATTATTACTCATGTACAAACAAATATTGCAATAATGTTATGCTATTGCGATCTCTAGTAATAATTCATTATAAGTGTTCTAGTACCATTCTCAATAAATGTAACCAATCAGTTTCTCACCGAATAATAGCATGAAGAGAATAGCAACTGCTGCGATGATTGTTTAGTTTAATTACATAATATAATTACACAGAATGTACAATGGATATTGGATATAGCTACGACAGTATTTACAAGTCAACTAAATCCATACTAGCTATATGCAATTGGAATTAGAATAGTGATCTTCGAAATATTCACCCAACGCAAAATTTCCCTTTTAAATAGAGCACAAAGAAGAAAATATTAATTATTAGCTATAATCTACTTCTAATGATGAGGAATTAACTACCTGAGCACGTGACAAGTTGGCCCTGGCCCTGTTTCTCCAAGTCTACAACAGTCATGTCTACGATAGGACCTAGGTTTGGGAAAGTCTGCATGGTTGTGATGTAGGACTTTGTGGTGGAGTCCATTTCTGTGTTCAGTCTGATGAGCATAGAGTCGCCCATTTTGGAGCCAACGTACACCACGCCATTGTCGAGGTAAGTCATACACTCTGCCGTGCATATTTCCCCCAACTTCTCCAGTTTGATGATAGGGTCCTGATTAGTAGAGGATTTTTCCAGCAGCAGCAAAAATAGGCGTCCTGAGAGATCACCAAGAAGATATCTGAAAAATAAATACAATTCATGATTTATTATCTGAATAAATAAATGAACTGTTAAAGTTTTGTAATGCAATCTATTTCCCCCACCTTCTACCATCGTGATCAATGGGAGTATGGCAGGTGACTGTGGAAGTGGCTAGGATATCAGCAGAGACCGTGGCATGCGAGTCTGATGTGATGTAGGAGATGGTCTCCTGTCCCACCACAATCGCACCGCACATCGGCTCTGGCACCGCTATTACCATCACCGCCTGCGCCTCTACGTTGTCTAACTTCCATGGCGCCTGTGGTACACAATTAGTCATCAGCAAGATTATACGTGTTAGAAAATGAGAACTTGGAAGTAGTAATACCGCATGTAATTTTATCCAATGCATCATTGAAAGGAAAAACATCTGTTCAAGTATTGCCTATAGCTACTTTAATCTGAAAAGTTTGATATGCTAACTGCAATTGAAATTGATAATTAGATTCAAAACATGCTCAACTCAAAGCTATTAGGGAGGGAATCAATACAGAAACACACCCAATCTTGTTTTACTTAACAGCTGCCATTAGAATATAGCTAAGAGGATTTCTGTTATTTTAGAAAGATTTAGTTATTCTAGAGTCCTAGCTGAAGCAAACTAGCAAATAAGATTAGAAAGTCTCTCCATGACATTTTCTTCCTAAAAAGGGACTGATAAGGTTATTGTTCTAACCTTAGAGAACTCCTTCTCAGCCAGAGATAGAGTGTGAGTCCTGACGTGTCTGCCAGTGTTGTCGTGGTGAAGTTTGATGAGTGTGGGGGACTGGCAACCATGGAGAAACTGTATGTCACATACTTGCAGCTCATCTAGTCTGTAGAACAATGCATTACAACTTATTCAACCACATCATTTTTTAAGTATAAAGAACTATTTATTTGCTAAATTGCTACTAAGTTCTTTAAATCCTATAAATTAAATCTTATATAAATTTAATATACATTTAAGTGCTCAAGATGATATAAAAACAAAGTTAAGTAGCTAACTAATCAATTAATTTAGTAGGGGTTTAACACTTGCTTCAGCCTTATTTTTTACGTCAAAAGGAAATTAAATAAAAAAGGACTAAGAAGCTGTCAGGAAGGAAAGTGGTTCCATGAACAAAGTCGCCCTCCAAGGTCAGTGACAATGCTCATGGATGCAGAAAAGCTACTCTGTGAATGCAGTCACTTACCAAGGAATGTGACAAAAAGGGACACAAACACGGATGGAAAAGAAAAATGAAGAGGTGATAGTAAATGAAGCCTACGAGACTACCTATCACTAAATTTAAGCCTTCGCAGTTGAAGAGAATAACCCTAACGCTATCCTCTAAACAAGTATTGTTTAAAAAATGATAAACATGGTGAAAAATGACAAAAAACAATCCATAATCAGAATAACAACAGTTTGGTGCCCAAAGGACATTAAGAGCTCAGTGCTAACCAGTTAGCTACATGACAGTGAGGGAATATTTACCAATTTGACCCTTCACTCATGAATGTTAGGTAGCTCTTCACCCAATTTTCTCTTCTCTTAAGAGCACTGCTACCTACCTGACATTGAAGGCTGACAACTCGGTGCTGAAGTCTTCCAGAGGAATAACTTTCACCAGTCCTTCATAGAGTCTGAGGACTATACAGCGGGAGTCAGGGTCTATCACTGCCTGCATGCCACTCTCGCAGTCTTTGCCTGAGGGGAATGGGGGAGTATTAGACAGGAAATTAGGAGGGGAGGGAATTAGACAACTATGCACTGCACTCACTAAATAGTATCAATTACTGGAAGTTATCAATTATTGGTCAGTTTCACATCTTCGGTCTTAAGAAAATTAGTTTCATTGGTATCAATGATAGCTACCTGCAGGTATCATGGATAACAATAAAAATAAGATAATAATCAATATATCATATTTTGTTAAATGACCGAGATGCAAAACTGACAGATAATTTGTAACTTATCCTAGCTAGCTAGCCAATATATTTTTAGCTATTTAATTAATAACTAAGAATCTTAACTATAGTAAAATTACCATTAGCTAATTTTTAAATGTTCAAAAAATATATATACTTAGGTGAAAGATTTGAAGAATAACAGGTTTTAGGTAAAATAATAGTGAAATCACTCACCATTATTGTCAGTCATGTTACCCCATGCTCGTGTGAGCACCTCAATGTTATCATTGTCACCAGTGCATTCCAAGATCATAACATTGTAACGATCTGTGAGAACGAAAATGAACTCCTTTCCTGGTGGATGAATGGCTACATCAATCAACTTAGGTCTGGGGTTGAAAAGTTTCATGCAGGAGATGCGGCCATAAATTTGCACCTCCTTCAGTAGCTTGAGGCCCTCTGGTGTGACCACATGAATTTCTATTGTGCTCTTTCTTGCTATCAGTAGGTTGAGTTCATTTGGAGAGAGCAGTTTACCTGCACAATTGATACACATGTTTACCTTTTGTTTAATTATTGAGTTGAATAAGTTTGCTAACTGCTAGCTAACTTATGAAGTTATGAGTATGAAATCAAAAGAAAAATGTAGCTAGTAGCTACTAAAGAAACTAGCTAGAGTAAGTTCAGAATTATCCGTCAGTTCCACATATTCAGGCAAAAATGTGTAATAATTAGCTATCATTTTAATTGGTATCCAAAATAAAAGTAAATAATAATCATTATATGGAACTGACCAATAATTAAGAGCTTACCCAAGAACTTCTACTTCATTCCTATCACTCTAGTTAGCTACTCCCTGTCTTGCAGTTAATATATTCTGTACTGTTAGATTAGAGTTAGTTTCTCACCGGTAGCACAGCTGAGTACTGCAGTGGGTTTGTGAGCTGATACAATGTAGTTATAACCTGCAGATGGCTGAGAAAAACCTCCAGCTAGAAAATGAAACAAGAAGTGAGTCACAAGTAGCTTAGAACAAATAAAACTAACACACTTCTCTAAAATAATATCTATAATAATAATACAATCAACAAAACAGAATCAATTAGCGATTATAATATCCTGAACATATATGGACAAGTATCTGAAATTTACAATATATAACTCAAATATACACAGCTGTTAGCTACTTTGATATATTTATCTTATAAATAATTAATATTTACCTGAGGTGCTAGTTTTCATTTCTTCACTATAAGAAGTCATTTCATTGGATTAGCAATATTTCTTGATAATAAATAAAGTGAATCTGAAAGAAACCTAAGAAATTTATATATTTTCTATATTAGATCTATAACTAATCAGTTTACTTACAGTCTATCATTAACTAACTATGTAGAAATTTGAGAGTTGATTATAAATTAAGTAGAGGTTTAACGTCTGCTTCGGAACCAAATGCCATATTGCTGACATCAAAAGGAAATTAAATACAAGGGACTGGAAGATGCAGTCAGAGGAAAGTGGGTCCATGAACAAAGTCACTTACCACCATATGCAGAAAAGTCACTCAGTGAATGCAGTCACTTACCAGGGAATGTGACAAAAAGGGACACAAGCACCAGTGTCTGCACTCACAGATGGAAGAGGAAAATGAAGAGGTGATAGTAAATGAAGCCTACAAGCCTACCTAACACAAAAGACTAAGATCTCGTAGTTGAAGAGCATACCCTAGCACTATCCTCTAAAACTGCAAGTAGCGTTAAATGATAAATATGGTAAAAATAAAAAAAGATAATCCATAATCCAATTTACAACAGTTCGGGACCCAAGGGCTGCCACCACCTTCTCTAATATGAATTTAAGCCACTTTGAAGAGCAGACATATAATTCTGAAAAAGAAACATAAACGACTCCCTGAATCTCTTATTCGCTCCCTAGCATAAAAAAAGGCCAATAAACAAACATCTAGCAAAATTGGTGATGTTTTTGAAAGATTCGTTGGCTAGCACATACTAAATATTACTTAAGTTTAATTTTTAATTACAGAGAGGAAGAGTTATTTGAAGAGTTAAAAATCTGATTCAGCAAGCTGGATAAACCTCAACAGATAGAAGTGACTGTGTTATTAATGTGATTGGCGGAGGAGAACTGAGAGATACAAGCTATGTAGATAAATTGATATCAGAACCTCATAGGTGATAGCTACATTCAAAATCAACAAATTGAAACATAAATATGAAGAAAAACCTTAGACATGAGTATGATGTACAGAAAAAATACCGATATCATAATTAAAGGGGACATTGGACAGCATAATAATATTTTAAAGTCTGACTGACTGACATGTCATTCTTATATGGTTATAGCTACTTTAGAACTTTGGTATATTGCTTGAGTGAGCAGCTGTCCACTACATAATTGATATTTTTACATTATTCTCAGCAATCAATAGCTAAAAATCCCAATGATTACATGTTAGCTAATTAATGAATGCAAATGCTATTTTCTTCGAGTGTTTCATTTCATTATCCTAATACAGCGCTTAGTAACTTTTCCAGAAGGAGCATTAGGTGTGTTGAATCTGTTCATGAATGCTCGTTGAGCAGCAATAACACTTTCGGAGTGAAGAATCTGCTGTACTGCGAAAATAAGTTGTAACATTGAATATACAGAAATGATGAAATCGATTTGAATTTACTGTTTGTTCTCATCAAGCATTTAAAAAAGTTGTAGAAAAGACACGATTGTATTTTCAGAAAACTACCTTTCTCTTCTTTTGGTTGGTGTATAAAATATTATAATTTGTTGAATTCATATTGACTGCATTTAAAACAGCCAAATTTTAATGCTCATCTGTAAAATTCTATTAATTTATTATTATTTGTTTGGACTGTTTTGCTTATGTGGTATCCACTCTACAAACCTTTGTGTTAAAACATCTCCTTTTTCCTTCTGTTTACTTTTATAACTACCAAGAAATTAAATATACTTTACTACTAACTTGAGGATTATTATAATGGCAACAAGGATTCAAAAGGAACAACGCACAAGAATGAGCAATACTGGAAATATTTCATTACCGCAAATAGAAAAATTTGTAGTTTCTGATGAGAAATCCGCTGCTCCTAGATAGAAGAGGTACATTGATCGATTCAAATTGATGATCACTGCGTATAAAATATCTGAGAACGACCAAAAACAAGCTCTGCTACTGCATACTGCAGGAGAAGAGGTTCTTGATATTTATCGAACCCTAGTGGAAGATGAGGAACAGAAAACCTTCAATGAGACTGTTCAAATTCTTACCAATTACTTCGTGCCAAAGGTGAATAAAGAATAGGAAATTCATGTGTTTCGACAGTCATTTAAAAGAGAAAATGAATCAGTTGACACATACTGTACCAGGATAAAGAAGCTTGCTGCTAACTGCGACTTTTATGATGTAACAAGAGAAATTAAAACTCAAATAGTTCAAACGTGCAACTCAAAACAGCTACGCCGAAAAGCGCTGCAAAAAGATATGAATCTACATGAGCTTCTAGAACTTGCAAGGTCTCTGGAAGCCACCGACAAACAAGCCCTTGCAATGGAAACAAAGTCTAGAAATGTCTTCGTCACTACTTCTGATAGTGAGAAGAAATGTTTCAGATGTGGAGGTAAACTTCCCCATAACTCCACTTGTCCAGCACATAATAGGAAGTGTACTAATTGTGGAAAGATGGGACACTTTGCTAAAGTCTGCAAAACTAAAAACAAACTAGTGAATTCAGTTCAACGAGAAGTAATTACTGATGAAAAGGAAGAAATTGTAGAACACATAATGGGTGTTTAAGGATAAAATAAAAGTCATGGCTAACCCTTTATCAAGATACGAATATATGGAAATATATTGGAATTTTTAGTTAACACTGGAATATCTGTAAATATCATGAGCTATGACCAGTATAAGATGATAAATAAACTTCAACTTGACAATACTTCAGTAAAGGTTTATGCCTTTCAAAACAAAACTCCTATTGATTTATTAGGTTCATTTTTTGAATGTTATGTATCTCACAATGGAAAATCTATTTTAGCTACATGTTACTTCAATGGATCAAACAACATCTCTTTTGAGTTACGAAACTGCTGTCAACTTAGGAATCATAAATATCATTCACCAGGCTTCAGAATTTGGTACTTGGATAAATATAAGCAGTTGTTTGAAGGAATTGGAAAATTCAAAGATAACCAACTGAATCTCCATATTGATCAAAGTATAAAACCAGTTATTCAACCACATAGAAGAATTCCTTTTAATATCAGAAGAGCAGTGTAAAACAAAATAAAAGAACTCGAAGATGCAGATATTATTGAAAAAATTGATGGTCTCAAATCGTTGTGGTTCCCAAACCGAAGGATCCTTCCTCAATTCGAATGTGCATAGATATGAGGGAGGCAAATAAAGAAATAATGAGGGAAAGACACATAACTCCCACACTTGATGATATATTATGTGACCTTAATGATGCAAATGTATTCTCAAAATTAGATCTCAATTAAGGTTATCACCAAATTGAACTTCATCCAGACAGCAGGTACATCACTACATTCAGCACTCATTTGGGATTAAGAAGATTCAAACGACTGAATTTTGGAATCAGTTCAGCTGCTGAAATGTTCCAAAATATCATAAGAGAATTAATTATCAATATTGAAGGAGTAATTAATGTCAGTGATGATACATTAATTTATGGAAAGGATGTTAAAGAACATGATTCAAGGCTTGATACAGTATTGACTAGGCTGCTAGAAAATGGTTTCACATTGAACAAAGAAAAGTGTCAATTCCACCAAACAGAAATTGATTTCTTTGGATATGTCTTTACAGAAAACGGTATTTCTCCGGATCCCGCTAAGGTAGAGGCAATCAAGTTATTTTTAAGACCTGAAAATGTTCAAGACTTGAAGTTTTTTAGGAATGGTGACATATTGTGGAATGTTTGTTAAAGATTTAGCAACCTTAACTGCTCCACTTCGTAACTTACTTCGATCCGAGACTAAATGGAATTGGAATGCAAACCATGAAGCTGCTTTCAGGAAAATTAAGTCTACGCTCTCAACCAAAACTCTTCTCAATTATTTCGATAATAATAAGCAGACTTCTCTCATTGTAGATGCAAGTCCAGTAGGACTTGGAGCGCTACTCGTACAGAAAGAAAACAATTAACAATATAAAATCATTAATTATGCAAGTAGAAGTCTCACACCAGTTGAACAAAGATGTTCACAAACTGAGAGACAGGCTTTGGCAATATACTTTGGAATAAAAAGATTCCACATGTATTTGCTAAGCATAGCATTTGATGTGATCACTGACCACAAACCACTGGTACCTTTATTCAATAATGAACGATCTAAACCACCAATGAGAATTGAAAGGTGGATTCTCAACTTGTAACAGTACAATTTCAAGGTAAATTATAAACCAGGAAAGGACAATCCTGCAGATTTCATATCGAGAAATCCTACAGAGTGTTCTTATGAGAACTATAACAGTTCTCAAGAAATTTAGGACACGGAACATTACGTCAGATGCCTCACTGAAGAGAATCTTGTGAAAGGCCTCTGTAAGAATGACATATTACAAGAAAGTTCACAAGATAAGGTATTGTAATTTGTTAAAAAGCATCTTCTGTCTTCAAAATGGCCAATTAAAAATATGAATGGTAAATATCATACAGAACTAAGAATTTTCGAAAAATGCAAATCAGATTTGAGCAGGTCAGCTTGCGGGTTACTACTTAAGGCTAAGCGCATAGTGATCCCATAATCTCTACATGAAAACATTATAAGAATTGCACATGAAGGTCGTCAGGGTATTTGTAAGACAAAGCAAAACTTACGCAAAAGAGTTTGGTTTCTATTCATGGGCAGGAAGATAGAAAATTTCATCTAATAATGTATTTCTTGTCAGTCATGCAACCCATCAGAAAAGATAACTCCACTGTGCATGTCCGAGTTACCAACTGCCGCATGGACTGAGCTGTCACTGGACTTCAAAGGACCGTTATCCGATGGGTAACATTTAATGGTTCTGATGGATGACTATTCTCGGTTTCCAGTTGTCTACCGAATACCCGATCTTTCAGTTTTTGAAATCACCAATGCTTTAGATGAAATATTCTCTACGTTCAGCATTCCTTCCATCATCAGGACAGATAATGGAGCACCATTTAACTCTGATATGTTTACTTCGTATGCACAAAGTGTTGGCTTCAAACACAGAAAAATCACACCATACTATCCTGAAGCAAATGGAGGAGTGGAGAGATTCATGAGAACTCTCAATAGTTATCAGAACAGCTCACATTGATGGAAAGAACTACTGGACAGAAATTCAAAAACTGCTATTGAATTATCGATCTTCACCTCACACTACTACTAGACTTTCTCCATATGACACATTGTTCAATAGAAAAATGAACAGAATCTCAAGTATATTAGAAACTTCAAACGATTTTAACGGCGAAGAAATATAATATAATGATAGATAAGCTAAAATTAAAATGAAACATTCTGAAAATAGGAAAGCTCTTATCAATTCAACTTGGAAGATAGGTGATACACTATTGATTAAAAATACTGGAATGCAAAGGAAAGAAAAACCTATCTACGATCCAAGTCTCCTCAAGATAGTCTCGACCAAAGGCAATATGATTACAGCTATAAATAGAGAAGGAAAAGAAATTAAAAGAAATGTTAAACATTTTAAAAAGCTAGCAAATTGATTTTTATGATAAGGGAGAGATGTAATATTCTATTAATTTATTATTATTTGTTTGGACTGTTTTGCTTATGTGGTATCCACTCTACAAACCTTTGTGTTAAAACATCTCCTTTTTCCTTCTGTTTACTTTTATAACTACCAAGAAATTAAATATACTTCACTACTAACTTGAGGATTATTATACTCATCATGTATCTTAATTATCAATAGGGTAATCTATACTATTTATTTATTTGGTGCATGGGAATATATTGACTTGATATATAAATTCCCCTGTTTTTATTCAATTTTTAAATGTATTTTATCTATGAAATAAATTAGACTGTGCAGAAAATTTAATTTTAATTGAATAAATTAAAAGTAATCTAATAATGGGTAATAAATTGGTATTGATAACCTGTTATTTTTAAAGGGGAAGTACATTAGTCTATACTAATAATTTCCTTTGTGTGTATATTTATTTATATATTTATTTTTTATTTATTTATTTGGTGTCCAATTTTACAAGACGGGTATTAAACCTGAAAAATGTAAATATGATACGCAAGTGAATATATTGACTATATTTAAATATCCTGTTTCTATTCAATTTTTAAATGTACTTTATCTATAAAATAAATGAGACTATGCAGGAAATTGAATTTTAATTAAATTAATTAAAAGTTACCTAATTTAACAGGAAAGTACACTAGTTACTAATGATTACCATATAGTCATATACTACCATATACCAAATAGAAAATTCCAAATGAGCATTATTACAAACAATAATAAACTACGAAAAAAATTCACTGAATGTACAGATTTCAAAGAGCATGACAGAGTAATGCAGTGTAAATAAGTGAATTGACAGAGGGTTTTTGTGCACCAAATACAGAGTGCCAACTGACCACTCTGGAAAATACCTTAGGCTAACAGATGAATGTAAGAAGCTAAATGCTGCAGATTATACAGTTCCTATTAATTTAATACTGTATTTTTGGTTAAATAATTAATTCATCAGACAAGACCACTTTTTCCAGAGTGGCCGACTGGCATGCTTTGAAGACCAGTCTGAAGAGAATGTCTCCGCAGGCTGCAGCAAATAACATGGGAACATAGGAATTAAATAGGACTTGGACGCAGCTACTTTTCAGACTGGTTTGAAGCGAAGAAAAATAATATAGTTGATAAACTCTCCATTTGTCTCTCCAGCTCTTGCCAAAATTCACCAAATGATCAAATTATCATAAATTGTCTCCAAAATAACATTGTAGCAAAGGAAAAAAATAGATATTTCTCACCATTTGCAATTGAAGGGCGAGTTTGACCTGCTGCTTTATTACCTGGGTTCGAAGACTGGACTAATAAATAGATAATGACACAGCAGCACAGGCTGCACAGCCCACTATGCCAAACATTAAAATATAAAGAAATAAAATGAGCAATAAGCAATTTATGGAGTTTGACTTCATCTTCCATGTTACAGAGTAGATCAGTTAACTCTTTACTGGGCAAGTGATCATATATGATCTCTTAAATTCGCACTTAAGAAATTTAAAGAAAACATCACAGCACTCCAAGTAATAAAGCATGTCCAAACTCGCCATTTTAATGGCGAGTTTGTGACAGTTATTTTGAGCCCTTCAAATACAAATGGCGAGTTTTATCTATTTTTCTCCTATGCTACAATCCAAGTAAAATAGTATGTCTCATAAACTCACCATTTGTCTCTCCAGCTCTCTCCAAAATTCAACAAATTCTCTCCAAAATGATCAAATTATCATTAATTCTCTCCAAAATAACATTATAGCATAGGAGAAAAACAGATAAAACTCGCCATTTGCAATTGATTCTTGAAGGGCTCAAAATAACTGTCACAAACTCGCCATTAAAATGGCGAGTTTGGACATGCTTTATTACTTGGGCTACAATGTTATTTTGGAGAGAATTTATGAAAATTTGATCATTTTGGAGAGAACTTGTTGAATTTTGGAGAGAGCTGGAGAGACAAATGGAGAGTTTATGGGACATACTATTTTACTTGGACAGCACTCACTGCCACTCACTCTCAGTGTATGTTCTTCACAAGTCAGACCTATCCAGTCTGCCAGTCTGCAGAATATGGAACATTTTTCCAAGACTCTCTGCGGGAGTTTTTGATTGAATTTTTAGAAATTGGAGATCTCTGCGCCTCTGCGGGAGATCTTGAATTAATTCCTATGTTACCATTAATTTAGCTACGGGAGATTTTGAATTAATTCCTATGTTACCATTAATTTAGCTGCGGGAGATTCTGAATCTGCTACTGAGAGTCAAAGAGTAACTGTCTCTCAAATTAAAATCTCTGCGGGAGAAGAGACACATTCTGCAGACTCTGAGTCTCTGACCTATCACCTATACATCATAAAAAAAGTTACTAGGTAGTCAATCAGAGAATCAGAAGAGACTAGAGAGTTATTTTTCCATCCTAGTTGTCACTTGTCACGTCAGTGCTTGACAAGTAACTGTCACAAGTTGACACAGGCCTCAGGCCTCTGGCCTGGCTCACAGACTGTCAAGACTCCAAGCCTACACTACATATAATAATTATATATTACACAGGCTGCCAGGCAGGCTGAGGCAGCTACCCAAAATACCTGGTTTTATCGTAAACATATATTTTGAACAAAGAAACAAAAGACACGACAAATTTAGATTACCTTACGGTTCAGTACCTTACCAATACCTACCATACTCTTCTTTCTTCTGTTAATTTAACGTTGCATACAAGGAATGATATATACCTCAGGTTTCAATTCATGTTACCTCTTCCTGAAAAATAAAAGCGATGATTAGATAGATATGCTCAGTATAAATTGGATTTCAAGAGTATGAATACTTATTCCTCCCCACGCGCTCTAAATTTGTTAAACTCGGTATTAGGAAAAAACTGAACTTCGGATATTTTGCATTTGCACTCAGGAAGTAGGAAGTAAAATGACTAGGATTCTAGAAAGTTGGATATGGCAATTGTCTGAATCTATAGCCCCAATTACACAAAATTAAGGTAAAAGGACCAAAAATTATTCCAGATATACTAATTCCAAAGCAACATACAAAACTATAACGGGCAGTCGTAGAGCACATGCCTTCGCCGCCGCTTCAATCGATTTTGACCTTGCTATGACCTTGATCGTACACACGATTGCTCCCAAAATTTAATTTACTCGTTCCAGGATAATGACTAGGGTTGTGACAATATCTTTTTAAAATTGGTGCTAGGAAAATTGCCACTGTGGGAAAACTGGCACTGGGAAAATTGTCCCTGTGGGAAAACTGCCACTGTGCATGGGAAAATTGCCCATGTATATATATATTAATTCGTACTGGATTATTTTTTTCCAAAATAACGAAAATCGTAGGAAATGAAATTAATATTGATCAGAAATCAATATAAAAGAACTGTATCTTTATATAATGTCTAGTCTTGTATTCAGTTTGTACCACAAAAAAAGGAAAACAACTTCAGTCGAGATATTTAGAAAAATATGAATTATTTATGTTCAGGAAACTTTTTTCCCATCACTCTAGGAAATGGAATAAAATTGGTAATATTTTTCTTCTTTTAGCGTTGTGTTGAAAAACAATTGTGAAAAGGTAAGTTGCACACAACCCTTTTCCATGTGAAAATTATACAAAAGTTTAAAACTATGGTTTTCTAATTATCATAACAATCTTAAGATAAAATAATCTATAAAAAATGAAAAAAAATAACCTTAAAAAAATAATAACAATAATTTAATTAATTTTAAGCTTTTCTATATTAATCATAAATCTGGAAAACTGATTTGTACAAGATCCACGTCATGTGCAAGAGTGATAAACAAACACTTTTTAAATATAATTCAATAAAAAAATATTGATTTGTTAGAAAGTTATAAACAGTTGAATTCTGGTGCCTTTTTTGCGGTTCATACTATAGTGTCACGGTATATTTTTTCGAAGTTGAAGAAATAAAAATGAATTGAATCTATATGTGGATAAGCATACTAATTAAAGAGGCTAATTATTAATTAATGTTCAACAAAGAATAGCTAATATTCCTAGCTGTTGCGATTGTGTCGATAAATATGCATGATGATAAATAAGTAAAATAACTAAATACTAGAAGAAAATATGATGCATTAGTTTCATTTTCATTTATACGATAATTTCTCGATAAATAAATACATCATTGGCAATGAAAATCACGGAGTTTCGGCAACTGAAGTCAATTAGTTTTTAATTATGCATAGATATTTCAAATTGGAACGGGCCTCTCAGTTTTGTATATCAGACTTTTTTATTTTTTAGTTTGATTCTTGATATATGTATTATATTGGGGCAATTTTCCGGTTGTCCATTTTCCCACAGTGGCAGTTTTTCCACAGTGGCAATTTCCCCGAAGTGTCAGTTTTTCCAGTGTCAATCTTCCCAGTAGCAGTTTTCCTAGTGGCAATTTTCCGCGCACGGACTACTTCATACTCCCCAGAGAGCTCTATCCTCAAGCTGTCTGTGGTGAATGTAAGAGGAGGATGTGGCATCCATTGTGCCCCAACCTGTTGTAATTGGAATTATATATTGCCTTATTGCATTTCTACCATATTTATCATTTTCTTGATCGTTACTTGCAGTTTTAGTGGATAAAGCTAGAATTAAGAGGTATTAGATTTTGTGTTAGGTAGGCTCGTAGGCTTCATTTTAATCATTTACTATCACCTCTTCATTTTCTTCTTCCGTCCGTGATTGCAGCCACCGGTGCCTGTGTTTCTTTTCATCACATTCCTTGGTAAGTGACTGCATTCACGCAGTACCTTTTCTTCATTCATGAGCTTTTTCACCGACAGTGGTAGGTGACTTAGTTCCATGAAGCTACTTTCCTTTCTGACTGCTTCTTCCAGTCCCTTGTACTTAATTTCCTTTTTGACGTCAGCGATATCATGCCGATATGGCCTTTGGTTCTGAAGCAGACGTTAAACCCCTACTAAATTTATTAATTGACTGCTTCATAATGACGTTAATTCACAACATTATGTATAGAAATCAATGTATCTTATTAATTCCTTCACGTGAATAAATTAACTGAACATATTAACATCTAACCATGTTTATATTATGAGTTGTTGCTATTATATATAAAATGAATATCAAAGTTCATTGTTCATCATTAATTCATAATACATTAGGTATACAGTCTATTTACGCATTGACTTTTTAATTGCTGAAATAAGTAGATACTGTGAAGTTTTTCTATTTGATTTTTTATCAAAAGATTTATAAACAATTGTCTGCACATCCCAATGTGATACCAAAGAAAAGAGTCTCTGCACGATGTTATTTTATCAAATCACAGTTTTTTTAAATCTTACAAATTTGTTATCGTGTACCCAGACCAAAATCAAAATATCTATAAGCATAACAATTATTAAAGAGGTTTCTTTTACGAATGCGAAATTAGTATAATGTTCGAAATAGGTAGCCTACTTTTCTTTGACTTGACTGCACAGTGTAGTACACACTACAAAATAGACGATAACTTTTGTTTTCCAGCTATATATTGTTAATTTATATTTGTTAAACCATATTAAATAGACGAATTAAATTCAATTAATAAATGATTTAAAGATTCTCTCAAGACTCCAGGAAAAATAAGCACGTTATATTTTATAATACATATTTTAAAACTATAAGGTCTAGAACCGTTAATTTTCAAACCGTATAAAATTTGGTTTTGTATAGGGGAGACCTTGAGCATTCGGACAGAGGGATGGTTCGGACAACTCGTTTAAACAAGTTTATAATTGTTGGAACTACCGCTTATTGCAACTGAATGTGTGCGACGTGTTAACCGTCAGCTATTTGAAAGATCCACTGCGGAGATGTAGTATTTCGCCCCCGAGGGGTAATTTACTGTTTTCTTCAATATTGATGTAATTTTTCGTGATTCAATTAGATCGTGTGTGGACTATGTGAATACGAAACTGATTCTCAATCTCAAAGGTATTCGTTATATCAATATTTTATGTTATGTTTGGTGTGTTAAAAAAATAATACAAATGAAATTAGAAAAATGGTGATGTTTTTAATTTTGAAGTGTCATTTGGGATGAATCGGACACTTCTGTTAAGGTTGGTTCGGACAGTGTTCGAACCTTCCCTCTGTATCCGATTCAGTCCACCATTACAATTTACTGAAGTAATTCTTATTAAAAAGGACATTCTGAACTTGAAGCTAATTATTTTAATTGAAATAGCATTCGCTTATAAGATTAGTTGCAACTTTAATATTGATGTCTTTATTTGACAGTTTGACGATCGTATTCATGCCTTTTCATTATAAAAGAAAAACTGATAGAGGCCGTAATAAAGGAGGTATTCAAAAAGCATTTCATGAATTCCAAAAAGGTTTTATGTCAGAAAAGCTGCTGAAATTGGAGGTGTAGCAAGATCTACACTTATGGATTATACTTTAAACATTCGATGAAATATTCAAGATGTAATTTACTAATTTTGGTGAATTCCAAGAAAAAGGAAATAGTTATACTCAAAGTAAAAGGCAATAGTTATACAATTTGCTTTTGATATATAGCTATTAAATATAAGGATAATTCCACAGTGATTACACATGGGCTATCTATATTTTGTTGGAGAAAATGTTGAATCATTACAATAATATTATTATGATAAAATTTCAAATACGATGAATTATTACTGTGAATAACAAGTCATTATGGTTTATTTCAATTAAATTAGTAGATTCGAATTCAATCCTATCGTTTAATTACCCAAATTTCCTATGTTTGAACCACTTTTATGGTGTCCGAACCATCCTCACAGCTTGTCCGAAGTCTCCCTCTAGGAAGGAGCATTTGGACACTTGAATATCTCTTAAGGCCTTGTTACACGGTGCGAGTAAACGTGTGATTTGGCCTAGCGAGTTACTGTAGTGCAGCTACTCGTCCAGTGTGACCGCATCAGCCAAGTAACTGTCATGGGCAATAGGTTAGTAACTCGCATGCGAGTTACTACAAAATGTTTTGTATTTAAGGCCCTGTTACACGGTGCAAGTAAACGTGCGAGTTGGCTTGGCGAGTTACTGTACTTCAGCTACTCGCACAGTGTGGCCGCATCAGCCGAGTAACTGTCAAGCGCGAGAGGTTAGTAACTCGCATGCGAGTTGCTACAAAAAAAAATGTTTTTACTCGCCACTCATTGGCGAGTCAGCCACTCGCCTGCGAAACTCGGATGTCAACTTGCAAGGTATTTCAACATAACAGTAACTCGTATGTCATGCAATGCAGGTATAGGTTTTTTCTATTCTAAACCTGAATAATTTGTATTCAATTAGGTAGCCGATTTGTCATATTTTCGTTTGAATCGGCTTCATATTGTTTGGGGTTTTATTTGATGGTTAATAAAGCCTGTATAATGTATATCTTATATAAGTTTGAAATTGCTATATTTAATATTATGAATAAAAAAATTGAATATCTCTATAATATAATACGCTACATCTGTCTGTCTGTCTGTGTGTGTGTGTTACTTGTAGCGCTATTACTCGCAAACGGTTAGACCCAGAGACTTGAAAATTTACAACTTTTTAGAAAGTCGTGTCGAATTTAGCGTGTTAATAGGATTTTTCGAAATTCATACGGGTTTTCGAATTATTAACACTTGATTTATAATGGGATACATAGGAATTAATTCGATATACTTTCCATGATATTTTCAGAGACTATCCAACAGAATGGGCTGAAATTTTTGGAAACCTTCGGTCTATGGTCCTACAGAACGCTATTGATTTGTTTTACGAAATTCGAACGGGTTTTTTAACTATTAGAAATATTAGTTATAATGGAATACATAGTTATTTAATTCAAAACGAGAGATACATGATAACATACGGAACTATATTACGTGCACTCAGTAGAGTGCATACCTTCACCGCTGCTTATAAATGACCTTGACCATCCAAGAATACTTTAGTTATAAATGACATTGGCCTCAAACTTTGCCTCGTTCGCTCCTAAAATTTAACAAACTCAAACTGGGTATTGATCAATCATCACACCAAGTTTCATGCTTTTCGGGTGAATACTTTTTGAGTTATGGAGTTATAAATGACCTTGACCTTTAATTGGAGAGAGATCTCCCACAATTTTATCAGATCTGGACATTGACCAATCGTTCCATAAAATTTCAAGCAATTTGGTTGGATGCTTATTGAGTTATAAATGACCTTGCCCTTTGATCGGATCTGTCCTATTATACTACCAGCAGGTTCTTGGAAATTGACCAATCGTCCCACCAAATTTTAGGCAATTTGGTTGAATATTTTTTGAGTTATGCGAATAGCAAGATGATAAATAAATAATAAATGCCTGGTAAAATATATCCTTCCACAAATTTGCAAAGGTAATAGATGACGTCCAAAAAATATGACCTTCCGCAAAAATAACTGCATTAACCGTTCTTCGAAATTCGAATTATTTTTCGAGATATGACGAAAATTAGAAAATGAAAAATAAAATTCTACGCTGGTTATCATTTTTTCTCACGAAAATAAATGACATATTTTGCACCATTGTAAATACAGTAATTAATTTTAGTATTGATATTGGCGGGTGATATTATGAATAAATATTCGGAATAAAGGATGTTTAAAATATATTTAATCAAATAATAACGAATTTTACATGATTTTATTAATGAATGGATTCTATTTGATTTTTTTTCTATTTCAATCATTGGACTGATCTACACAATTTAAGCTACATATTTTATTCTTCATAGTGATTATTTGATTAATGTTTTGTAATTTTTGGTTATTTTTAGTTAATAATTCATAATGTATACGACAGTATTCTACGTAAAGTGATGACGTCACGGGACGGAATATTACTTAAATTTACTGGTCCTACCTATATATGCTGGTACCTAATAAATATGAAATATAATGGAAAATGGGCTGTGTATCACAAAAAAAAGTAATGACCTTAAATATATTCTATACTTATAATTTCCCTCGTGTGATTATTTATTTATTACTTATTTATCCATTTATTTATTTATTTGGTGTCCGCTTCTACACGAAAGGTAATAAACATGAAGAATGTAACTATGATACGCACGGCAATATATGGACATGATATTTAAATTCCCCTGTTTTAATTCAATTTTATTTTTTTATCTATGAAAAAAGTATCAGTTTATGCAGAAAAATGAATTCTATTTTAATTCACTAAAAATAACCTAATAGCGAGTAATAAATTACTATTGAAGACCCGTTATTTTTAACGGACAAATACACTTGTATGAATATAATATATGTACGTTACTGAGCATTTTACACGGGTACCCACTAACTAGTAATTATGATAAGACACAAGTGCCTGAATCAATTTCATTTCGTAAAATATAGATATCGGTATTCTGTCTACGGATTAGCCGACTATTTATAAAGGGTTGCAAAAATATCAAAAAAATTAGTAAGTACCGCTCTCAGTAAGAAACCTTTTTCTTTAAATGGGATTTTGCTCTCGCATCGGTTCTTTCTTGGTCTGTCTATTCTGCTGTGGAGCTCCAATAAGAAGAAGAAGATCTTCGCAGGATAGAAGAAAATCTTCGCAGGATAGAAGAAGATCTTCGCAGGTCAGGAGAAGAAAGGATCGAGGTTCCATGAGAAAGGTAGCATCAGAAAATAGAAGACAATAGGATGTGGAGAGAATGAGGAGAATAACTTCAGAAGATAGAAGGTAGAACAAGCACTCCAAGAGAAGAGGACTATCGTAGGATAGAAGACAGTATGATCGACATTAGAATAGAAGAAGGCCATCATAGAATAGAAGGACATGTACGGACAACTGCCATGCGGACAACTGCCATGCGGACAACTGCCATGCAACATATTATATTATAATTATAATATAATAATTATAATTGTATGTTTTTAAAATTTTATATCATTTGTTGGTCCTTCATATTGGAATTTATTACCTGATTATGTAAAATCTAATAACTCTCTTTCTTGTTTTAAGCGAAGTCTACTTCAACACTTATTTGCTAACTATTAACTTTTCAATTGTACGTGTTTGTAATTTGTAATATAGCTGTGTAACGTAGGACCTCTGCTATTGTACTTTGGTTCTTCTTTATTTTAAATCGTTCACGTAGCATAACATATTGTTTTTAATTTTATATAGGTTGCACTAAAAGCAAATTGTGCTTAACAGGGGCCTTGAGTACGGTTTGTTACTTATTTTAATGTACTGAATTATTTTTAACCATACTGTATTCTTGAATAAAATTGTTTCATTGTTTCATTTCGCTGAGAGATCTATTAATCAATTGTTAGCGCAGCCATCGATCGATTGCTTCGCGCTCGAATGATAAGATTTATTGGGGGTTTCTGCATCAATAGCGCAACCAGTCGTTGGCAGCGCTAAAATTACGTTTTGCATGCAGCCATTGTTGCGATCATCGCTCAACGATGATCGTCCAGCAATAGGAATACATTAAAGGTCCTCTCCAGGCTCCGGGAAAAAAATGAGTTTATTACATAATATTATAGAACTAAGGTCTACGATCATTATTCTGCAAACAGCATACAATTCGGTTCAGTATATATTATATAATTTGTTTTTAAAGTTTTTTAATACTTTGTGAGCAACAATTGAGCGAATCACTAATCTGATGCTCAAGATGAAGATTGTACACTCTTTGTTTTGATTACAAATTTGAATTTTATAAACAAACCATGCGTTTTCGGCCTTTATTCAATTTATATGAGATATTAGTTGTTTCCTAAAGTATATAAACGTTTCTATTATAAGTTCATTCAATTTTATACCTTTACACGAATATTAAATGGATTTATTAAACCTAATACCTAGTTGACAATCAAAACAAATGGTGTACATTCTTTTTCTTCAGGCTGAAAATTTCTTAAATTAGTAAGTCGGAAGTAAAATAGGTTTTGTAGAGTTTTGATTATAAAAATCTTCAAAAGCATATAAAATTAAAAATATGCTACCAAATTCGATGCGGTTTGCAGCAAAATGATAAGAAACATTAGCCTCGTCGAATAAAGCAATAAAAATATTTGCATGGAGAGGACCTTTAAATTATAGCTCGGCAGTAATCGTTTGTTGCAAAACAGACCCATTAGAATAGAATTGAACTAGTGATCAGCAATAATCGCTGGGCGATGATCGCAATTCATGAAGGGGAGGAGACTGGATGAAAACACGTTTATATTGTCGCAGGTGGTGGAGGAGTGTTTCCAGATGAAGAGAGAGTTGTGGGTTGTGGCTGTTGACTTCAGCAAGGTTTTTGACAACGTGGAAAGAGGAGCCCTAGTAGGAGCATTGATGAGGTTCGGGTGTGAACCTAGAGTGATTGATGCTGTAGTAAATATGTATGAGGGGAATAGAACCAGGATTTATAGGGAGGGAAGGGAAATGGGGGAGTTGGAGGTGCAGTGTGGGATTAGACAGGGGTGTACGGGGTCTCCGCAGCTGTTCCTGAAGATAGTAAGCCAAATAATAGAAGATATGCTGAGGGCTGGAGGGAGATACAGCAGTGGATTTATGCGGGTACCGTTACTCTTCTATGCGATGATGGGTTGATTTTGGCAAGAAGCAGGGCAGAGGTGGTGAGCATGCTTGGGAGGTTGGAGGAGATAAGTGGGAGATATGGACTGAGTATTAACAAAGAGAAGAGTTATACTGTATGGTTTCTAATGATGGAAGGGATAGTGGGGTAGATTTGGGGGATGTGAGGTTGGTGAAGGAAATTAAGTATCTGGGAATGAAGATTAACAACAGCAGAGATTGCCTAAAGTGGAGAAAATAAACCTCGCAAGGAAGATGGTGTAGTAGCGAGAGCATGCCAGAGGATGATGATGGGAAAGACGTTTTGGAAAGGTGTAGTTTTGCCGAGCGTATTGCATGGAAGTGAAACGGTGGTTTGGAACGCAGGAGATTTGGAGAGTATTCAGAGGGTAGAAAATGGAGTTTGGAGGAGAGTGTTGAGAGCCCCGGATTATATGCCGGTGGTGACTCTACAAGGAGAGGTTTGGATGCTCTTCAGTAGTAGCTAGAGACATGAAAACAAAAGTTAAGTTTGCTAGTTACTTGATGAGATCAGAAAATAGGATAGCAAGAAGAATTGTGGAACAGTTTGGAGGGGGAGGAAGTTGAGGTGCGAGGTGGAGTAGGAGAGTGGAGGGATATTTAGCGGAGATAGGATTAGGGTGGGGGGGGGGGGTGAGGTTGAGAGAATGATATAATAAGAAGAGTGAATCAATGGGAGGAGACAAGATGGAGAAGGGTCCTAGGGAGATAGAGAGCAAGAGTTCTATAAGAGAATATAGGCGGAATGATGGAATTGGGAGCGGTGATATCTATGATAGCCTAATGGTTGGGATTCGGTGCTGTTGTTCAGGGCAAGGAGTAACACTTCGAGACTGGGATGGAAGGAGAGGTTTGTGGGTGGGATAGTGGAGTGTCCGTTGTGTGGGTTGGGGGAGGAAGACTTAGAGCACTTTCTGGTCAGGTGTGGGAGGCTGAGGGGGTGAGGGAGAGCTATGGTGTCGGAAGTTTGAGGGATGCGCTGGGGTTCGGGGGGATAGAGGTGGGGGTTGTTAAGGGATATATTAGAGATGCACGGGATGAGAGGAAGAGATTGATAGGATTAGCGTAGGATAGGCTAATCTAGCTGTAGGGAGGCGTTGCCAAATGCCATTATCCTGGAAAGACACTCTGTCAGAAGGACAGTCTCTGGAAGGTGGAGTGTCATCAAGAATCAAGTAAGTAAGTAATTAATTAACAATCGCTGCATGCAAAACGTACCTTTACGAATGATCAATATAGAACGCGCAGCAGCTTTTATTCGATATTGCAGATCAGCAAACGCGCGTGACATAAATATTTCAACCTAGAGAAAGCTAAACTTTGAATTGAATTTATAGTGGAACATTAGGATATAATATCTACCTATATTTTATATAGTTACTCTATCCTGAGGAACATAATTAAATGATGTAAAATATCTGTTGTAAATCCAGAAGAAGCGGTCTCTCTGTCACTTTCAAAATCTTTAGGATATCACCATATGATGAAATCATGGTATATAGAATAGATATAGTACGGACAATAGGACGTGTTGTGAATATGACGTCATCAAAACAACGCTTTTAAGATCCAATTGAGCGCAATTGATGTCCATAAAATCATATATACTGTTTAAATATTTTTAGCTATAGCTATAAAATATGAATTTTGTTGTTCAAACTGCTACTTAACTTAAATAAATGTAATATGTCGTGTGTTGTTTTGATGACGTCACGTTTGTAAGGACTTATATTTACGCTAATGTAACTACTCTTCTACTTCTAGTTTTGCAATGTGGTGTTTATATTTTTAAATCCTGTTTCAACTTCAATTGAGTTGGATGTGTATATTTTGCTCTCTGCCTGAGTACCTAGAATACAGACGTCTTAATAGGTTGGTGTTACAATATCTTTTCAGTATAACTGTATTACTAAGTAATCTTTTCTATTGTATATAATTGGATATATAACAAATGAAATCAGTCGGTACAACTGGTTGAAAATTATTTGTTCACAGTTCTGCACTTCTGGGTTCTTCATGAATTATGACTAACTAGGAATCTAGTAAATTTCATTTTTAGCTATTTATTCCTATGTTACCATTAATTTTCTGTAGGTATATTGAGATAATGGGCATGCTGAGATAATGTTGGTTAATTGGCCAAATAAGCCCAAATTATTGCAAATTGTTGGTGGTCCAATGGTGGATACCAACAGTATCTAAAAGCTTTAAGCTGAGCGGCGCACCACTGTACATTCTTCTATCAAGATTTCAAATTTTCAACATAATTGTCTGTTATGTAGTTTGTTGTATCCGCTATGCTAGTTTGTTCACTTTGTTGTACTGCACACTTCATAAGTTCATGATTGTTTAATGAACTGCCAACTGGCAGGTGGGTTCGGGGCCAGTCTGCAAAGTGTGTCAAATGTGTCACTAAGATTTCATATTTCAGGACAATTAATCTCCAAAATTTTCAAATTTATCGCCAAAATGGCCAATTTTCTTAAATATGTCTCCAATAATATTATAATAACATGTAAACCCATGTTTCAAAGTGTGGCAGGAAGGTTGCCAGTTTAGCCAGTCTGCAGAATATAGAACATTTTTCCAAGACTCCAAGTACCTACCTAAAATAGTATGTCTCATAAACTCGCCATTTGTCAAAGTAAAATAGTATGTCTCATAAACTCGCCATTTGTCTCTCCAGTTCTCTCCAAAATTCAACAAATGCTCTCCAAAATGATCAAATTTTCATAATTTCTCTCCAAAATAACATTGTAGCATAGGAGAAAAATAGATAAAACTGACCATTTGCCATACAGGAAAACATAAATTCTAACAGAGTTACTCCTAACTTCATGCATTCCCATCAGTGATGTTTATCATCACAACAAGCCCAATTGTGAAGCTTAAATGACTTATTTTACATTAGTTTTCACTGCAGAGTTGAAATTTATAAAATAATTTGCTGATTTCTGCATTTCTTAGGGTTAAAATTAGTAATTTTTGTTCATTCTAAATTCCTAACAGAGTTACTAGTCAATCTGAAATGAGTTATTATTCCACTCTGGACCATTTGCAATTGAAGGGCTCAAAATAACTGTCACAAACTCGCAATTAAAATGGCGAGTTTGGACATGCTTTATTACTTGGCCAAGACTCTCTGCGGGAGTTTTTGATTGAATTTTTAGAAATTGGAGATCTCTGCGCCCGCCAAGTAAAATAGTATGTCCCATAAACTCTCCAGCTCTCTCCAAAATTCAACAAATTCTCTCCAAATTGGTCAAATTATCATAAATTCTCTCCAAAATAACATTGTAGCATAGGAGAAAAATAGATAAAACTCGCCATTTGCAATTGAAGGGCCCAAAATAACTGTCTCAAACTCGCCATTAAAATGGCGAGTTTGGACATGCTTTATTACTTGTCTCTGCGGGAGATCTTGAATTAATTCCTATGTTACCATTAATTTAGCTGCGGTAGATTTTGAATTAATTCCTATGTTACCATTAATTTAGCTGCGGGAGATTTTGAATTAATTCCTATGTTACCATTAATTTAGCTGCGGGAGATTCTGTATCTGCTACTGAGAGTCAGAGAGTAACAGTCTCTCAAATAAAAATCTCTGCGGGAGAAGAGACAGATTCTGCAGACTGGCAGTTTAGTGAGAAAATGGATCCAGGTCTCTGACTCGCCACATTTAAGGTACTTTAAAGAAGAAATTTGACTTACTAGTGAAGATTTTACACTTGAAAATATCCTCATGTCTGATGCATGTGCATCTCTTGACACTATTTTATGAGTGATGTCAATGATTTACTTGTTATTTACATGTTTTTCAACTTATTTCACCCCTCAAAAGTCGCCAGTATACTGGCGACTTCGTCCATACTCTGAAAAATGGATGTAAACATAGGAATTAATTAGAAAATGGTCACCAAGATCTTGTTGTGATGAATTTTCCCTCCAATATAGTCTCCAAAGATCTTTGGCGACATAGACGCGCTTTGCAGACTGGGTTCGGGGAATCGGGGGCGGCAGTGCGGCACACCTCCACACCCCCCTCATCTACCATAGCTGTTACGTTTTATTCACACCTCACTGATCTCAGACAGAAAGTTTACAATATACTGATATAGCTATAGTTACCCCATAAAATAATAATTATTACAGTTTTCTATGATAAATTATATTTAAACTAAACTATAAACATCTCAATCAAAGAATTAAACTGTGTAGTTAGTATAAACATTGGATTCAAGTACCGTCAGTCATAAATTTGATAGCCTACAATAATTATCAAATTCACTCCATATATCATTACCTAGGTATCTAAATTCTAATAGAATGTAGAGTAGTGCGCCGTAATCTGGTGCGCCGTCAGCTCTGAGCTTTTAGTCTTTAGATAGCTACGTATTGTGGATACTGGATAGTCCCAGTCTCCCAGACTGCAGGAACTGGTAAAGTGTTCTCCCAGGACAGCAGCAACTGGTATAGACGTAAAGTGGTCTCCAAGAAATCCTCCATTTTTGCTTCTGTTCTCAGTAAAATACATTTAAATATAGAAAGAAAATATGTATTGTTTGTACAGAAAATGTCCCATATTCTGAATTTCTGGTTTTCTGCAGAGTCGCAGACTGGTGTTCTCCAAGAAATCGTTGACTTTGCCTTTGGCTTCTAGCCTTCTGTTCTCAGTAAAATAGTAAATACATGTAAACATAGGAGGAAATTAGGTATTGTTCGCACAGAAAATGTTAACTGTCCCATCCCATATATGTTCTGCTGACTGGGTCACGGGTGGATACTGGATATATACCTATCATTTTTCAGCTTTTGTAAAAAGTTTGAGAAAATTGTGTACCAAATTAAATACAGACTGCCCAGTCTGTATTTGGTGCACAAAATTCCACTGACCTTTTCAAAAAGCTGAAAAAATCCACCATAAATTTCCAATAATTTGGCTGATCCACCAACATTTTTCCACTTTATCCACCGAAAATTAATGGTAACATAGGAATAAATAGTTAAAAATCCACCAACTTTGGTGGAATATTATTTTCAAAGGGGAAAAAGTCCACTGACTTGTCGGTGGAATTTCCCTTGAAATACAGACTGGCAGACTGCCCTAGCCTCAGCAGTCAGCCCTAGGTAGTGTCACACAGGTAAGTTGCGGCCCTTTAATTTTTAACCATATTTCAAACTTTCAGAGGCTGAAAAATTGTAAGCTAATTTTAGAGCCAAAATCTCACAAAAAATCTGAGCCAAGCCATTTTGGCTCATTTTCGAAGATTTTGGTAAATTTGTGCTTTAGGTCCCCCACCGATTTTCGATATTTTGACACTTTTTATAGGTAAAAGGAGCCGTTTCAAGACGTTTTTCACGAATACCATTTGTTGTGCAAATGCTTCGTTTTAGAGATATAGCGCAATTAATTTTCCGATAGGTTAGGTTTAGTTTGGGGGTCTGGAAAGGTACATTAACATCACAAATAAGTATATCGGGGGGCGTGCTGCCACCCAAACCCCCCTGCCAGGTCATTAAACAATCATGATGTGTGCAGTACAACAATCTAGCAGATACAGTGAACTACATTAACAGTTTCATTGCACCAAGATTTCATGTCACAAAAATCTAAAGGGAGGACAGCCTTGTGTTTTCTTCAAACTTGATGTTATTCCTACCAATAAATTAATTGAGCTATATCTCGAAAACGAAGCATTTGCCCAAAAAATGGTATTTGTGAAAACAGTCATAAAATGGCTCCTTTAACCCTTTCGCTCCAATTTTTTTCTGAGTTCATTATGAGTAATAATAAAGTTTTTTTAATAATATTTATGTATTTGTATATTATTTTAATCCATTGATAAAGTGTTTATATCAAACTTATGATGGGACAATATTTCCCACCAGTAATATACATCACAGACTATTGGGACAATATATCCCAATGGAATATGAATGTTATTAGTGGGACATATTTAGCCCATTCGGCGCAAAAGGGTTAACTTATAGCTATAAAGTGTCAAAATATCGAAAATTGTTCGGGGACCTAAAGAACAAATTTACCTAGATTTCAAGCCAAAACTAACATGGGAACATAGGAATTAAATCAAAATTCAATAATTTTACGCCAATTAGACATACCTATATGATTTTTGACCTTTTGAAATCTAAACCAATTAATTGGCTAATGGCTTTAACTGTCATACTCTGTAACATGGTGTAAATATAGGAGAAAATTAAGGATAGTTTGCACACAAAATGTAAAAAATGTCCCATATTCTGCAGACTGTCAACTGAGACTGTTTGCATACCTACCGGCTACCACTAACCCGGTAATAAAGCATAACCAAACTTTGGCAGTTATTTGGAGCCCTTCAATTATAAATAGCGAGAAATGTCTAATTTTCTCCTATGCTACAAGCCTTAGGCCTACAATGTTATTTTTGAGAGAATTTATGATATTTTGGTGTCTTTTGGAGACAAATGGTGAGTTTATGAGCCATACAGTTTTACTTGGCCTCTACTAAAAGAACTTGGAGAAGCGCAGTGCTGAGTGCACGCTATAATTTATTACTTTAAGTTTAAGTTTTTAATGAATGTTTTGAAGCTAGCTAGGTATGATGTTTCTGTTGTTAGAGGCCGCAGTTAGTTAGTGTGCCGCAATTTAACTGCTCAACCCTACTCCAGAAGCAGAGCCCAGACTGCAGGTACTGGTTATTTGGTGAACTGTTCTCAAACTTCTCAGTAGATATCTACCTAAGTACCTAAAATACACCAGTCTGATAAGTATTACAGAATTTGGGCCAGTCTGTATTTCATGGTAAATTCCAAAGATTAGTCGATGGAATTTTTCCCCTTTGCAAATAATATTCTAGCAAAGTCAGTGGATTTTTAGCTATTTATTCCATGTTACCATTAATTTTTGGTGGATTAATTGGAAAAATGTTAGTTGATTTACTGGATCAGCAAAATTGTTGGTGTGTTTTTTCAGCTTTTTGAAAAAGTCAGTGGAATTTCTTGCATCAAATACAGACTGGAATTTTAGGATTGGTGCCAACTGCCAGTGCCAATTAAATAGTAGGTATAAACTCTCCATTTGTGTCTCCAGCTCTCTCCAAAATAATCAAATTATAAATAAGTGATTTAATTCTCTCCAGAATAACATTATACCCAGCATAGAAGAAAATATATATTTCCCAGTCTACAGACTGCTAAGCATGCACAATCAGTCTCCAGATATTTAATATTTGGGGCAATTTCTTTCCAAAGGTTTTCAAATTTCTTACTGAAATGACCAAAAATCTCAAAATACTCTCCAATAATAAAATTGTCGCCTCAATGGTTGCTAGATTATAGATAAACTTCACTACTTCATGCATCTTTTGCAGACTGGGCTGCCTACAGAAACTGGTAAAGTGTTCATAGAAATCTCTTATTTTGTTCTTAGCAAAATTAATGCAAATATAGAAATCTCCCATACCGGGCATATTGTGCAGACTGGGATATTCCATGTTCCAAAGTATGGACAAAGTCGCCAGTATATTGGCGACTTTTGAGGGGTGAAATAAGTTGAAAAACATGTAAGTAACAAGTAGCTAAATCACTCATAAAATAGTCTCAAGAGATGCAGAGTGCCTGTCTGCAAGACTGCAGAATATTTGACATATTCTGTGCGAACAATCCTTAATTTCCTCCCATATTTGCTATTTAGTTATTTAAATGTGTTTTATTGAAAAAAGAAGACATTATGGAGGATTCCTATCATTTCTTGGATAACACTTTACCTGATTTATAAAAATGGCTAGTAAGATTGGTGACTTTCTTGCCACACTCTGAAATATGAGCAGTCAGCATCACTAGAATAAAATGTATCTTTATTTATTAAAATAATAGGTGGTGAAAATGTGAGATTCCATGAAAATTTATCACCAAATACAATCTGGCCATGTAATAAAGCTTGTCATTTCTTTGCCTAGAAATACTATGACAAAATTTTAAGCCCCTGTTGAATGGATATGAAGGTTACAGTATTATTTACATCATTTTGTTGATCAGGAAGTCTTTTTATGCTCATAGAATACTTGCATTTATCATTAACATTAAATGAGCTATTTAGCTTGATTGTTATAAATTTTAATTATTTATTATATATATATATATATATGCATTCTTTATGGCAATTGTACACAAGTTGTCAACACAGAGCCCATGTCAGGTTGCTTTTACTAGTTGTGGCACTCAGGCTCTGTGTGAGAGAAAATTCTAACTAGGAACTGCTAATCCCTTACCCAATATATACTCTAATTCTCATTCTGGTAATAGATTTTAAAAAGTAAATTGAGGAAACTAATAATTTTTCTCACATAAAAAGGCTCAACCTGTGCAGACTGAAAGAAAATCTTGTGTTTCTTGGCATGAGAACTTGAAGGCACAAAAAATGTCGAACTCATCTGGCAAATTGCAAATATTCATCATCATATACAAAATGCCATACTAATCTATGAGCCTAGGGTGGGATACCTGGTCAAGTGTATTCCATATACACATGCATCCTTTTAAATTTCAGTAATGATCACTACCTCTTGGGGACCCTTTCAAGACTTACTAAAAATAGATTTGAAAGCCTATTACATATATTTGGTAGCCCATTTCTAAATTATAATTATTTCAATTCTTGTATCTATGATATTGTAGAGGTCTGCATTAACATGTAGGTTATACTATCCCAGCAAATGGTGGGCTAGTGCAAGTGGTGAGCCAGTGGCCAAAATTATATCGCGTCTTGCAGGATGGTAAGTTCATTATTTTGGGGTCATTTAACTGGCAATTTCGATGGAGTAACTGAAACAAAATACAGTTTTCAGCGTCTCGCAATCGCTGCAACACTACCTCCTTAGATTTATGATAAACTACACTAGAGAGAGGTAGTGTTGCAGCGATTGCAGGACGCTGAAAACCTTATTTTGTTTCAGTTACTCCATTGAAATGATGCCAGATTGCCAGTTACGTGACCCCAATATAAAGAATTAACAGTCCTGCAAGACGCGATATAATTTTGGCCACTGACTCAAAACTTGACTACCTCTCTAGTGTAGTTTACCATAACTCTATGGGCTAGTGGCCAAAATTATATAGCTTCCTGCAGGACAGTTAATTCCTTTTTTTTTTGGTGACATGACTGGCAATCTGGCATCAGTTCCAAGGAGTAATGATATAACTGAAACAAAATAAGGGTTTACACTGTCATTCTTACCGTCCAGCAACGGTGCAACACTACCTCTCTCTAATGTATATTATAACTCCATGTATCCCAGTTTAATTGTTCATTCTATTGATGAGAAATCCTCTGCAACTTCTACTATTTGTGAATATGTATGAAATGTTTTTGAACTTATATTATCATTTATCTCTTTGGAAAGATGAAGAATTTAAATCCAGTCAATTTGTTTGACTAGTTGGAATATCCATTCATGTTCCTCTGCATTATAACACTTGAGTAGTTCTAAATTAAACTGTAAATAATTTTGAAATCACTCATCTGTGAATCTAATGATATTTCGAAACAGATTTACATTTTGCTGTTCATTTTCTACTTTTATTTTCTTTGTGATCAGAAACATCTACTATTCTATCCATGTAACAAAAACTGGCTACAACCATTCATTGATAGTTTCTCATTACATTACAGTTACCAGTTGCAATCATGGGTAAGAAGAGTAAATATTTTGATAAAGGAAAGAAGAGAAGGAGAGATGACAGTGATGAGGAAGAAGAGGAACTGGAGGCCATTCCACAGGCATCTAAGGAGAATATGGAGGTTAGTAAATTTGTGATGTGATATCATAAGATACCTAGCTACTTAAAAAGCTATTATTAAATCTTCAGTTTCATTTTTGTTGTTTCTTGTTAATTTCATTATTTTCAATATATCTAGCAAATAACTACTTTTTATTAATAGATTTTTTATTTAATAGATATCTAAAGTAACTTCATACCTTCTTAAATTCTTACTAGAATAAAAGATGTAGCTAGTATTTAATCCATAAAGCTGAAATTACATAGACTGTTAGTTAATTATTTATTGATACATCTTTTTTTACAACATTAATTGTTTAACCTTATGTTAGAACATTCTGTATGTATATGAGAATATCTATTCAGTTATATTTGAAGATTATTTTAAATTTCCTGTAACTAGGATATTTAAAGAAGTAGATACTCAAATTTTTCATTGATTTTCAGGAAAAAGCCAGCTCAACAATCCCCAGGGATCAGTATGGTGGCCAAGATTTCAGATCAATGATGAGTCTGAGAGAGGACCATGAGAGCCGTCCTCTTTGGGTGGCACCTAATGGTCACATATTCCTAGAGTCTTTCTCCCCAGTCTACAAACATGCCAAAGATTTTTTGATCACCATTGCAGAGCCTGTGTGTCGTCCAGAGAATATTCACGAATACAAACTGACTTCATACTCTCTCTATGCAGCTGTCAGTGTTGGATTGCAAACTAAAGACATTGTGGACTATTTGAAGCGTCTCAGTAAAACCTCTGTACCTGACAGTATCTGCAACTTCATTGAGATGTGCACACTATCCTACGGAAAAGTTAAGCTCGTTCTAAAGAAAAGTAGGTATTATGTGGAAAGTGACTATCCGAGTGTAATTCAGACCCTCATCAAGAACCCTGCTATTCAGCAGTGTATGCTGAGACCAGATGAAGGTATTCAGTCTGTTGAAAAGCAGAAGAGTTCTTCCATTTCCTTCACCAGCCACCAGGCTCAAATGGCAGGAGGTGAAACAAAAGTACCAGACTCTAATGGCGCACAAAATGGAGATGGAGAGGCAGTGCCCGATGATATTGCGAGTTTCTACGACAAAATTGATAAAGCTGATGATGAAGAAGAGGAGGATAAAAATTTAAAAACTCTTTCATTTGAAATAATGCAAGATAAGATTGAAACGTTACAGAAAACTTGTGTTGTGTTGGATTACCCTTTGTTAGCTGAATATGATTTCAGAAATGATACAGTGAATGAGGATATCAAGATTGATTTGAAACCTTCTGCTGTGCTAAGACCGTACCAGGAAAAATCTCTGAGGAAGATGTTTGGTAATGGCAGAGCGAGGTCTGGTATTATTGTGCTGCCTTGTGGTGCGGGAAAAAGTCTGGTGGGTGTGACTGCCTGCTGTACGGTGAACAAGAAAGCTTTAGTTCTGTGCAACTCTGCAGTGTCTGTAGAACAGTGGAAACAGCAGTTCAAAATGTGGTCCACTGCCACAGATGACATGGTTTGCAGGTTCACATCTGATGCTAAAGACAAACCTTACGGTGCTAGTATCTTAGTCACTACCTATGCTATGATTTCTCACCAGCAGAAGAGAGCTTACGAAGCTGAACAGACCATGCAGTGGCTTAAAGATCAAGAGTGGGGCATCATGGTGCTGGATGAGGTGCATACCATACCTGCTAAAATGTTCAGGCGTGTGCTCATGATCGTTCAAGCTCACTGCAAACTTGGTTTGACTGCCACTCTGGTGCGTGAAGATGACAAGATTGCAGATCTCAATTTTCTGATTGGGCCTAAACTCTTTGAGGCAAATTGGTTGGAACTCCAAAAGAACGGCTACATTGCCAAGGTCCAGTGTGCAGAGGTTTGGTGTCCAATGACTCCTGAGTTTTACAGAGAATATCTGACAGGTAAAGTGTCTGACCAAAAGATCAAATTACTCTGCGGTATGAACCCAAATAAGTTTCGCACATGCCAGTTCCTTATCAAATATCATGAAAAACGTCAAGACAAAATCATTGTGTTTATTGACGAGGTGTTTGCACTAAGGCACTATGCGATGGAGATGAACAGACCTTACATTTGTGGTAAAACTGGACAGAAAGAGCGAATGATGATCATTCAGAATTTCAAACACAATGACCAGGTGAACACTATCTTCTTCAGTCGAGTAGCTGATACCTCCTTTGATATTCCCGAAGCTAATGTACTCATTGAAATCTCATCTCAAGGAGGCTCCAGAAGACAGGAAGCACAACGTTTAGGTCGTATTCTCAGAGCCAAGAAATCGTCCGTTGCTGAAGCTTACAATGCTTTCTTCTATGCTTTACTGTCTCAGGACACGAGAGAGATGGGTTACTCTCGTAAGAGGCAGAGTTTCCTCATCAATCAGGGCTATGCTTACCAAGTTATCACGCCCAATAAACTCACTGGCTATGACAAGGAAGAGCTACTCTACGGATCTAAAGAACTACAGCTCAAACTGCTGGAAACTATTCTGGCTGCCTCAGAGAATGATTTGTATGAAGAGGCTGACAATCCTGCCAATGCTCTGACATCCTCTTCATCAGGGTTCCAGAGAAGACCTGGAAATATGTCCAGTGTGTCTGGGGCAGATGACTCAGTGTATGCCGAGAAAAAGAAGTCCTTCAATAAGATTGAACCTCACGCCCTCTTCAAAAGGTTCAGACCTAAATAGGTTCAGGAAATATATTTTCTTAATGGTTGTTTGGGTTTGTTCCTATTTGAATAATATATAAGTGGCACGTAACTATGTTCATTTATTTAGTTATTTATATTTTAGAAGTAATATGATGGTGTTGCTATTATAAGCGATTATCGTTATTGTCTAGTTTCCTAAAATTCATACTTTTTCTGTAGCTATATCAATCATATGTAGGTTTGTGAGACTGTTCTTTTTATATGTCCTCTTATTTTATCAGCATTATCATTATTTTGTCATTACTATAGTAGTGTTCATATTGATAGTTGAGTGAGGATAAAAATTTGATGTTGAAACTTCTTGAGATTTTCTTACAGCTATTAATGTCTACTCCATTAATTTATTTTTCAAATAAGGGTCTCATGTTACTAGCGGAATTTTTTATATCATTTTTTAACGCTACTTTCTGTTTTAGAGGATCTAGCGCTAGGGTTATGCTCTCCAACTACGACACCTTCAATTAACTATTGTAGCCATTTTTTTGACGTCATCGATAGCAACAATCGTGGTTAAACAGAAGTTGAAATTTTAATAACCATTTACTCTCAATTTTTGAATGGTTTCCTTGTAGACTTAAGTTAGCATTTTGAATATTTCTATACTATTCATCATCGATATAAATATTTGTGCCTAATCAGACCACAAGTCATAAATTTAGTTATTCATATCTAACTAATGGTAGTAATATGTTCCTTACTATTCGAATTATAAGTGCTAGGCCAAATCAGTGTATAAATATTTGTATATAGTCATATAAATATATTTGATACTTGCGTATATTTCTATTTATTATCCCATTTAGCTACTATTCGTGTAATTTTTTTCAAAATTATTCAGTTCTAATTATTAATACATTATTATTATTATTATAACAAACTCGTATAATTGAAAGTTTAATACACCATAGTATATTAAACTTGCTCAGGGGCTCTGTCCTGAAACTGTTTGTGTTGAATAGAAAAAGGGGGTGGCGTTCCGAACTGTTGAAATTTGGATTATGTATAGTCTTCTTCATTTATACTATGTTTATTATTTTTTAACGCTACTTGCAGTTTTAGAGGACAGCGCTAGGGTTATGCTCTTCAACTCTGATGGCTCAGATTTTGTGTTGGGTAGGGGCTCGGATTCATTTACTATCACCTCTTCATTTTCCTCTCCCATCCGTGAGTGCAGCCACCGGTGCTTGTGTCCCTTATCGTCACATTCCTTGGTAGGGGACTGCATTCACGGAGTATCTTTTCTGCATCCATGAGCTTGTCACCGACGTTGGTAGATGACTTTAAATAAAGATAGGTAGGATTTGGACGGTTGGTTCATGACCTACAATTTTTATGAGACTTATATAAATAAAATCGTTCAGTAACTCATAATTAGGGTTGTGACAATATTCTCTTTGAAATATGCTTTATATTCTCACGAAATATATTCTCATATGCTCTAGATATATTTTTTTATGGTCTGAAATATGCTTTATATTCTTTTTATGCTTTTTTTGCTTAATTCATTAAAAGTGCTGCAATTAGTTATATAAATATGATGAGGGACATTAGCAAGTTCCTTAAATCACATTTGGATGCTAATCTCTTATTTCGGTGCAATGGAAATCTTTGAAGAGTTTAAATAAGTTTTTTTAACTTGAATCATATGGCACATGGATTCAATCTGTATATCGTCTGACCAAGTTCAGTCACAGTAATATCGGGTTTATGAAACGGTTAAAATTTAAACTAAGAAACGTTGAAAATTTGTTAGGATAAAATAAAAATGCATTTTCTAATATTGATTTATGAAACTTTTCAATATCGAACCCTGAACAGGTTTTTCAGGTATTAACCTCAATTCGGCTTGTATGTTCCAATAATTTTGGCATGTATTGTTCGGCGACGGTCTTCTAAAATTTCAATAATAGATTTGTTCCGTGGAAACCGAATTTTAATAATGAAGAGAAAAACAAGGGTGGTAATAAAAAAGTCCATATTTCTTCAAGCTTTCGATTTTTTCAAAAAATCATCCTCAGGAAAACCTAAATATATCTTAATTCTACTATATAAATACAAAATTCTCCTATCTAGGATATAGAAATGAATAAATATCACTAATGTTACAATTAATTAAATAAACAATGAACTCAGAAAAAACTATCTACATATAAAAGAAAGAAATCATTTTAAAATAAATAATTCTGTAGAAGCCCCTTGTGAATTTAATTGGGGCTTCTGTTCATAAATAAAAATGGATTCCAATGTCCTCAAATCGTAACTATTGCAGGTTGATAAAATTTTGAAATCTTTTTCCCAAATCTGATGGTTATTATCATATGAATGGTTTAAAATTTTGCTATTTTCTTCTAAAATTCCTATATACTTACTTTCTATTGTTTTTTTCTTGTAAATTTATATTCTTTAGTTACATAGCATATCTCTGAACTGAGAAATATATTAGTTTCTTGATTTTTTTATATATTGTTGAAAAGAATATGTTTTATTACTTTTTAATAAAAAGAATAAATTTTCAATAAAAAGAATATGTTTTTAATATAAGAATATGCTTTATTTAAATATGCTCGAGATTATATTTTTATGCTAAATGAATATTGCCACAACCCTACTCATAATCGGTCAAATTTCTTTTGAAGTATAATCAGAATCTAAGATATTTATAAATTAAAATGTTCAGTGTTTCCATCAGTTCCTATTGTAACCTACTTTTTAAATTCTCATTTCTTTAGAGGAGTGTGTTATCTTACAATGTCTGTATAATGTTTCCAGCAATAGAAGGTTGCACTCTGATAGTAGAAACAGTGCCATCAATATTTAAAATTAATTTTATTTAACACTTTTCACGATTTGAGAAATAAATTATTCGGATCTTCTAGGTGTTAGTAATTACTAATTACAATAAAACATTAAGTTATATATAAACTGTAATGTACAAATTTAAATTTTTTTTAGTACAATAATTTATAATGAAAACTTTCGGGATAGCACTATAAATTTTAATGAAAAACAGTAACTATTTCATTAATAATTTAGTCTAAGGTTGACAACTGTCCTTTATTTCAAGGCCCTCCCGCACAAATGAAATAGCGCAATTGTTTCTTATAGCCTGAGCATTCTTAATCCTCCACGATAAATAATAAGAGAAAACCACAAAAGTATTTTCTGATATTCAATCTTGAAAATTATTGCTCTATCATCGTACCATTTTGGCACTTGTGTTATTTTAAGCTTCTGTCGTCGGATGGGTCTGTTTTTCACGCGGGAGTGTCTTAAAGAAGATTGCTTTAATTGAGGTCTTCTTTACTGGGGTTAGAATGGAATATAATTGTCCTTATTATAAGAGCTAATTAACATTTAACAGTAAATGATATATTAAATATTTACTGTAGCCTACGGTGTAAGTGTAACTCCACTGACATTCGTCGCCACTTTTAAATGACCTTGACTATTCAATAATCCTTGAGTTATAAAATACCTTGTCCTTTGATCCGTTCGTTTCCAAAATCGATCAAGTCAACCATAGTCCTGGATAATGACAATATGCTTTTAAAATCATAGGTCCTGAAAATATTACATACGAATTGAATTGAAGACTATTGAATCGTTCTAAACCAGCGGTATATATATACCATTTCGTTTCGTCTATGTCTTTAGTCTGTGTAAAAAAATATTTAATTTGTGAAGGAATTGAAACACTTCAGTAAATAATATAATTGTCATTAATTAATTATATATCTGAAAACACGGACCATTAGTGGCTTATTTAGTTACACCAATAAATAGGGGGAAGTCCCCATTTATCGGCCACTTAAGAGGTTTCCTTCAAAACTATTATTATTGTGTAACTCTCCTCTCTACTAATGCATATACGACAGAACCAACTAAAAGATGAAATTCAAATCTTTTAAACCATATAGAGTACTATGCAATTCGTTTAGTATAAATTAATCTACATTGAATCAAATATTATTTCTGAAAAACTCCAATTATCGACATGTTGAAACCAAATATCGTCACATATTATTACCCATTTTGGCCCATTTATCGTCATGTGTCGATACATGGGTGATATCGTTCACAGAATAAAATTTTCATTGACCAGCTGGCAGGATGGGGGAAAATCAGATAGAATGGGGCAAAATCCACTAGAATGGGGATAAATTAGGTAGAATGGGGATAATTAGGAAGAATGGGGAAAATAGGTAGAATGGGGTAAACTAGGTATAATGGGGAAAACAGGTATAATGGGAAAAACAGGTAGAATGGGGATAAATTAGGTAGAATGGGGAAAAATCAGGTTAGAATAGGGGAAAATCAGGTAGAATGGGGGAAAAGTTGGCTGAGTAGGGAAAATGATGCTAGAATGGAGAAATTAATGATTGTACTACGGGTTTAACGTCTGCTTCGAAGCCAGAGGTCATATTATCGCTGATGTCAAAATGAAATTAAATACAAAGGACCCGAAGAAGCAGTCAGAAAGAAAAGTTGCTTCATGAACAAAGTCACCTACCACCGTCGGTGACAATGCTCATGGATGTAGAAAAGCTACTCAGTGAAAGCAGTCCCTTACCAAGGAATGTAACGAAAATGGTCACAAGCACCGTTCGCTGCATTGACGGATAGAAGAGGAAAATGAAGATTAAATCAAATTAGGTGACACTTTTTCTATCTAAATCAAATTTTATTTTTTACTAATCATTATTCAGATGAACAAGGTATATTGAATAGTATAATCAACTATTCTGATTCTATTATATATGTATAGGTCCCCTCCCCCCCTCTTACCACCCTATAATTGAGTTCCAGTAGGTCGATAAATGGGTAAAAGCTATCTAAGTATGTAAAATGGAATAAATATTGAGAATAAATATATTTACTAACCATTAAACTATTTTAGAATCACTATTTCGAAATTGATCAAAATACCATTTATCGCCAGAGTGTTCCGCTTGTGCAAGTGATGAGTTGCGAGTGAGAGTAAACAATATTGCGAGAGGGAAATGTGAGTGGGATTTTTTTTGCCTTCGATTACGTAATTCCCATACTGTTAAAAGTACGTATATCGGGGGCGTGCCGCTCCCGAACCCCCTGCCAGATCATTAAACAATCATGAAGTGTGCAGTACAACAAACTAGCGGATACAGTGAACTACATTAACGGATTCATGTCACAAAAATTTAAAAGATTTATGTATCTTGAAGTGTGCGTTTTAATATTATACCATACTTATAGAGTACGCTAACCCAACTCAAATAATATAAATGTGACCTAATGGTGTTGACCACGTACGATTTACATTAACTAGTCTAAAATATTAATTTTAGAAATTACCACTCGCATTTTAAATTTCCCACTCGCATTTCAAAATACTCTCTCACAATATCTCATTTTGACTGTCACTCGCAGTTTTATACTCGCACTCGCAGTTTTAAACTCGCACTCGCACTCGCATTTTTTGACTCAATACTCGCTGCTCGCAGTTCGGTGCACCTCTTATCGTCACCCCATGACGATAAATGGAAAACCCTCTTTATTGATACCCAAATATCGACACATCGATTTATTTAAAATATTGATGACCGAATTAATTTAAAATATTGATGACCGAATTAATTTATGATTTTATATTTAAGAAATGCAATTAAAAACAAGCAAAATTGTATGAACATTATTTTTTTATTTGAAGCGGAAAATTGCGCATAACAAATTCTCTATACCTAATCTATTTCGGTAGGTTTGTCCTGAATGTACCGTATCGTCATACATCTTGACAGTTAAAGGTCCTCTCCAGGCTCCGAGAAAAAAATGAGTTTATTACATAATATTATAGAACTAAGGTCTACGATCATTATTCCGCAAACCGCATACAATTCGGTTCAGTACATATTTTATTATTTGCTTTTAAAGTTTTTTAACACTCTGTGAGCAACAATCAAGCGAATCTCCAACCTGACGCTGAGAAAGAAGATTGTACACCCTTTGTTTTGATTTCAAATTTAGATTTTTAAACAAACAATGCATTTTTGGGCTTCTTTAAATATATTAATTTTTTTAAAAGTATATAAACGTTTCTATAATAAGTTTATTCAAATTTAAACCTTAAAACGAATAATAAATAAATTTAATAAACCAAGTACCTAGTTGACAATCAAAACAAATGGTGTACATTCTTCTTCTTTAGACTGAAAAATAGAAAGTCGTAAGTAGAGTAGGTTTTATAGAGTTTGGATTATAAAAATCTTTAAAAGCATATAAAATTAAAAATATGCTATCAAATTTTATGGGGTTTGCAGTAAAATGATAAGAAACATTAGCCTCGTTGATTTAAGCAATAAAAAATATTGCTTGGAGGGGACCTTTAAACTGACACTCTAAATGTAATTTTAAATGAAATTACTTACATTTTTGTAACAATAATAAAAATATATGGAGACATCGATTTGTAAAATACCTAAACCATAGATATGTTTCTAAGTCTTGTTATAGACGAAAATAACTGAAACGTGACGATAAATGGAGAGGGACGATACAACGTGCCGTTACCCTAAATATAATTGAAACCCGTCATTTTTTAACGGAAAAGTGAATAATGAAAATTGTGCTCTATGTAATTTGACAGGTATTTAGTATTCAGTTAAATAAGAAAAATCGATAGTGTTTGTGTAATATTAATGCTTGGGTTTTTATCAGTGAATTGAAAATAGACATAAACTAATATATTTTGCCAATGTAAAGTGATGCTAATAATATCGTGGTGTAATAACTGTTCATGTTCATTCGTGAAGCTCATAGCAAGCTACATTCATGAAAGTTATTGTCAAATGTAAACAAACTGCCTTGCAGCAGACGTCAGTGCCGCTAGTGATGAAAAAGAAGCAAATATGAGTCTGTTATATAACCACTCGAATTGTTGATTTACAGTGTGAGTAATATAAATATTTAAATTTAAATAACCTTATTTTACGTTTTATTGAATTGGGGCTAATTTATTAGGATATGATCATAAGGCCTGACGACCGATAAGGCTGTCTTGGCTGAGCCGCTGAGGGATAAGCTAAGTTTACTGTTTACTCAGGCTCTCTGCGACCCAGTTTGTATTTGGTGCACTGAACTCCTCTGACTTTTTCAAAAATCTGAGAAATAGCTGCCAACATTTTCATCAATTTGTCTAGTCATCCAACAATTATCCAGTTTCTCCTCCAAAAAATTAATGGTAATATAGGAATTAATAGCTAAATATCCTCCGACATTGCAGGAATTTTTTTATTAGAGAAATTGAATATCTCCCGAGATATCATTGGAATTTACCACCAAATACAATCGTCAATCTGGTCTGCGACTGCTCTCAGACAGCAGTGCTGACTGCTGAGTGTAGGTACTATTATTATTAGCCGACCCATTAGGTACCAATTCCATAATATTGCAGTCTGAAATTACTGAAAAGTGTGTCAAAGCAGTCTCCAAAGATTTTATTTTGAGGACAATTTACAATTTGTCTCCATAGTTCATAGATTTTCAAGTCTGTCTTCAAATTCACCAGAATTCTCCAAAAATTAAAATGACAAGAATGTTTCCAATAATTACTCAAGGAACTGCAGTAATTATTGAGTAACATATGGGAAGGAAATGCGAACGCCAGGTGAGACTCACAGGAGGTTTCAACTTTCTCCTGTGGGTCACGTTTTTTAAAATATATCTATCTTTATTAGGATTTTTGGTAATTTGACATCAACAACAGGATAAATAAGCTATTTTAAGACGTTTTTCAGGAATACCATTTGTTGTGAAAACTCTTCGTTTTCGAGATATAGCACAATTAATTTTCCGATAGGTTAGGTTATGACCGTTTTGTTTGGGGGTTTGGAAAGGTACATATCTGCCGTTTATTTCAAATCTAACATCACAAATACGTATATCGGGGGGCGTGCCGCCCCCCGAACCCCTTTGCCAGGTCATTAAACAATCATGAAGTGTGCAGTACAACAAACTAGCGGATACAACCAACTACATTAACAGTTTCATGTCACAAAAATCTAAAAGATTTATGCATCTTGAAGTTTGCATCTTAGTATTATACCATTAGAATACGCTAATCACACTCAAATTAGATAAGTGTGACCCACAGGTGGTGACCACCTACGGTTCACATGAGTATAGTGTGACCCACAGGTGGTGACCACGTACGGTTCTCATGAATAATAAATGAGTAATCTATTCATTTGAATAAATATCAAGTGTTGATTTATGTATCTTGAAGTGTGCATTTTAATATTATACCATGAGAATACTATTAGAATATGCCAATCACATTCAAATAATATAAATGTGACCCACAGGTGGCGACCACGTACGGTTTACATTATCTAGTCTAAAATACTAATATGCTCGCTTATACATTAAATGTATTACTTTTATTGAGCAATAGGAAGTAAATGATATTCGTGAACACGAATATGTAAACAAAATTGCAAAAAGTTAATTACAACTTTGTTTACTCAAAGAAATGTGAACCACAGGAGAAACCTCCTGTGAGTCTCACGTGGCGTTCGCACTTTGTCCCCGTATACTTATGTAATTATTGCAGGAACTGAGGAACTGATAATCTTTTCAAGTTTTCAGTGTGTTCTGAGTCAGACTGAGTGTTCTCCAAGAAATCCTCTATATTTGTCATACTCATATAAGGATTGATTTTAAAGTTTTCATAGAAAAAATTAATGTAAGCATAGGAATTAATTCAAAATAGTTTGTAGAGATTAGAGAATATCCCAAATAATTAAATATCTGATATCTGAGTCATATCTCCAATGATGAATACCATGTTTTAAAGTGAGGCAGGAAAGTCGCCAGATTAGTGAGAAAATGGATCCAGGTCGCCACATTTATGATACTTTAAAGGAGAAATTTGGTTTCCTAGTGAAAATTTTTCACTAGGAAACAACTTTAAGCTTCATGCCTGATGCATGTGTATCTCTTGAGACTCTTTTAGGAGTGATTAACTTGTTATTTACAGGTTTTCCAACTCATTTAACCCCTCAAAAGTCGCCAATATTAATATACTGGCGACTTTGTCCATACTTTAAAACATGGGATGAATAATCCAAGTAAAATAGTATGGCTCATAAACTCTCCATTTGTCTCTCTAATTCTTGAATTCCAAATGAGTCAATGACCAAATCTCTCCAATTATAACCAAATTTCTCTCCAAAAGGATCTTATCATCTACCTAATTAATAATCATCACAAATTCTCTCCAAAATATTAATAACATTAGAGCATACCATTCTCTGTTTATATTAAATATTAAAAATGTGATATCATAGTTCATTGAAAGCTAATTGAAATAAATGAATATAATTAATTAAAATAACTTGCATAAGTAATAAGTTGCATTGGCTTATTTAATTGCATAATATACTTGATATTTAACATTAAAAAATAAGTTAAATAATTCAAGTTAGATGATTTTTCTTATTTTAAATAAAATTACAAATTTTTTGTCCACTTTTTAGTTTTTGGCTTTTTGCAAATGAAATTAAAGTAAAAATGTTCAAGCAATTTTTTTTCCAGAAACCAGTCAAACCACTAAAGGAATATTCAATATGCGATAATACTTCTAAATTATAACTAAGTAAAAGGTAATTATGATACATAGCACATTTTTTTATTTAGTTGCCAATATTTAATAAATTTACAGAATAGGAAGAATTGTATTGACAATCTCAGACTGATAGTAATATTTATTTAATACATTCTAATGTGATCCAAATTTTTATGAAATTTTGGCTCAGCCAGCTCAGTTTACAGGTTTTTGATTCCTCAGTATCGATTTGATAAGATAAATAATTGATCCGCCAAGATTCATACCGTGTTGGGCAGTAGCAAATTTTGAGTTACATTTTGTCTTAAATACTTTCTCAGACTCTTGTAAAATTTTATTCATAAGTGATGATTGGCTGCAATATATTAACTAATTCAACATTTGAAGCAATCAATACCCAGTTAAACATATTTTAGATATTGAGTTTATGAATTGTCTTTAACTGATAAATTTCTGCTGCTCAGTGGCACAGTGGTAGGAAGCTCTGCTTAAGGTAAAGTGTTCATGAACACAACTACTGTGAATGGAATCATTTTTGCAGTCTGGTGATGAGTTTAACAAATTAAGAGCAAAGCTACTAGGTAGCTACTCAATGTAATGGCCATGACATGTTTCTCCTATCTGGCAAACAATCCTATAGTTCTTCTTTGGATGTATACATACACTTTGCTTAAAATACAAAAACAATTAAGGGTTTCCTTAGTTTCTTAAAATTTCTGCAGACTCTATTTTATGAATTGCATTCTTGCCATAGACCCAACATGTCAGATTATATTATACCAAACTGGCTAAGTTTTTTAATGAAATTTGATGATTAACCTGTTCTATTCTCACTAACTATATAATATGTTAGTCTATATTTATTATTTCCAATAATTATAAACTAAATTGTACAAATTACAGTAAATATCTTCTATGCAAAAGTTATTTATAAAAATTATCATATATTTATGCATTCAATATAAGAGAACATAAATAAGGTCAGACCAAAATGTTTCTTATTTTAGAGATTTAGACCATACCTTAATATATTTTAGCTACTATAATTTTATATTAATATAATCTTCAATAACTACATTACAATATTACACATAGCTACTGACATGCTTTCTAAAATCACAAGTTTTCTTTGACTTGTTAGGATAATCCTATATAGAGCTATGTATGACTTTAAACATAACATTTTTAACTTCGCAAATTTGTGTAAGGTTATACTTTACTCAGCATCTGTTTATTTATTTAAATAGCACCTAGTGAATCATAGCAATAGTAAATCAGTCTCATAACATTCACATCATCCTCTCAATCTCCTTCTACAAGTTTTGAATATCGACTGAAGTTTTTTTTCCTTTTAGTTTTTTAAAAACTTTGAGATACTCGCACTCTAGTTGTTTAGTAATCTAACAACCCCTTCTGCTTCATCTTTTCTTTCCTCCTCTATAACTACTTTCATCATTGCTGTAAACAAAATACCTAAGTTTATCTGTAAGATTATTGTCACCATTTCTGGTTCTAGATATATTCCACCCAAGTATATTCCACCCCATGTTTCAAAGTATGGACCAAGTCAACCAAATAAGTTGAAAAACATGTATATAACAAGTAAATCACTCATAAAGTATTCTCAAGATATGCACATGCATCAGACATGAAGCATGAGGATGTTTTCAAGTGTAAAATATTCACTAGGAAGTAAAATTTATTCTTTAAAGTATCTTAAAGGTGGGGACCTGGATCCATTTTCTAACTAAACTGGCGACTTTCCTGCCACACTTTGAAACATGGATTCCACCCCTGTGACAATGCTCCTTTTGGTGAAAATAAGAAGTCAAAGATTGTATTTATTAAAATACTGAGTACCCATGAAGAAATAACTCAGACAATGTCCTGAGACATTTGGACAATATTTAGTGGTAGCTCAATTCAATTGAAATTTTATCCTCATAGACAAATATATATATATTCATACTATGGCAGATTATTTCAAAGTTTACATGTTGAGTAAGTTAATATTAATTCCTTCTTAACATGAAACTGCAGTATACGCTCTTACAACAATAGTTGAAAGAGGTGTGGAGGGGTTCGGCTGGCAAATACAACTTAATTATTGTTTTCCTTTTTGCTTATAAGTTGCTGTTTTGGATTCTAGGATGAAAAATCTATGTGGACAAAATCTCTCCATGTAAAAAAAGGAATAAAAACAAGTTCAATAATCCCTACCTTCCTATCAAAAACCTCCTGGTCATAAGAAAATAGGTGAAAAAAATGCCTCCGGTCAAAAACCATTTTTCACCAATTTTACTCGAAGTCAAAATATCCAATTCAAAATAAAATAAAAATAACAAGAAGTACTATAATTCTGACATCATCTTGCAGTTAATATCGTTGTTGTGTCAGCGATAATAGGGAAAATCAGCATGTGATTGAAAAACTAAATACCTCAACTGATAAAGAGCGTTCACACAACCTTTCTTCCTGCTGCTCTATCACATGTGTTGCGAAAAATATACAGCTTTTGATTTAACTTGCTACAATGAAAATGCAAATTACCTAGTATTATATAAAACATTAGTAAATGAATTATATTTATAACTAACCTAACCTAACCCATAAAGTGGGGTGGAACTTACCGGTGACCCTATCTCTATATTTTTTTTCTTCTCTATTGTCACTAGTATACCTTATTTAATTAGATATTGAGGTGTTAGTTGTGAAGAAGCAACTAAATATTCTAACAAACAGTTTATAGTAGGTTTAACTGATTGAATATCTCATTTACCTACTTCTTTATGTGCTTTGGTTCAAAGTGTGTATGAATGATTTTAGTTACTTCAAGTAAACAATTGAGTCGAGATTATGTAGATATTGTACATCATCATTTATACTTAAAGGATGAGGAAGAAAAGAAGTTTAATGTATTCAAGGCTTGTATTAAGTTTATATATGACTTTTAGAGCAACTTAGATTGTGTGTAGGATTCAAATTTGTAATGATTAACGTTATATTTATCATATTGAATTATATATTTTCATCGAATTTTAGGTAATTGCAAAAAATTGTGTTAGTTATAGTCACAAGCAAAATTTTGGTACATTTTTTTTACCATTTCATCACATTCAGTCTAGTCTCCCCTGCATTCTGGTAGGATTCCAGTGCAGGCATCCTAGTGCATCTGTACCCAGTTGAGTGCATTTGCACTCAAGTGACGTCATAGCTAGCTATATAGTGTTTCCTATTGCAGAGACTGACTCATAGTAAGGGAAGCTGATATGTTAACTGATAAGCAAGTGATTGAAATGAATAGGTATAATAAGACGAGTTAAAAAGATAAATTAACAAATTAATAAGATAAGTAAATAGATTAATAGATAAGTTGATAAATAACTTAAATACTTAATAGAAAAAAATATTAAATTAATAGATATACTAATAATTTGATAGATAACTTAATAATTCAATAGATCATTTTCTTAGTCAATAAATATGATGATAAGAAAATAGATAAGATTTTAAATAAACAATAATTTAATTGATAAATTCACTAGGTACGTATAATGGTATTAAAATGATAAAAGATTTTTTTATTGGTATTAATATGTTATCTTTTGTGATTATTTAAAACTATTAACTTGTGGAATAATTTCAATATGTTCATTATGAAAGTATCAAGAATGGTATTTTAGCATTAAAGTTTCATTAATTTGACAGTAAATTATTTAGACTGACTTAGGTAGTCAAACTAGTTTGCTCATATCATCCAATTAAATTGTTTTACCTTGAATTATTACCTTTAAAGAATATAATTCATTTGTGCTAAAATATGAAGTAAATGTGCATCTTATTTTCAATCAATATGTACACTAACATCACCGCCTCATTGTGTTACATGTTATTTGAACTCTTAACGCAGTTAATACATTGTCACGCAAAAACTAAAGCTGTGTTATGCGTTACATATTTATTAGCTATAATACTTATTATGTTATATATTTAGCACAATGGATTTTCCGAATGATTTATATTATAGGCTACTGTCTTTATCATTAATTTGTCTCTACTGAAATATTAACATTGAAGGAGAGTTTCTATTTTGAAAATGTGAGTTTTTAATGTTTATAAGCACAGAGTATCTTTCCTGCATCCACGAGCATTGTAACCCTATGGTGACTGTTAACACCAACAGTATGACCACTAGTTTGTAAGCAGACGTGAATCTCTCTCACAATTTAAAGTGTTTGGAATTACTTAAATGTTTTACATTCATTAATTTGAAAGTAAGATATATATTAAATATAATGACAATATAGCACAATACAGTGCTATCTTATTGTGTCATCTCTATCATCTCTACTCTCTATCATTCTCTCACCTCTACTCTCTATCATTCTCTCATCTCTACCCTCTATCATTCTCTCATCTCTACCCTCTATCATTCTCTCACCTCTACTCTCTATCATTATCTCATCTCTACCCTCTATCATTCTCTCACCTCTACTCTCTATCATTCTCTCATCTCTATCATTCTCTCATCTCTACTCTCTATCATTCTCTCATCTCTACCCTCTATCATTCTCTAATCTCTACCCTCTATCATTCTCTCATCTCTACTCTCTATCATTCTCTCATCTCTACTCTCTATCATTCTCTCATCTCTACTCTCTATCATTCTCTCATCTCTACTCTCTATCATTCTCTCATCTCTACTCTCTATCATTCTCTCATCTTTACTCTCTATCATTCTCTCATCTCTACCCTCTATCATTCTCTCATATCTACCCTCTGTCATTCTCTCATATCTACCCTCTGTCATTCTCTCATCTCTACCCTCTATCATTCTCTCATCTCTACCCTCTATCATTCTCTCATCTCTACCCCTCGGATGGGCGAAAGGCGCCTTTTGTGTGATCCCGTTTCCTTGTGACTCCTTGTGACTCTATCATTCTCTCATCTCTACCCTCTCTCATATCTACCCTCTATCATTCTCTCATGTCTACCCTCTATCATTCTCTCATCTCTACCCTCTATCATTCTCTCATCTCTACCCTCTATCATTCTCTCATCTCTACCCTCTCTCATCTGTACCCTCTATCCTTCTCTCATCTCTACCCTCTGTCATTCTCTACTCTCTATCATACTCTCATCTCTACTCTCTATCATTCTCTCATATCTATCATTCTCTCACCTCTCCCCCCTCACTCTTATAATTTCTAATTTTTTTCTACATTAAATTACCAAGTGCTATGCATCTCCCCTGCTGTTAAGGGTCATTTTCTCCTTTTCACTGCCAAACACTGACCCTTACAGTGCCTAATTATCGTGAATGCCTCATCGCATTTGTTGTTGCAACTCCTCAGTGTTGTTTGCGAAGTGACAGGGTGAGGTTGCGTTGGTGACTCTCTCTCTTGCCGGTGTCACATGATCCTGACATTTCTTCACTAACATTTAAAGTGCACTGCTCTCAAGTCTCTCCTTAAATAATAAATGTACCCTTGAAATGATCCTATATAACAATGGAATGGAAATTATATTTACTCTAACCAAAGTATTATAACGTGTCATTTTCTCACTTACACTCATTATATAAAAACCTAATAGTAAATTATATGTACCTTGAGAAAATGCTACCAGACGCCCAATTGTTGAATAAACGCTAACTGCGAAGATAAACATGCATTGCTACATTAAATTATTCCTAATATATCTCCTTTATGTTCCAATTCTCTCTGATAATCGACCTTTATTTTAACTAACCTTATCTTATTTATAAAAAGCGCCTATCGGAATATCTGCATTCCCTGTACTTCTCAATTATACTGCAATTTACTGTATTATATTATGCTATCTTCTTCGCAAAATAAATGTTTATTATCTTGTCAGGCAGAAGTTGAAGTAAATGAATGCAATTTGCCAAACCATGTGGTTAGTGTATGTGATGTCATATCATCTTATGTAGTGTAATATATAACCATGTGGTTAGTGTATGTGATGTCATATCATCTTATGTAGTGTAATATATAACCATGTGGTTAGTGTATGTGATGTCATATCATCTTATATAGTGTAATATATAACCATGTGGTTAGTGTATGTGATGTCATATCATCTTATATAGTGTAATATATAACCATGTGGTTAGTGTATGTGATGTCATATCATCTTATATAGTGTAATATATAACCATGTGGTTAGTGTATGTGATGTCATATCATCTTGTGTGGTGTAATATATAACCATGTGGTTAGTGTATGTGATGTCATATCATCTTATATAGTGTAATATATAACCATGTGGTTAGTGTATGTGATGTCATATCATCTTATATAGTGTAATATATAACCATGTGGTTAGTGTATGTGATGTCATATCATCTTGTGTAGTGTAATATATAACCATGTGGAGTTATATCTAGCATAATTTTAGTTAAAAAACTTCTCATGCTGTGTGGTGTGCTCTCTATCTCATGCTGTGTGTTGTGCTCTCTATCTCATGCTGTGTGTTGTGCTCTCTATCTCATGATGTGTGTTGTGCTCTCTATCTCATGCTGTGTGTTGTGCTCTCTTTCTCATGATGTGTGTTGTGCTCTCTATCTCATGCTGTGTGTTGTGCTCTCTATCTCATGCTGTGTGTTGTGCTCTCTATCTCATGCTGTGTGTTGTGCTCTCTATCTCATGATGTGTGTTGTGCTCTCTATCTCATGCTGTGTGTTGTGCTCTCTTTCTCATGATGTGTGTTGTGCTCTCTATCTCATGCTGTGTGTTGTGCTCTCTATCTCATGCTGTGTGTTGTGCTCTCTATCTCATGCTGTGTGTTGTGCTCTCTTTCTCATGATGTGTGTTGTGCTCTCTTTCTCATGATGTGTGTTGTGCTCTCTATCTCATGCTGTGTGTTGTGCTCTCTATCTCATGCTGTGTGTTGTGCTCTCTTTCTCATGATGTGTGTTGTGCTCTCTATCTCATGCTGTGTGTTGTGCTCTCTATCTCATGCTGTGTGTTGTGCTCTCTATCTCATGCTGTGTGTTGTGCTCTCTATCTCATGCTGTGTGTTGTGCTCTCTTTCTCATGATGTGTGGTGTGCTCTCTATCTCATGATGTGTGGTGTGCTCTCTATCTCATGCTGTGTGGTGTGCTCTCTATCTCATGCTGTGTGGTGTGCTCTCTATCTCATGATGTGTGGTGTGCTCTCTATCTCATGCTGTGTGTTGTGCTCTCTTTCTCATGCTGTGTGTTGTGCTCTCTATCTCATGCTGTGTGTTGTGCTCTCTATCTCATGCTGTGTGGTGTGCTCTCTATCTCATGATGTGTGGTGTGCTCTCTTTCTCATGATGTGTGGTGTGCTCTCTTTCTCATGCTGTGTGTTGTGCTCTCTATCTCATGCTGTGTGTTGTGCTCTCTATCTCATGCTGTGTGGTGTGCTCTCTATCTCATGCTGTATGGTGTGAGATAGTGACACTATCTTTCCTTGCATCACTCTTACGTTTAATATCGATTATTGCCCAATTTCTCAAGGTGTGTCATTAATTTCATTGATATGATTGTTCTTTCTGTAATTAGGTATAGCCCCCAGGGGCTCTATCCTGAAGCTGTCTGTGGTGAATGGAAGAGAAGGGGGGTGGAATCCCTTGGGCCCCGAACTGTTGTAATTTGGATTATGGATTGTCTTTTTTCATTTTTACCATGTTTATCATTTTTTTATCGCTACTTGCAGTTTTAGAGGATAGCGCCAAGGTTATGCTCTTCAACTACCAGTTATTAGATTTTGTATTAGGTAGGCTCGTAGGCTTCATTTACTATCACCTCTTCATTTTCCTCTTCCATCCGTGAGTACAGCCACCGGTGCTTGTGTCCCGTTTCGTCATATTCCTTGGTAAGTGACTGCATTCACGGAGTAGCTTTTTTAATTTCCTTTTGACGTCAGCGATATGGCCTTTGGTTCCGAAGCAGACGTTAAACCCATACCAAATGAATTAATTAATTAGGTATATTTCATATTTGTAAATAAATATCTTCTCAGAAATTATATCAAGCAAGGATTTAGTAGATTAGTTTCTTTTTAAAAATGAAATGATAAGTTTCCACGATTAGTCTCTTAAAGGAGCCTTTTTTTCAATTGTCATGAAAATTTGGTCATTATTTTTGTAATTCACAGCGCAATATTGCATTACAGTTAAATGGACTTTATTTTTAAATGTAAGTTAATATATAGATAATATTTACCATAATAGGTAATCTCCTTTTTTACCTTCACATGCAGTGTTAGGCAGTCTCGTCTATTTACCATCACCTCTTCATTTTGCTCTTCCATCCGTGCGTGCAGTGGTGTGCTTGTGTTCCTAATGTTAGTTGGCATGTCTTGTTCACATGAGTCCCTTGTATTTTCTTCTCACTGCCATCAATATGGCCATCAGATCTAAAGGAGACGTTTAACCTACTAAATATATCAACACTACTGTGTATCAAGTAAAAGAATCTGTAATACTCTCTGAATATTCATACAGTTTATTCTGCTGTCTATTCACCGTTTCTGTTCTTTCTTCATCTCTCTTGATGTCCAGTGTATGGTAATGGAAGATATGGTAATAGAAGGTATGGTATTATATGATATGGTAATAGAAGATATGGTAATCTAAAAAACTGAGGCCATTCACCGAGTTATTCTGTTAGGTAATAACTATTATATTCTTAAGTCAGATGTGCATCTAATAAACACTCTGTACAGTGACCTTAACGTCTGAATTTGGTTTATTTCACTATATATTATAAATATTTTTTTTTGCGTACTTTAACGTACATCATCGATTTTTTTATCACACTTGAAGGAGTTAGCGTAAAACATCCCGAATTATCCTTGAAAGTAACGATAAAAAATCTCAACCCAAATGATACATTGCGACTATTCCACATTTGTATGTAATATAAGAATAAAGTATATAATTCGACACTTCAATATATAATGTTAATTGGCTATTTATTTTAATAATTCATTGCACATCATTCAATAATGTGTATTCGTAATTTACCCTAATTGGTGTCACTGTGACCTGGTAGTAACGGTGAGAAAAGTCACTGTCACAGTCAGTAACGGTACTGCAATGAGCTGGAAATGTCTTTAGTATATGTAGGCCAAAATATTCACATGGATGATTTATTGGATAGCATTTATGTGATTATTCTAACGATCATGTAATTTTATCTTAAAGTAGAAATATTTTGTAAAATTTATTAGTTATAGTTTATCTCTAAAATTTACCATTTCCGTTGATTACTCACGGATTAATTCTACTTTTTCGCATTTCTTTTGGTTTCATATATGTGCTGAATCGAAAAGAATTGGAAGTATCATTCGGTGACTGAGAAATATATATTTTCATCCTAATTAAAATGAAACATTAAAAAGATCTATTTATTTATACTTTACATTAGTACGAGAGTAACCTTCAAACTGTTTAAAAGAACGGTATACCCATCCATCTATATGAGTAATTGATGAAGAACATTTAATACATCCATGTTAGTTATCGCCTCGGGAGAAACTTGTGTAAAGCTACACAAATAAATTAATTGCATCGGAAAATCTCTAATACCTGCCTCATCACTCCATCTATTAATGCAATTTCAATGGAAGATATAAATAGGAGAGTTAATTTTCGAAAATATGAGCATAGTGTTGGCTAGAGTCTGGTGGAAGTGATACTCTTGGATGTCTCTACTGGAGCTGATTTGTTAATTTATAATATGCGTATCTGAAGCGTGCCAGCCCAATTATAAACTGCTTGACAAGTAAATGAATGAACATAATCATTGTGGGTAATAACTTTTCCAACAGAAACTGATAACATCAATGTTTAGGCATATATGGAGAACTAGAAGTTAAATCAAACTACCACATGATGCATTTTTTCCTGAACTGTTATTATCTTCTCCAGCAAACAAACAAAAAACTTGCAATGAAGGGCATAGGTTTTTATTGGGCAATGTATCAGTTACCGTTTTTATATCACTAGTATCTACTCTCTTTTTTTTCTTACCACTATATTTATTTTTCTAGGGTACTTTATATTGACCACTTTAGAGTATTTACTCGTTTGTTTACCTTTGTAAACAGTGACCGTTGATAGGCTCCTGTTTATCCCTAACAGTTCGATATGTCGGTCAATAGATGCCGTTGCCATCTCCTTAGGTTGCATAATAGATGGTAATTGACGATGTACTTCTTTGAACATTCAACTGCCTAACTCTTACCAATGGCTGTTCATCTTCTCAACACTCTGTACGTGTTGTACATTGCTTTTAAGGGGGGGGGGGTTGTGTCTAATTTTCATATCAAATATTTTTTCATATCATAAATAAACAATGATTAGTTACGGATATGAAATGTTTCATCTCAAATCACTGTATTTTCAGAGAAAATAGGGTTTTTATTAGTTAACATAAGCTTATGCGATCATCTCATAGATGGCGCTGTTTACATTATTTCCAGAACGTTCCAGAACAATCTTCATGAACGTTTATAGAATGTCTGATTATCTTCCCAAATAAGCTATAAATAAATAAATTCGTGATTTATATACAATATACTAACAAATTAAGTATTATTAGAGTTATAATTAATAATATTACTCGCAGATATACTAAAGTTTTTTGCACAACGTTTGTGAAATCACAGCAAGATGGCGTCAATGACTCGAACAAAGCTTATGCTATTTGTCACTAGATGGCGCTTTTTCAAAATAAAATAAATTTTATTTTCTTTAATTAGTATTATTTAGATGAACAGAGTATGTAATCATACATAATTAAATATGCTGATTCTATTAAAACACATATTAACAAATGTTTGATTTTACCCGCACCCTCCCTTTAAAGTCAGCTTTTTAATGCTATAGAAATAATGTAACTCAAAGTTTGAAATAATATAACTCATATTTTGTTGGTTTGAGTAATATCAATATCTCTTTCTCATATGAAACTCTAATGTTTGGCAGTAAACTCTATAACTACATTAAAAACTACTAAAATTTGTATTTATATCGTTTATTTATTTTAATGAAAACTATTTCTGTGATATAACATTAGAAACTGAGAGTTAAAAGTCGTTTTTTTGTTTCCAGGGATGCGTTTCATGTGAAAATCTCCCCGTCCTTATGTTAGGATGCATTATTTCTGTACTGTTTATCCCTGACAGTCAAAGCAACTCCCATAGCAGTTTATCGTTGTTAGTGTTTATGTTTACACTGTGAATAGCTTAACAACCAAGGCCAGGTACCACATCAGCTGTTTGGTTTTTTTCCTCTCCGTGCTACTCTCATGACGTCAGAAGTGTCTCACTGTCTGCCAAAAGAGTGTACGTAGTGGTGGGTGGGGCCCAGGGGGTGAGATGGGGCCCACAGGAGAAAAGGAACCCACAGGGAAAACATCTTGCAACTCATTATTGCTTTTGTTTAGAACGAATCACATTCATGTACAGGTTGTACAATCGTGTTGTCCCACATTTTAAACTGTAATAATTTCCTTAATATCGGTTCGATTCGAATTCGGTTGGTTTTAAATACAATCTTAAAATTAGATTTTTATTATTTAGGTTTATATTTTACTTAATATTTATAATATATCAGTATGAAGGACATTGTTTTGGATGGCTAAATATAGACGGGTCTGGAATGAAACAATAGTGTAATGCAACATCTCCAAGGTAACTTCTGCAAATGATTGACTTCCAGGGAAGAGTTTGATAAACTTTACTCTTTTTGAATTCTCATAGAAAAGAATCACAAAATGTTAGATAATACCTTTAATGTTTATGTGGACACTTAATGTTCATGTCGCCATCTGAGCCTCTGCTAATCCACCTGTTTGGAAACTTTTCATTCAGCCACTGTCTGACAGTTCTTACCAATGAGGTGGTTCTCCATCTTTAATAAAATAATTTTTTTTAATCTGGTAAAATTGGAAAAGATGGCCCAAATTCAGATTGGAGTAAATCGAGATAATTATCACAATTAACATTTATATCAAATTAAAACTGGGCCGAAAATTCCCCATTTCATATGATAGCCCACTCGGTTGTTCTTTCTTAAGTCGTGAAATTCTTTTATAATGAACCTAATTCTAATCGAACCAATAGAAAGGAAGATATAAAGTATAGATACCCTGTATAGTGTATATGTAGCTCTTCTTTAAGTACTTCAAATTAGTGCAAATATCTCTCGATAGAAATTTTAGAATTTAGAGGTCAGAGGTCACAGTAACTTTGAGGTCAGAATTGATGATTAAACACTACAGTTATTGTATTGAAAATAAGAGGCAAGAGCTACTGATAAAAACACGAAATGATTGAAGTAAAGTTATTAGATGTTAGTCACTAAATCATTTTCTTTAAAATAACTTATTGTGTTAACTGGTAATTGTACTTACTGTGTTAACTGGTAATTGTACTTATTGTGTTAACCGGTAATTGTACCTATTGTGTTAACTGGTAATTGTACTTATTGTGTTAACTGGTAATTGTACCTATTGTGTTAACTGGTAATTGTACTTATTGTGTAGACTGGTAATTGTACTTATTGTGTAGACTGGTAATTGTACTTATTGTGTTAACTGGTAATTGTACTTATTGTGTTAACTGGTAATTGTACTTATTGTGTTAACTGGTAATTGTACTTATTGTGTTAACTGGTAATTGTACTTATTGTGTTAACTGGTAATTGTACTTATTGTGTAGACTGGTAATTGTACTTATTGTGTTAACTGGTAATTGTACTTATTGTGTTAACTGGTAATTGTACTTATTGTGTTAACTGGTAATTGTACTTATTGTGTTAACTGGTAATTGTACCTATTGTGTTGACTGGTAATTGTACTTATTGTGTTGACTGGTAATTGTACTTATTGTGTTAACTGGTAATTGTACATATTGTGTTAACTGGTTATTGTACCTATTGTGTTGACTGGTAATTGTACTTATTGTGTTAACTGGTAATTGTACATATTGTGTTAACTGGTTATTGTACCTATTGTGTTAACTGGTAATTGTACTTATTGTATTAACTGGTAATTGTACTTATTGTGTTAACTGGTAATTGTACCTATTGTGTTAACTGGTAATTGTACCTATTACCATTTCTTTTAAATATTCAGACAGCTCATTAAAGCATTCTCTTATCTAAGTGATTAATTAAGAAACTGATTGCGAGTGTCTTTATTTGTATTTTTCTATAAAAAAAATTTCTATAATAAAAATTAGAAATTGGGTTAGTTTTGTTTTTGTTTTTCTTTTTATAAATGGCTTAAAAATTTCTTGCTCCGTATGAAACTTTACAGGAAATAATTACAGTTTTGAAAGTTAATATTTTAAAATTTTGTGTTGTAGTCTCACATTGTAGTCTAATGTCCATCTACCTTTACTGACATTGAAATGTTATCGTCAAAGCTCTATTGCACCACCATGCAAGAGTTAGTCACTTTTGTGTTCATTCACAATCTATATCTATATAATTCAATAGAATTATACAGTAAAGAAGAACATGTGTCTTATCAGTGAATTTAGTATTTAATTACACTGAAATTGTGGTTAATTTAGAGTAAAGGTCCATGTGCTCAAACTTCTCTTTCTGTGTGTATATATTTCTAACAATCTATTTCATTTGATATAAAGCTTCAGCCGTGTTTAATAAATATTAGATGTCATTGATTATTCTATTTACTAATGATAACATTGCATGTTAGTCATTGTTAGAGATAGTACTGAGACTATCATTTTTCTAAGTACTCTTATGCATGCAAATGATTGCTGGTAAAATTGACAGTGTTTCGAAATTTAGGCAACATACTTTTTGATATATACAGGGTGGGGCGTAAGTATGGAAGTTGGAAGCAAATTTTCAGATGTGATTATATCTTTTTGGAATAGCCGAGGCACTACATTAGCACATGACCTTTTTTTTTTTTTTTGGCAAAAAAATTAGCCAGTTTAAAAATGTCAGCTATAGTCGCATTATGGATTCCGCTTTACAAAGAGACTTTCAGTTACGAGATTGACTGAGTGGAAATCATTGAAATGTTTTATGAAGGAGGTCTGATTGTTCGAGAAGTGGTTGACCACTCCCCTACTTTCTAAAGTTCTAAATAATTTATCAAGAGTAGAAGAAACCCAATATGAGTTCTTGAATCATATGACGAGTCCTCCACAAAAACCTGAAAATGTCCACTTTCACCTTTCGAAAGAGACGAATCCTGTCACAGTTGAATTGGCTCATAAGCGAAAAAAGGACAGAATAATTGGATGAAATGTTAAAAATATTCCCTATCGTGAAAAAACTCTGCTCCGAAAAATGAAAACACCTTCCGTAATGGTTTGAGGCATCGTTTCGAACTCATTAAGGTCTTCCTTCATTTTTGTTGATCAAAGTACCAAATGTTTTCTTAAAAACATTCTGAAGCTTATGCTAGAATATGATTAGGTTCATATCAGTGGGGAAACTTAGTGGAATTTCCATCAGGACAGCGCCACGTCACACACAGCCATGTTACTCAGAACTGGTGCAAAGAGCATATTCACCGGTTTTCGGCCATAGAAATGTGGCTTCCCGGATCTGAATACTATGGACTTTTCAGTGTGGTCCGTCTTCGAAGCGGTTAGATCAACGTTGGTGTTTTAGCAAATTTTGCGTTTAGATAATTTTTTGGTCCTTACGCCTCGTTCAAGTTCATCAGAGGTTGAACCAGTCTGCTTGAACGTTTTAACTATTTTTCAAACAGTTGAACGATTCATCATCAACTTCTTTGCCAACGATGTATTAGTCCCACCAACTTTGTGGAGCTTGATCATTATATTTCGATGTACAGTCATGATACACAGTATGAATTAGAAATTTAAATGTCTTAAACAGGAAGATGATGACACTAAGGTAATTTATAGAATTAAGCATGATTTATCTATTTGCTATGTAAGACTGCTTGTTTTAATTCTGAAGCATCTTTTATTTACTAATAAATGTGTTCCTCATTAATATATACCTAATCTTTTTAAATGTCAATATATTTTATCCTAACCAGGAAAAGTGTTCGTTAGTTTTTTTTCAACATATTTACCCCCTTGCCCCCATTTTTGGGTGCAATGTGGCAGTCTGCCCCCCATTCTGACTCTCCCCCACCCCTCCCCATTGGGACAATGACGGTGCGTTTGAGGTTATCCAGATAGTGTTTCTTTAGAGTTATTTCGTGAATAATTCAGCTAAGTTTATTTATATTTATTTATTTTTTCATCCTATAGACTTTCATTACTCACGAACTCTAAACTGAAAATTACTGAAGACCCACGGACCACTTTTCATATTGTAGCTACTCTAGTGTCTATACTTCAGGAAATGAAAACATAGTGATACATTTACATATATGGTCTAGTATAGTATTGAATAATTGAATATACCATTCGCTTTGAACCTAGCTACCTCTGGTTCATAGGTTCACAGCGAACCACTTCGGGAAACCCATATTCCTAGAATAATGATGTTTATACACAGAGAGAAATAAGTAATGACCATATGGTCATATCTAAAGGGTCATCAATTTGAATCAATTTATTTATTTATATCAATTTATTACGTGAGTTGGTTGAACTTTATTAATGTTTTCATGTGTTTTAAACAGCTATGACGTAGTGTGTCATTGAACATTAGTTAATTCAATTCATTTTATTGATTGAATCAACTTACTGTGAGAGTTAAAAGTTACTTGACAGAGTGTATTGTAGTAACTCACAAATATTGTTAATTCAACGTATCTGGTGTATAAAACTAAATTAGTATGAGAATTGGCGCTACTTTTTTATGTTTAGGAGCGAGTCAAAACGACTGTTTTGTTTTAACCAACGTCAATTTAACTACTTTTAAGTAGTACCTGCAACTCACCACGTAGGTAGGGGCAAAATCAAACCATTCATATAAGACAAAACAAATCAAATTTGATTTGATTCAACTAATCCTTTCTCTGTGTGCATATAGGTACCCAGTGAAATAATTTGTATAACTTTCAATGTAGAAACATGCTTAGAGATTAATATAGGAAAAGTGACAATTACCAGAGGCGAATCAAGAATCAGATTAAAATTTCAATAGGTTTCATATTTTCAAAATCAAAATAGTTAAAATATATTAATTGTGGAGAGAAGAAAGTTCTCTCCGCAATTAATTTACTTCAATATTTTGATATTTTTCTTTATAATAACTTGTTAAAATTCTCATCCGGTATTTAATTAACTAGTTCAAATTCTACTGTACTTTCCATTTTTCCTTGTGTTTTACTGGTAGGTAACTAGGTTACTCTTTACTTTCACCATTACTAGTAACTGGGACATCAATCATTAATATTTTATTTGAGCAACTATAGTATTATATATATTTCAATATTCCCAAAATGTTTGTTTGTTTCTACATCTTTGCAAAGAAAGCAACAACACCTTGCAAGGTTACAACCTTCCACCAAATTAGTGTTGTGGTGAGTAGAGAATAGACACGTAAACCACTGCCTAGTGGCTACTGTCAACAATTTGGGGAAAATGTAATAGACACATTTTCAATGTTATTATTTGCTCTGATGAACAATGAAATTACATATGTGATTAACAGTAGGTATCACATGCTATGTGGTATGTTATTCACATAACAGTAGGTATCACATGACATGTTGTATGTTATTCACATAACAGTAGGTATCACATGCTATGTGGTATGTTATTCACATAACAGTAGGTATCACATGCTATGTGGTATTCTCCTCACATAACAATATGCATCACATACATTGCCATACAATCACATGCTCTTCACATGCTCATTCTTCCCTGTATGCGTCACATGTAATTACGTGGTTGTGCCCCTGGCGCATGGCCTTACGAATGTTATTCCCCAGACACTGAGACTCAATGCGCACTGTCATGCTGTGCGCTGATGCAGTTATGAGATACAGAATAATTCCAAACACTGATAACTGATCTATTAGCTACAGAATAATTCCAAACAACTGCTCTGTTTGACGGTGTTTTTTTAAACATTTTAGTAACTATCTTCAACCACACTCATCTACTAGTTTTATACATACTCTAACATTTATTGTTCTTCTTCTATAGTCACCATGTATTGAATTGACAAACGGAGATTTGCCTTGATTCTTGCGAGATTGAAGTAAATGGTATTAAATACATGTACACTGTTCAGTGCCAATACAACTGCGCTATGATGAAGTTATATGTAGAGAACCATCCTGATTAACAGAGTCCTGAGTAATGAAGTACCCTGTATATAGTCTGTTATGAAATGGACATGAGTTTTCTAGTTAACTGGTTGTAGTTCATTGTAGGTACCTTGTTATTTATTTTAAAATACATTTCTGATATCGCATTGTAGATATTTTCTCTTAAGGTTGTTTTTACTTTCCTTTTTCTAAAGTTCCATAAAATCTGTTCATATTACTAATATGTGTATTTGACGTCACGGTGTACTAACCGGATGCTGTCACTTTAATTATTTTCCCCTGCGTTATTTCTAGGAATGGTCCTGAGAGGCTAGGTATTAGTCATGTACAGTGACACTCATGAGTTATAAGTATTGGGTTCTTCATAACTCTGAGCCACTTCATATCTCTGGTGCACTAGATAGTTTTCTATGATTGAAATCATAGAAAACTATGGTTATTCAGGGGTAATTATGACGCAATTCTTGAAGTACATCGTTTTCTATAATTTAAACATAGAAAATGCTTCATTACTCGAGTGCTTCACAATTCTGGTATTATTTATGTACTTTGAGTGTTCCTGCGACGTTAGTCTCTTAAATTTCACTTATATCATTTGCCGTTAATTTAAAACTGTTATTTCTATGTGCCTACTATTAAGACACATCAGATATATTTCATTAACTTTTATAATATATTTGATACATTGATTAAATAGTCAGTTCTTCACTCAATTTCCATTCCACTGTTATGTCGATATTTACTATTCTACATTTTTATTTACTATAACAGTCTATTGGATCCAAATATTCCCTATTCGATTTACTACTTAAGTTACATTAACCTGAAGCGTTAACATTGCTAACAATTGTGAGTAACAATATTGATCAAAAAACTGTGTTTAGCCGAAGCGTTAACATTGCTAACAATACAAATAGCACTACATTGATCGGTACATAGTGTTATGTAACATGAAGGTACACACCACTGAAGATGACAAGGTGAGTGATGTGATTTTGTTCCACCTTTGTGTTAAAGGGCATCAATTAAAATAATTAAATATACTTCATAGATACTGACTGGATGAAATCATTATTTTAATTATTGTTATTCATTGTTAATAATTATAATTATTTCTAAGTAATCTTTGGAAATCATTTTAATCATTATTAATCCTTGTTAATCATTTTTTCTACAATGTATTTCAAACTTTCTAAATAAATAATTCTATGAGTCGGTATCTATTTATGATACAAATATATTTTCTAATTTTCATTTGCGCCCTTTAAACAGAAAAAATCCGAGAATATTTCAAAAGGTGAATCATAATTATGTTAGTATGTGAATCATATGTTAGTATGTGAATCATATGTTAAAAGGTGAATCGTATGTTAGAAGGTGAATCATATACTAGAAGGTAAATCACCCCATTTGTATGTCTCAGGTATCTAATCATTAGCAATAACTTATTTGAGGCAAGTATGTCAATTAATTTAAATTGACTATAACAGTGGTTATTTAACATTCTTTTATATTTTAGTTATTCTGTTTCTTCTATAAAAAAAGTCTATCAATATTATCTTTGAACACTTTCTACCTCTTTCTAAATTAAAATAATGTTTCGATCCCAGTGATATCTTGCTATTTATAACACATACAACATACTCTCTTGCTAAATGCATTTAATTAGCGCTAAATGCATTTAATTAGCAGTGACTGTTATCATGTCTCCTTCCCCTGGCAGCGGTAGTAGAAACCATAGCATGCCTCAATTGATGTAGACAAAAGATATTTAATGAAGTAAATCCGGTCATTGTGGTGTGATGCCAGTGATTCTACTGTATAAGCTTTAGCTTCTATTATTATACTCCATATCTCTATACACCAATAGTTAGAAAATCACTTTATAGTTTTTATACAGGTATTGTTAGTGGGCATTTTGGTTAATTTATTTTCAGTAGTTAATAGTTAAACTAGTACAACCCTCTACTTGCTACAGTACCACCTCTCTGTAGTGTAACAACCCTCTACTTGTTACAGTACCACCTCTCTGTAGTGTAACAACCCTCTACTTGCTACAGTACCACCTCTCTGTAGTGTAACAACCCTCTACTTGTTACAGTACCACTTCTCTGTAGTGTAACAACCCTCTACTTGCTACAGTACCACCTCTCTGTAGTGTAACAACCCTCTACTTGCTACAGTACCACCTCTCTGAGGTGTAACATCTCTCTACTTGCTACAGTACCACCTCTCTGTAGTGTAACAACCCTCTACTTGCTACAGTACCACCTCTCTGTAGTGTAACAACCCTCTACTTGTTACAGTACCACCTCTCTGTAGTGTAACAACCCTCTACTTGCTACAGTACCACCTCTCTGTAGTGTAACAACCCTCTACTTGCTACAGTACCACTTCTCTGTAGTGTAACAACCCTCTACTTGCTACAGTACCACCTCTCTGTAGTGTAACAACCCTCTACTTGCTACAGTACCACCTCTCTGAGGTGTAACATCTCTCTACTTGCTACAGTACCACCTCTCTGTAGTGTAACAACCCTCTACTTGCTACAGTACCACCTCTCTGTAGTGTAACAACCCTCTACTTGCTACAGTACCACCTCTCTGTAGTGTAACAACCCTCTACTTGCTACAGTACCACCTCTCTGTAGTGTAACAACCCTCTACTTGTTACAGTACCACCTCTCTGTAGTGTAACAACCCTCTACTTGCTACAGTACCACCTCTCTGTAGTGTAACATCCCTCTACTTGTTACAGTACCACCTCTCTGTAGTGTAACAACCCTCTACTTGTTACAGTACCACCTCTCTGTAGTGTAACAACCCTCTACTTGCTACAGTACCACCTCTCTGTAGTGTAACATCCCTCTACTTGTTACAGTACCACCTCTCTGTAGTGTAACAACCCTCTACTTGCTACAGTACCACCTCTCTGTAGTGTAACAACCCTCTACTTGTTACAGTACCACCTCTCTGTAGTGTAACAACCCTCTACTTGTTACAGTACCACCTCTCTGTAGTGTAACAACCCTCTACTTACTACAGTACCACCTCTCTGTAGTGTAACAACCCTCTACTTGTTACAGTACCACCTCTCTGTAGTGTAACAACCCTCTACTTGTTACAGTACCACCTCTCTGTAGTGTAACAACCCTCTACTTGTTACAGTACCACCTCTCTGTAGTGTAACAACCCTCTACTTACTACAGTACCACCTCTCTGTAGTGTAACAACCCTCTACTTGTTACAGTACCACCTCTCTGTAGTGTAACAACCCTCTACTTGTTACAGTACCACCTCTCTGTAGTGTAACAACCCTCTACTTGCTACAGTACCACCTCTCTGTAGTGTAACAACCCTCTACTTGTTACAGTACCACCTCTCTGTAGTGTAACAACCCTCTACTTGTTACAGTACCACCTCTCTGTAGTGTAACAACCCTCTACTTACTACAGTACCACCTCTCTGTAGTGTAACAACCCTCTACTTGTTACAGTACCACCTCTCTGTAGTGTAACAACCCTCTACTTGCTACAGTACCACCTCTCTGTAGTGTAACAACCCTCTACTTGTTACAGTACCACCTCTCTGTAGTGTAACAACCCTCTACTTGTTACAGTACCACCTCTCTGTAGTGTAACAACCCTCTACTTGCTACAGTACCACCTCTCTGTAGTGTAACATCCCTCTACTTGTTACAGTACCACCTCTCTGTAGTGTAACAACCCTCTACTTACTACAGTACCACCTCTCTGTAGTGTAACAACCCTCTACTTGCTACGATGCAGCGCTACTTTATTTTTTATATCTACGCTGCAGTTCGGCCTTGACTTTAGCGTTGTGTTCGTTCACGGTGCCAATGACCTTTACGTTGTATTGACATATTTGCGTGAGTGCGTCTTGGTTGTCATACCCACCTCTTTGGTACCGATAGCAATCAACTCAATATTGGTAATTAGGCACTTGGCTATTCGTGATTAATTAGGTGATACTTGTATAACCACACAAGAATATGCAATGTGGACTTTTATTTTAAGGTTTGTTCTAGTTTTTACTGTGGTTTGAAATCTTCAAATGATTTTTTCACAGCATCACTTATCTCAAAGCCAATATTCACCAGTAAAGCATCTTAAGATAACTTCAATTAAAGACTAACTAAATAACATCTTCAGCTACTTAGGATGCTGTACTACAGTAGAGAAGATGTTCTAGCAGTTAGCATGCACTATATTTCCGGAAATATCTCCTTTTCTTATTAGTGTTAGTTTCTATATCTCGATATAAACAATTATTGACACCGCCTTTCTCTAATGACAGACTGCGTGTTTGGCTACTTGACTATTCAATAAATATTCAATGGTTGGCATAAGTACTACATTATTGAACAGAGAAGTACCTTTAGAAGCGGTGCACAGTTGAGAATTTAGTCTACAATTATTTGTTTTTAGATTGATATTGATATTACTTTATTAAATACCTAATTTCTAATGGGCTTTAGTCTGATTGAAAACATTCACAGTAATTTCTATCAGCTTTAGGGCGACCGGTCAAATATGGTTACATAATATGAAGAACTGAATGTATTATATTCCTACCTCTCTTTTACAATCATTAGTAGGGTTCGTTCTGAATTATCGGTCAGTTCCACTTTTTCGGTCACGTAAGGAAAATGTATAATAATTATTTTTCAATTTTTATTTTTTATTGGTATCTGTGATACATGCAGACATCATGGATACCAATTAAATTATAAATTAAATAATAATTATTAGATCTTATTCTTACCGGACCGAAAATGTGGAACTGACCGATAATTCGGAACGTACCCAAGTTAAGCTTCGGTTCTAGCTATATGTAATTTCTATTTTTTTTTTTCAGGGGTGGGTCACAGGCAAGACCTTCTCAATGGAGGAGGGTAGGGAGGACACTTCCCCCGGGGGGAGGAAGTTCGGACTTCTTCTCTGGAAGAATTGGCTACTGCAGAAGAGAAGAATCGTGAGTTATATATAGTTTAATTTTTCCATACGTAAATAAACAGGTTTGTAAATTATACGAATTAAACATTCAGTTTCCATACTTTTTCATTTCAAATTCTCGCATAATAGTAATCAAATATATTATAATTATAGCTTTTCAATCTATTTCAATGCAATACAATGCTCAGGGGGTGCCTGAGAACAGCAAGGGGTGTGCGAGAAAAAATGCTTAAAGAACCACTGCTATTGAGTATAGACTTCAAGAATCATTGAGACCTACGTAAACCAAGACAGCTTCAGTGATAACCTAACTAATCTAGTTTAACATTATACTCCATTCAGTCTGTTCAAATTATAAATTTAAGGAGTTAATATGAACTTTGACTTTAGATAATTGTGGAAGAAGTAACTTTATTACACACTAATATAAGCAAAATATTATCTGTTGTTTTTGTTTACAGAATCGCACTCTAGTGGAGTTAGTCGTGCCTGTGTTTTTCTGCATAGTGTTGGTGGTGATAAGAGACTTGGCCCCTTCCGATAGATTCAATGAACCAACTCTCTACAACACATTCTCCCTGGAAGCCTTCCCAGAAACACTACGGTAAGAGATCTTCGAGGCTTCATTTCTTCTAATTAGACATCTTAGGCACACTCACCTAGTGAAACTGTTACCTTGGTTGGTACTTTCTATGTACTGTGGTATCTTAGTTTGTAGCTGCCTAATTACAGTTGACTACTCATTGAACAAAAACACCAAAGTAGTCAAAATACGATCCAAAATGTAAAGTGACGTGGTGCTGCGCCACGGAAATGAAAGAGAGAAATGAGGAGAGTTGTGCGAAGCTTCCAGTCAAGTTCCTTTATTACATAATCATAGTTAGGCTATACTTAAACGAAGTGCTGAGGGGTAACCATAGAGTTATGATAAACTACTCTAGAGAGAGGAGGTGTTGCAGCGATTGCAGGACGCCAAGGAAGACGGTGTAAAACCTTATTTTGTTTCAGTTATATCATTTCTCCATTAAACTGACGCTAGATTACCTGTCACGTGACCCAAAAATATGGATTTTAGCGTCTCGCAAGACGCGATATTATTTTGGCCACTGACTCACCACTTGGGGGTAACATTTTACCGGTTATCTCAGCTATAAATAGGGAGTCTAGCTTTTTAAGGTCATAGTCAAGATACATAAATAAAAAAATTAAACTTAATCTAAAACATAATTCTTTCGAAATGGTGTATGGCGAGTTTCTAGTGAAGGAGTGACACCATCACCTAAGAGGCTTGTTGAAAGCTCAGTGTATGTCATAGAACATTTCTCCTCATTCTCTTGTCTAATAATCTTCTTCTCCTCAGTCCTCCCGCTGCCCCGGGTATAACAGAAGCGCTCTACAAAGCTTTCTTTGGACAAATCTCTCTGACCAGACGCCGACGAAGTGAGTAGGAAATGTCTGTTGCTAAATCAAATTCTCCAGTTGTAATTTTATATTTCAAGCATTTTTTTTATTGTTTTAATCAATGAGGCTAATGTTTTCAATTATTAAAAATGATATGAAATTTGATGGCATATTTTTAATTTTATTCACTTTTAAAGGTTTTTATAATCCAAACTCCAAAAAACCTGTTTTACTTCCGACTTGCTAATTTTCAATCAGAAGAAAAAGAATATGCAGTTTGTTTTGAATGTCAGTTATGTAGGTATAATCAATTAAATATTAAATAGTCTTATAATAGTATAAAATTGGAAAAAATTATAGTAGAACGTTTATATACTTAAGGAAATCATTTAAATCTTGAACGAAAACCGGAAATGCATTGTTCGTTTATAGAATTTAAATTTGAAATAAACACAAAGAGTGTACAATCTTTTTCTTCAGCGTCATATTAGGGTTTCGTACAATTGTTTCACACAGAGGTTAAAAACTTTAAGAGCAAATAAAAAAATATACACTGACGCTAATTGTATAAGGTTTGTAGATTAATAATTCTAGACCATAGTTCTATAATATTTTATAATAAACTCATTTTTCCCTGATCCTTGAGACCTTAACTAGAATTGATATAAAATTATTCTTTGAAATTGAACACGAAATAGTTTTGATCTAAAGTGCTAAGGAATGTTAACAGTACTAACTAATAGAAATGAGACACTAATGTTCCTGTTTGTTTCACAGGTGCTGATGTGTCCACCAGAACTCTCAGTAGAACTAAAAGGCAGTTCTTCTCATCAGCAGGTGAGTGAAGAAACATTCACCTTTGACAATTAAATGCAATAGCATTCAATATTTCCCAAACTTGAGTGAAAATAACTAGCAATCTAAAATGTTTCTGGTGAATGGAAGAGAAGGAGTGTCGCTCCTTGCGCTCTGAACTGTTGTACCTATTTTGAATTGTGTATTCTCTCTTCTTCTTTTTATGATATTAATAGCAGTTTCAGAAGAAAGTTAGTTTTTTATAGAAAGGAAAAGTTTTTAACGAAAAATCACACAGAACAATTTACTGGTAGCTACAGTTTAATTTGAAATTTGATTTCAATTCAAACTATTATTTTCTTTAGCAATGATTATCTTCGCAAATTTGCGGAAGGTTATTTTATTATTCATAAATTGCATATATAATTTGTTGTCTTATGCTTTATTTACTATCACCTCTTCATTTTCCTCTTCCATCCGTGAGTGCAGTCACCGGTTCTTGTTATTATTTTAACATTAACAGGTAAATGACTGTATTGACGGTGTAGCTTTTCTGTATCCATGAGCATTATCACAGAGTGGTGGTAGGTGACTTTGTTCATTGAGCCACTTTTCTTTGCTGACTGCTTCTTCCAGCCCCTTGTATTTAATTTATTTTTAACTTCAGCGATATGACCTTTGGTTCCGAAGCAGACGTTTAACCTCTACTAAATTAATTGAACTTTACTCCACACAGCATCTTCATTTGTTGTCTTTGCAGATTGTGGAAGGTTGTATTTTTGGCAGCATTTATTTATTTTAAATTAAATGTGGTTGTGATATTTTCAGTGTACTGGCCCATTGCTTATACCCCTGAAAATGAGGCAACTAGACGAGTCATGGATATACTCAAGGATCGCATGGAACAGGCAGTGGAACGTGAGTCAACCCTGAAGAACCTTTCTAAAATGCGGAGACTGATTTTGAATGTAGCTAACTAACTAGAATATTTGAACCTCAAATCTGATCACACATTATGCTGGATTGAAAATAATCATCTTCTGCTATTCTACTTAAGTTTTTTTTGTTTCAAAATTTATTAAAATTTTATGAACAACAATTAGATTAGCAATTCTATTTTGTTTTCAAAGAATTATTATCCACATAACACAGAGAAAAATTTATTGGACAAACATATTTGTTAAAATGAGCAATAATGACATTCTATTTTCTCCCTAGCGATTGGTTTCGAGTCAGAGTCAATGTTGGTGCAGAACCTTTCTACTCTCATCATCCCCACCAAAGAGACGCAGCGCAACTCTGCTGAGTACAATGGGGATGACTTCTTGGGGGGAATAGTCTTCATAAACCCCTTCACTGAGGAAGACAAGTTCCCTAAAAATATACAGGTAAGAATGTGGAAATAATTCTCTCTGTTTCATAGATTAGGTTTTTTTAAAGACAATATTATTTCACTATTAACAAAGGAATAAACAAGAAGAATTCATTAACTATAACTTTTAAGATCTGTTATTAAAAACTTTATTGCATTTGTGAGCAAAGTTTAATAAAATATGTTCCTTTAATATTATATATTCATCAACAGTAACAGTTTATTATAACATACGTTTCTAATCTCCTCTCAGTACAAAATACGCCTCAAAGGAGCTCTACGTAACGGCGAAAAGAGAAGCGTTTTCTCCCCGCCTCTGCAGTGGTACACAGAGATGATTTACCCGCCATTCCAAGTACCGGGGCCACGAGAAAAGAAAAAGCCGTTCGGTCCAAGTCCTGGTGAGTCAGACATTTTATTTAGTTTTCAAGACTTTTAATGACATGTAGCTAATATGAAAATTAATTTCAAATTATAAAACTCAAAGTGTTCTCTTTTTTATAGGCTATTACGATGAAGGTTTCCTTACTCTGCAACATAATCTGGACATGTCAATAGCAGAGTACATATCAGGAACTATTCCCAGTGTACCCGTTAACATGGGTAGGATGCCTTATCCTCCCTACATTGACGATAAGTACCTAGTGGCGCTACAGGCGTGGCTACCTCTCATCTTACTCTTGTCCTACCTCCTACCTGCTCTCACCATTGTCAAGAATGTGGTGTATGAGAAGGAGAAAAAACTGAAAGAGAGTATGAAGATGATGGGACTTCCTAACTACTTACATTGGGCAGCATGGTTTGTTAAGAGTCTCCTCTTCCTTTTACTCACTACAATTCTCATCACCATTCTCCTGTGCACTAGATGGAGAACTCTAGCTGTTCTGGACAATAGTGACCCTTCACTAGTCTTCTGCTTTCTCCTATGCTACATCATAGGCATCATCAGTTTCTGCTTCTTCACATCCACTCTTTTCTCCAAGGCAAACACTGCCTCTGCCGCTATAGGCATCTTCTGGATCTTCTCCTACCTCCCCAATGAGTTTTTGAGGCCAAGGTATGGTTCTCTCACACTCTTCAACAAACTAACGCTGTGTATGTACATGAACACCGGTATGGGATTGGGGGCACAACTCTCAGGCATGTACGAGGGCACTGGATCTGGTCTCCAGTGGCACTTACTCTTCACTGGAGTGTCTCCTGATGACTCCTTCAGCATAGGACATGTCATGATGATGATGCTGATAGACTCTGTCATCTACGGGATATTGGCCTGGTACATAGAGGCTGTCAGACCTGGTGAATTCGGTGTCCCTTTGCCTTATTATTTCCCTTTCACCAAAGACTACTGGATTGGAGCGATACAGAACAGCAAGGATATGTTCACTCGCAACCAGAATGCATTTGTTGGAGCTGATCCAGAATATTTCGAACCAGATCAACCTGGTCAGCAAATAGGCATCAAGATAGAGGGTTTGACCAAAGTTTTCCCTAAAGTATCAAAGGGAAAAGACAAGATAGCGGTAGATAAAATGTTCCTGAACATGTACTGTAATCAAATCACGGTACTTCTTGGTCACAACGGAGCTGGTAAAACCACAACCATGTCCATGCTCACCGGTCTCTTCCCTCCAACTAGCGGGTCTGCTCTTGTCAATGGCTATGACATCGTGAAGGAGATGAAGCAAGTAAGACGGTCCATCGGCATGTGTCCGCAACACGATGTTCTGTTCGATGAACTCACTGTGGCTGAACATTTGGAGTTTTTCTGCAAGCTGAAGGGTATGCCAGGTGGTAAAGTGGAAGAGGAAGTTAAGAAGATTATCAGTCAGTTGGGTTTGGAGGATAAGACCAATGCTCAGTCGAAGACTCTGTCTGGGGGAATGAAGAGGAAGCTGTCTGTGGGCATTGCCCTCTGTGCAGACAGTCAGGTGGTGATATTAGATGAGCCCACATCAGGCATGGATCCGGGAGCTAGAAGACTTATTTGGGACCTTTTGCAGAAGGAAAGAGTGAGTAAAAAACTGTATCATCTATTGCCTTATCTAAATCTGATTGTGAATGTATTCTTTAATATTTATGAAATGTTTTCGGCATTTTACTTTTATTTGTGACTAATGTTCTCCAGTTGGGACGCACCATCCTCCTCACCACCCACTTCATGGAGGAAGCTGATCTTCTGGGTGACAGGATAGCAATCATGGCTCTGGGTGTGGTACAGTGCTGCGGCTCATCAATGTTCCTCAAGAAGAGATACGGTGCAGGGTGAGTCGATAGGTTGTGGTTCTTTCATTGCTTAGTAGCTACCAGGCTAAGGATGTCCTTGAGATAATGGATAGAAAACGTTATTTGTATCAAAAAGAATGGGTGCATATGGCAATTGAAATGGTTCAGATAGATAGAGCAATAACAGCATTATTACAATCATAGGCTGGATATATTTCGAATAATGAAAATTGTAGATTTTATATTTGGTTTGCTACTAGAAATCATATAGTTATTAAAAAACTGAATGCGAACTATTATTTCTATATATAGCTACCTATTAAGTTATAATTTCAGAATTGGCCTGTCATAAATATTATAGTTACTTCCAGTAGCCTAAATTAATATTAACCTTAACAAGATGATTTCACTTTTAAATAAAACAATAAATAGGCCTGAATAGTATATCCTTGCTGCTACTCAGTCATTGTTGACTAGTAGCTATATCTTTGCCACCACTCAGTCAGTGACTACCTCTCTCAGGTACTATCTCATCATAGTCAAACAGGAGGAGTGTGACGTACAGGCAATAACAGACGTCATTCAGTCCTACATAGCAGAGGCTAAGGTGAACATAGTACTTAACTGCATAGTTACCTAGTTAGGAACTAGCTATCTAGTTATTTCAAAGATATAAATTTAAGTCAACCTTTTAAGCTATATTTTTAACTATATATCTTGATATTATAAATAGCAAACTTGATTCATATGTCATCACTTTATGACTACTTTGGAGCATGCTTTACTCTCTACTTTTATTCTTATTACAGTTTTAAATTATTAAACGATAAAGGAACTTACATGCTATCTAACTCTTTTCTTCCCCTTTAGGTTGATCAGAATCACGGAGCAGAACTCTCCTACATTCTCCCTAACGAGGACATCATCAAGTTCGAGGAGCTCTTCAACTACTTGGAGGAGAATAAAGAGAAGCTCAAGATATCAAGTTATGGCGCCAGTCAGACTACAATGGATGAAGTCTTTCTGAGGTACAGTATAAGGATGCATGCTAAATAGCTTGGTAGTGAGGGAATGAATCATTCATCGCAATTTCTCTGTAAATATTTTATGTCATCAACAGTCAGGTAGCTGAAATAGAAATCAATTTGAATTAATTTTTTTTTATTGCACATTAGTTCTTTCTTTCTCATGAGTTATGTTATTGGAGGAAAAGTATCAATAGTAGATAATATATTTACGAAATAGTTTGTAACGTAAATTGTCACTGACTGGTGCAGATGGCTACTTCTTCAAACTCCTTATTATTCTTTTGAAGTAGGAGATAGCTCCATATTCGTTAGAGCAGACTGTGAATTGTAAACCATCCCTAAAGTTGATAGAAGACAATATTAAGAATTGGCTACCTACCACATCTTCTGCCTCATCTTCATGCTCCTCTCTCACGCCTCTCTTCATGTTCCTCTTTCACGCCTCTCTTTATGTTCCTCTCTTCATGTTCCTCTTTTCTCAGGGTCGGAGAGGCTGCGGAGCACCAGCACCAGATGGCAGAGTACAACTCTTACCCTCACCAGCCTGTAGCAGTAGCTGCTGCACCAGAGGAGACAGTTCAAACTGTCCAAGTAAGTACAGTCACTGCTTCCAAAGATATCAACGGAATGGTGATAGGAAAATTCGTTAGAGAAAACTCCTCCATTAGTCTCATTTTACGTAACTTTAAATTCAAAGACGTTTTGAAGTGTTGATTATATATTAAAGATATTGTAATTTCAATCTCATAGTAGCTATGTGGCTATATTAATACAAGTCACAACATTATAATATTATGTTGTAGTTATTGATATAATTATTTTCGTTTTCGGTAGTCTTATTCTTCTTTCATCAATGATGTAATTTGATTATTAATATTAAGATGCAGAAACGGTTAATAGAGTTACCAGTCACCCCTCTAACCCCCTCACTCCCCCCCCCCCCCTCCAGGTTGAAGCCCTGTCCAGTGCAGAGAGTCTCCCTAACGGTCTGGCCAATGGGTCCCTGCCTGGCTCTGTAGGGGACAGCTTCGTAAAGAGTCACAGGCGTACCAACTCTGGCACAGCACATGGCATCAGGTCAGTGGGGGCAACTAATTTATTAGAAAGATTGTTCATAGTAATGATAGATAATAACGATTAATCTACTGATCACTTTTGTCCATCTTTATTTTTTAATCGTTAAACACAATTTTTCCGTTTTTTATTTTTCATTCTAATAGAGATAATTTCAATTTCGAGGCAATACTCTGTACATATCTTTAAGACAGAGTTAATAGATATACTCTTATTTGTCTGTCAATATTACATTCAGGTCACACATAACTAACTTTAGTTTATCAATAGCTGTGATACTCTATACCTAGGATATGATTGTTTTTATAATTTCCTCAGTACTTGCCCGATTTACTGGATTTTTAGTTTAAGATAAAGACCATAGTTATGTGTTTATATTGTCTGAACAGATTTTTGAACTTTGAATCGTTTTTTTTTAAATTGATTGTTGGAGATCTAGATGTTGTAACATTGAGTATGTAAGTTCAAGTAAAATGTACTCAAGTCTCAACTTATCCTGGAGGTTTATACCACACGGGTCATACTTGTAAAAGAATACTTTAAAGTTATAATAAATACTTTTCATAGTAAATACTATACAAAGAAATGACCCCCTCTCTTCACCCTCAGGGCTCAGCTTAAGAGGGAAATAGAAGAGCAGGCAGCAAGGGACATAGCTAGTAAGAGAGAGAGAACAAATCTGCTGAAAGGTGGGGAGGCGGCTGGTGAGTCTACATGTTGCAGTCTTATTAATATTATCTTATTACTTCTTGCAAACTGAAACTTCGAATTTCTTGATCTTGTCATTTACTTGCAATGACTATAAACCTTAAGATCAAAGCCTTATTGCAATAAAGAGAAATAAATAATTCATTCCATAATAACGTCAATCTGTGTCTGCATGCTTTAGTTATAAATACATTAACTTGATTCAAATGAAAAACAAAATAAAATCGAAGTGAACATTTTCCTATCAAATTTATGTAATTAATGGATAAATAGTATTTCAAATCCTTGTAAATTCATCCAATTTTTATATTAATTTCATATCTTTCACATGTATATTTTTTAAAATCCAATGCAATATTAAATAAAATGCATCTTATTTATAAGTTTGAAGGTATAATTCATGTGGTTACCACAATTAACTGAAGGTGATATTAATATTTCTTATGAATAAATATTCTTTCAATAATTAAGTTTCATTTGATGAAAAACTAGATCAATTCTACCTTCATTTTTGTTTTTGGTGTTTTTCTTCGAATTTAACCACTTTGCTATACCATTCTGTGTTTTGATTTTGCAGAAGAAGTGTTAGAAGGCACTTGTAATAACCATCCTCCCGGCACTGTCCTGCACTCTATCCTAGGTACAGACATGGTGAACTAGGTACAGACATAGTGGACTAGGTACAGACATAGTGGACTAGGTACAGACATGGAGAACTAGGTACAGACATGGTGAATTAGGTACAGACATGGTGAACTAGGTACAGACATGGTGAACTAGGTACTGACATGGTGAACTAGGTACAGACATGGTGAACTAGGTACAGACATGGTGAACTAGGTACAGACATGGTGAACTAGGTACAGACATGGTGAACTAGGTACTGACATGGTGAACCAGGTACTGACATGGTGAACTAGGTACAGACATGGTGAACTAGGTACAGACATGGTGAACTAGGTACAGACATGGTGAACTAGGTACAGACATAGTGGACTAGGTACAGACATAGTGGACTAGGTACAGACATAGTGGACTAGGTACAGACATAGTGGACTAGGTACAGACATGGAGAACTAGGTACAGACATGGAGAACTAGGTACAGACATGGTGAATTAGGTACAGACATGGTGAACTAGGTACAGACATGGTGAACTAGGTACTGACATGGTGAACTAGGTACAGACATGGTGAACTAGGTACAGACATGGTGAACTAGGTACAGACATGGTGAACTAGGTACAGACATGGTGAACTAGGTACTGACATGGTGAACCAGGTACTGACATGGTGAACTAGGTACAGACATGGTGAACTAGTTACAGACATGGAGAACTAGGTACAGACATGGAGAACTAGGTACAGACATGGTGAACTAGGTACTGACATGGTGAACTAGGTACTGACATGGTGAACTAGGTACAGACATGGTGAACTAGGTACAGACATGGTGAACTAGGTACAGACATGGTGAACTAGGTACAGACATGGTGAACTAGGTACAGACATGGTGAACTAGGTACAGACATGGTGAACTAGGTACAGACATGGTGAACTAGGTACAGACATATAGGTAAATACATAGCAATCATAGGTCAGACATAGCAACCATAGGTCTGACATAGGAACCATAGGTCTGACATAGCTAGCAACCATAGGTCTGACATAGCTAGCAACCATAGGTCTGACATAGCAACCATAGGTCTGACATAGCAACCATAGGTACAGACATAGCAACCATAGGTACAGACATAGCAACCATAGGTCAGACATAGTCGTCACAAACTGTGTTTTGTTTCATTGCCTTTTCACTAATTCATGAAACTAGGCATTTTTGTTTTAGAAACTCTTAACTAGAAATTTTATGTTATTTTAGTGAAGTGCAGATTAGATAATGAAATGAAAATGTAATGAAAGTAAATCAAACATTGAGTAGCTATATATAGAGACTGTTATAATGGTTAGTCTACTAAGTATTTCCACATGTTATTAATATCACTAGATTTTCTGTATTTGCTGCAGTGGAACTTTATCTCTGTTAAATTTAACTTAATGTTTAGATGGAGAAAATTAACTTTCACTTTAAAGGGTCGTACACACACAGGGTTTTCTAAGTCTTTCCACCAGATTTTTCGCTAAGCTCCTCCTACTTTTTCCACGAGTATATAAGAAAAAACGATATTATTTATTTTTTCTTATATTCTCGTGGAAAAAGTAGGAGGAGCTTAGCGAAAAGTCTGGTGGAAAGACTTAAAAACCCCTACGTGTGTACGGCCCTTTAGTATTACAATCAGCCAAGTAGTTATCACTAGTAATATTTAATGTATTTTTATGTGACTATAATTATACTACATTGATAGACAAAGTTTTTAATACCTAGAAACCATTTATTGCTTCAATTATCCCATCCTTTTATGTCTTATAGTCCTAGTAAAATAATTCCTTAATATGTTTACCCTGCTTCAAAGCGCATGATTTATATCCTACACTCAATTAAAATAGTTTAACATTAATGGAATAAAAGAAAGGAATAGTTATTATGTTATTTAGCTACTATATTTATGTGTTCAGCTTTTCATTTTCACTTCAGCTGCTGCAGCGTCAGTCACCAACCTAGCGACTTCAGCAATGTCTGACCAAGGTGAGGTTCGACCACTAACAATTTGAACTTTCGAAGAATCTATCTAGAAAACATTTGCAATTCGTAATAGGGTGAAAAAAAGTTTTCATCCTAATCACCTCTCTTAAATTGTACTTTTTACATTCCAAACCGTACTATATTCTTCTAGTCAATTAGGTATATAGAAATAAATATTTATTACTTTAGCCCTCCGTATTTTGTTCCTCGTTATATAACTCATTTTGTTATGAATTACGTCAGAGGTGGCTTCGACAATGAAGCGACTGTTCAAACAATCAATTTATGATAGCTATTTCCAAACACATTCTGTTGCTAAATGCTCTTCTATTTGTTTACCCTCGCTCTCTTTTTCAGGTGAAAGGCGCACTCCAGTGAGACGCAACACAGGTTGTGTTCTGTTGCTGCAGCACTTCTGGGCAATGCTGGTGAAGAAGATGCTGTACATCATGAGAAATGCTGTCATAACAGGAGTGCAGGTCTGTACACTGTGCATGGGCTCTAGTGTACAGCTAGAGCTGTTAGGGGACTTTTTTTGTTTTAATATCTTAATCTTAGAAGAACAAGTTAATTTGGTAGCTCATCATACCCTCCAAATTAGCTAATTATTCCTTTTCTCCCCAGGCGTTGGTGCCAGTTGGTTTCCTCATCCTCGCTCTGGTGATAGTGAGGAACATACCGGGTGTGGTGGATAAGCCTCCCCCTTACTGGGGCACTTACTCGGTACGAACAAAAGCCAGAGATATGTGAATTAGCAATGCTATAAGTATAATCTATTAGCTGTTGCAGTTGTATATTAGATGAAAAATTTCAAGTCGTCATTTTCAAGACTATGTCAAGATTTTGATTGCCATTTTTCAATCTGTTATATCAACCACTTCATAAATTTTCACTCAAATGAATAGTTATGTTTTGCAGGTTTTTTAAACCAAAAATTGGTAGTAGACTTTTTGTAAGTAGATAAATGATTTACTTTTATTTTTAGGGAAGTGTAATCGGTAAATATAACCAGAGACCAGTTCTTTACTGCAATTTAGTCCTAATATTATCTTCTTGTTTCAGTCGTACCGCAGCACTCAGACTCCCATCCAGAAGGCAGACTCTAGCAATGACACGGAGGCCATAGTCAAGTCCTTAGGGGGGGTACTAGTGGGGTCCAATGATCCTCTGTTCCTCAAAGAGGGGACAAATCTATCGGACTTCCTACTCAGTCAGGTGTGTTAATGATTACAGTTAGGTGTGTCATTGGCAATAATCACACAGAAAGGTGTACTTGAAGTGTATTTTTTAAACTATTTTCTGTTCTATAAAACTAGGATATTCTCGAAATTCTCATTCTCTATTTCCTTAATTGAAGTTTAAATGATATTAAAGAATTATCTTATTAGAAGAGCTCAGCTCATAAAAGTAATAGTGTATAAAAAGAATATGTAGCTATTAACTATTAGGTTCAGATATTAGGGTGGAGTTTATTTAGAGTAAATAACTCGAACTTGGATCCTTCCATTATGACTTTGAATTTTACTGCCATGACCTTGAATTTTTCTTTCATGACCTTCAATTGTACCGTAATGACTTGCCTAATCTTTAACCTAATTTAAATATTATTATTTAGTAATTAATGTTTTATTCTAGTATGACGTTTATAGTTTGCTATCTCTCCATTATTGTACTGTGAGCCTTGAATTATTTCCCCCTCACTAATTTCTAATATTCACCTCTCCGTGTTTTCAGTCTAGTCAAGACTTGCCGTGGTATAACCTGCATGTGATGAGTGGTGTAGAAGTGGCTGCTTCTGGTGTAACAGTGCTGTTCAACTGCAAGCCTTTCCACTCCCCTATTGCCGCCCTGTCGGTGGTGGATGAGGCCATAGTCAGGGCCCACACGGGGGATGAGGAACTCACCATCAACACTGCTAACCACCCCCTCCCCAGAACTGACACTGATAAGGTGGAGGACTTTAAAATAGTGATGATTTGTTAGTCACAGCTATCACAAATAAATATCTTTGATGATTAATAAATTGAATTGTAAATTAATTTTTTTGTATTGTTTACAATTTTGTTTTATTGTTCATAGATATTATTAATTTATATCTTTTTTAATACAAATTAACTGTATTCAATCAAATTACTATTCGGTTTCAATGAATAAATACTTTCAATAGCTACTAGCTAGACGCATCAAAATGTGCGATTTCTTCCTGTTCATTTTCCAGTGTTAATTTCTCTTTAATTTTCATAACAGTTAACGCAGGACTCTCGGCAGAACCTTGGTTTTCAAATAGGCTTCAACTTGGCTTTCGGCACCTCCTTCCTCTCCGCCTCATTGGTGATGTTTCTAATCAAGGAGAGATGCAGTGAGTTCCATTGCAATTAATAACTATCGGTTGTTTCACTTTCCTATAGCTACACTAAGTAGAACGGAAAGGCAGACATTTTGTGAAACACTATCATTTGTAATATACAGCATATAGATCTCTATCTTTTTCACAGATGTAGGGTAGCTACATTGTTTTTAGTAGCTATTGCTTCTTGCTAATTCTGTGATATTTTATAACTTCTCCCCAGGCAAAGCAAAACATTTGCAGTTTGTTAGTGGAGTGAATTTCGTGACATACTGGCTAGCTACAGCGATAGTAGACTTCTGTCTCTACCTCATACCATTCTCCCTGTCCATGCTCTGTCTCTGGGTGAGTACCTGTCTACCTCATACCCTTCTCCCTGTCTATGCTCTGTCTCTGGGTGAGTACCTGTCTACCTCATACCCTTCTCCCTGTCTATGCTCTGTCTCTGGGTGAGTACCTGTCTACCTCATACCCTTCTCCCTGTCCATGCTCTGTCTCTGGGTGAGTACCTGTCTACCTCATACCCTTCTCCCTGTCTATGCTCTGTCTCTGGGTGAGTACCTGTCTACCTCATACCCTTCTCCCTGTCTATGCTCTGTCTCTGGGTGAGTACCTGTCTACCTCATACCCTTCTCCCTGTCTATGCTCTGTCTCTGGGTGAGTACCTGTCTACCTCATACCCTTCTCCCTGTCCATGCTCTGTCTCTGGGTGAGTACCTGTCTACCTCATACCCTTCTCCCTGTCCATGCTCTGTCTCTGGGTGAGTACCTGTCTACCTCATACCCTTCTCCCTGTCTATGCTCTGTCTCTGGGTGAGTACCTGTCTACCTCATACCCTTCTCCCTGTCTATGCTCTGTCTCTGGGTGAGTACCTGTCTACCTCATACCCTTCTCCCTGTCCATGCTCTGTCTTTTGGTGAGTACCTGTCTACCTCATACCCTTCTCCCTGTCCATGCTCTGTCTCTGGGTGAGTACCTGTCTACCTCATACCCTTCTCCCTGTCCATGCTCTGTCTCTGGGTGAGTACCTGTCTACCTCATACCCTTCTCCCTGTCTATGCTCTGTCTCTGGGTGAGTACCTGTCTACCTCATACCCTTCTCCCTGTCTATGCTCTGTCTCTGGGTGAGTACCTGTCTACCTCATACCCTACTCCCTGTCTATGCTCTGTCTCTGGGTGAGTACCTGTCTACCTCATACCCTTCTCCCTGTCCATGCTCTGTCTCTGGGTGAGTACCTGTCTACCTCATACCCTTCTCCCTGTCCATGCTCTGTCTCTGGGTGAGTACCTGTCTACCTCATACCCTTCTCCCTGTCCATGCTCTGTCTCTGGGTGAGTACCTGTCTACCTCATACCCTTCTCCCTGTCTATGCTCTGTCTCTGGGTGAGTACCTGTCTACCTCATACCCTTCTCCCTGTCTATGCTCTGTCTCTGGGTGAGTACCTGTCTACCTCATACCCTTCTCCCTGTCCATGCTCTGTCTCTGGGTGAGTACCTGTCTACCTCATACCCTTCTCCCTGTCCATGCTCTGTCTCTGGGTGAGTACCTGTCTACCTCATACCCTTCTCCCTGTCCATGCTCTGTCTCTGGGTGAGTACCTGTCTACCTCATACCCTTCTCCCTGTCCATGCTCTGTCTCTGGGTGAGTACCTGTCTACCTCATACCCTTCTCCCTGTCCATTCTCTGTCTCTGGGTGAGTACCTGTCTACCTCATACCCTTCTCCCTGTCCATGCTCTGTCTCTGGGTGAGTACCTGTCTACCTCATACCCTTCTCCCTGTCCATGCTCTGTCTCTGGGTGAGTACCTGTCTACCTCATACCCTTCTCCCTGTCCATGCTCTGTCTCTGGGTGAGTACCTGTCTACCTCATACCCTTCTCCCTGTCCATGCTCTGTCTCTGGGTGAGTACCTGTCTACCTCATACCCTTCTCCCTGTCCATGCTCTGTCTCTGGGTGAGTACCTGTCTACCTCATACCCTTCTCCCTGTCCATGCTCTGTCTCTGGGTGAGTACCTGTCTACCTCATACCCTTCTCCCTGTCCATGCTCTGTCTCTGGGTGAGTACCTGTCTACCTCATACCCTTCTCCCTGTCCATGCTCTGTCTTTTGGTGAGTACCTGTCTACCTCATACCCTTCTCCCTGTCCATGCTCTGTCTCTGGGTGAGTACCTGTCTACCTCATACCCTTCTCCCTGTCCATGCTCTGTCTCTGGGTGAGTACCTGTCTACCTCATACCCTTCTCCCTGTCCATGCTCTGTCTCTGGGTGAGTACCTGTCTACCTCATACCCTTCTCCCTGTCTATGCTCTGTCTCTGGGTGAGTACCTGTCTACCTCATACCCTTCTCCCTGTCTATGCTCTGTCTCTGGGTGAGTACCTGTCTACCTCATACCCTTCTCCCTGTCTATGCTCTGTCTCTGGGTGAGTACCTGTCTACCTCATACCCTTCTCCCTGTCCATGCTCTGTCTCTGGGTGAGTACCTGTCTACCTCATACCCTTCTCCCTGTCTATGCTCTGTCTCTGGGTGAGTACCTGTCTACCTCATACCCTTCTCCCTGTCTATGCTCTGTCTCTTGGTGAGTAATAGCAATCTTTTTTTATCTCCTGTATATTTTTCTTTTCAGATTTTGATTTCGTTAGAATTAAATTTCAATTGATAGGTTATCATTTCTGTAATTCTTCATAAATTCACATTACGTATTTTTTTTTTTCAACTTAGCTATTTATTTGTTATGTTTTATCTGTTGCATATGAAGATTTTGTTTTATTAGATATTAATTGGTCAATGATTAGTATTAATAACTGTTGTAATGATCAGAGCAACTCCCTGACCCTGTTTATAATTGTAAGGGAACATTTATGTATAAAGATTAACAGCTAATTATTATTCGTCAGATTTTGTATTTTGATTATTACTAATAAATATTTTAGCAGAGATGTTCGAATCAATTATTGTAGGTTGTTTTTCTTCTGAAATTTAACATCTCTAGAATAATTTTCTGGCTTTATAAAGTTTCAACTTTCATCAAAGTTTCATTCCGATTTTTACACTTTCTTATCTGTTTTTCCATTGCAGCTTTTCAATGAAGAGAATCTACGTGAGCCAGAGCAGTTAGGAATCATCTTCCTGATAATGTGTTGCTTTGCCTTCGCCATGACACCTCTGATGTACCTCTGCTCCTTCCTCTTCACTGTGCCTTCCAGTGGCTTCATCAGAATGAGTTTCATTAACTGCTTCATTGGTGAGTCAAAGGGAAAGAAGCACTTCTGTATTATTTAATTATTCACAATGAATGTGAACTTCTCATCACTATTGATATCTGGTCACTATATTGTAAATTGTGTATTCCAGGTATGGCCACACTGATCACAGTGACGATACTGCGCATACCTGATCTCAAACTAGTTCACATTGCTGATATTCTGGACTGGATTTTCCTGGTCTTCCCCCCATATGCCCTGGCTGCTGCCATCACAGACCTGTACAGCAACCACCGCTTCACCAAGATATGCGACCAGGCTGGTATGAAACTTGCCTGTGAATTTGGAGTCTTTGACATCCCCTGCTGTAAAGCCACTGGCAACTGCGGTCCATTCGGCTGCATCGACTGGCAACTCAATGTCTTTGCTTGGGAAAAGCTTGGTATTGGACGCATGCTGGCGTTCCTGATAATGGAGGGCGTGTTGTTTTACCTGGTGATTGCTATGATTGAACTGAAGGTGTTCCAGAGCATTCACTACTTCCTGCAGAAGATCAGGTACAAGCTGATGAGGTGCGTGAGGCGCACCACCACCTCCTTGGAGATGAGTGAGAGAGAGGCAGATCTGGAGGATGACGTCAAGAGAGAGAGTCAGAAAGTACAGAACTCCTCCATGGAGAAGCTGCTGGGGGACAACATTTTAGTGTTCAAAGACCTCACGAAAAGGTACAGCAGCAACAACCACCTCGCGGTGAACAGACTCAACCTGATGGTGAGGAATCTAATGCAACATATCAATATTATTGCAACACTTAATCTTCTATTACAGAAAAACTAATTTCATATGTTTAGGACAGATTACTTGTGTATTTAATTTATTAAAATTTATTAACGAGCAAGATTTTTCTTTTAACCAGGTGCCGAAAGGAGAATGTTTCGGTTTACTGGGCATTAACGGGGCCGGTAAGACCACCACCTTCAAGATGCTCACAGGTGACCACACAGTCAGTTCAGGAGATGCGTACGTCAATGGCCACAGCATCACTGACAATATCAAGAAAGTACAGCAGGCAGTGGGCTACTGCCCTCAGTTCGATGCCATTCTCGACCAGATGACAGGCAGAGAGACACTTAGGATGTTTGCCAGACTGAGGGGTGAGGTCTTATCTATTATCTTGTCTCCCTAATATAATCTATAATGTAAGATCCCTTAGAGTAAAAAAAATTGAATATTAGCTATTTTTTTCACAATATTTTTACAGCAAACTAGGAAATTCATTCATCGGATATTTCAGCACAATTAACTATTTTATTTTAAGTTCGTTTTGTTGTTTCCAGGTGTTCCCGAGGGTCGCATTGACGATCACATCACCACTCTGGCACAGCAGTTGATAGTCACCCCCCACCTGGATAACTTGGTGGGGAATTACAGTGGTGGCAACAAGAGGAAGATAAGCACAGGCATTGCCCTTATTGGGGACCCGCCCCTCGTGCTATTGGATGAACCAACATCAGGTGATGTGACACTTTTACTCATCTAATGTACAGTCAAAGAAAGTGTGTAGCTGCTACCCTTAATGATGTTACGATAATTGACTAATTTCATACTTCCAAAAATATACTTTACTAATTGTAGGTAATACTTGTAGATATATTATAATTGGTGTTGGTACACGAAGACAAATTTATGTAGCTAGCTAATTTTAAAGTAATAGGAAATTTGAAAATTGTTGATTTAAAAAATTAAGATCATACGGAGACTCTTTTCTTTGATATTAAATTGAATTTCCTAGGACAGAAAATATCTTTTTAAATTTATTATTCTGTTCAGAATAAAGATAGACTTTACTTGTTTCTCTCACTTGTTCTAAATGTGGAACCATTCGACAACTCGTAACTTACCCTAGTACTAACGTTCCCCCGCTCCTCTAGGCATGGACCCAGTGGCTCGTCGTCACCTGTGGGATGTGCTGACAGCAGCTAGAGATGGAGGCACCAGCATAGTTCTCACCAGCCACAGTATGGAGGAGTGTGAGGCCCTCTGTACTAGACTGGCCATCATGGTGAGTACCCTGGCATAGAGAGTCAAGGCAGTGACTCGTGAGTCAAAGCCCTCTTGCTTTGAATATTTAATTCTATTAATATCTTTTTTAGGTTAATGGACTGTTCAGATGCCTGGGTTCTCCTCAACACCTCAAGAATAAATTCAGTGAGGGATACTCACTCATAATTAAAGTCACCATGGAGGGAAATAGGTAAAACTAATATTTTACTTGCACCTTATTCGTTCTCTTTCACCCAATGCGTTCTCTTTCATCCAATGCGTTCTCTTTCACCCAATGCATTCTCTTTCACCCAATGTATTCTCTTTCACCCAATGCGTTCTCTTTCATCCAATGCGTTCTCTTTCACCCAATGCGTTCTCTTTCATCCAATGCGTTCTCTTTCATCCAATGCGTTCTCTTTCACCCAATGCGTTCTCTTTCATCCAATGTATTCTCTTTCATCCAATGTATTCTCTTTCACCCAATGCGTTCTCTTTCACCCAATGCGTTCTCTTTCATCCAATGTATTCTCTTTCATCCAATGTATTCTCTTTCACCCAATGTATTCTCTTTCACCCAATGCGTTCTCTTTCATCCAATGTATTCTCTTTCACCCAATGCGTTTTCTTTCACCCAATGCGTTCTCTTTCACCCAATGTATTCTCTTTCATCCAATGTATTCTCTTTCATCCAATGCGTTCTCTTTCATCCAATGTATTCTCTTTCATCCAATGTATTCTCTTTCACCCAATGCGTTCTCTTTCACCCAATGCGTTCTCTTTCACCCAATGCGTTCTCTTTCACCCAATGCGTTCTCTTTCATCCAATGCGTTCTCTTTCACCCAATGCGTTCTCTTTCACCCAATGCGTTCTCTTTCACCCAATGCGTTCTCTTTCACCCAATGCGTTCTCTTTTACCCAATGCGTTCTCTTTTACCCAATGCGTTCTCTTTTACCCAATGCGTTCTCTTTCACCCAATGCGTTCTCTTTCACCCAATGTATTCTCTTTCACCCAATGTATTCTCTTTCATCCAATGTATTCTCTTTCATCCAATGCGTTCTCTTTCACCCAATGCGTTCTCTTTCACCCAATGCGTTCTCTTTCACCCAATGCGTTCTCTTTTTATCTACCGCAGAGATGCTGACTTACTAGAGGTAGAATCTCTTCCCCCCCAAATGGCTCTCACGCACCAGTTCATCACCAACGAGTTCCCGGTGTGTATCGTCAGGGAGTTGCAGTGGGGACGATTGGAGTACTTCATAGCGGCGGAAGGCGTCACGTGGGCCCATGTCTTTGGTGAGAGATAGCCCTTGTGGGCGCCTGCTTATCTTGTAAAGCGACAATTTCCCATATGTTACTCTTTATGGTATTTCATTATTAACAACACTTGCTTATAATCTTTGAGGTATTTTAATTTGTTCATTTTCAGGTACAATGGAGCGTAACAAATTGAAGCTGTCGATAACGGACTACAGCGTGACTCAGACCACTCTAGAGAGAGTCTTCCTCAACTTCACTCGCCAGCAAGCTGCTGAAGAAGGGAGTGAAGACAGTGCCTCAGGCTGGGGGTCAACACTCCTCTCATCCGGTAGAGCACTCTTAGCTCTCATAGGCCTCAGCACATAGGGCACCAACTGCTTTATTTATTATTGTTGATATCTTTTGTAAAGAGAGACATTTTTTACCTAAGCCATTTAGTGATGCATTAGCTTTATCTAGTCCTGAAGTGTTATTAGAAGTAGCTACCTTAAGGGTATGGGCCTTTCTGACCGCTATTTAACATCAAGGTCACTTTTGAGCCTAATAGTTTCTTTTGATCTTTAAGGTCATTGAATCTTTGACCTTTAAAGTCACCTAAGATCTTCTAAAGACCTCCACTACACTACTAAAAGGTTTGAAACTTTTACTCGATGAGATGATGATGTAGACTCATCTTCTGGTTGTATTAGTAGACTATTAAATAATTTAAACAGCAATCACAAATATAATTAATAAGTTATTGAAATCTCAGTCATCTCAGGATAGTGTAAAGGGCCGTACACACGTAGGGTTTTTTAATTCTTTCCACCAGGCTTTTTGCTAAGCTCCTCCTTTTCCACGAGGATATACTTTTTTCCTGAAGGTATCATGGATACCATCTAAAATATATAATAACTATATTGTTTTTTCTTGTACTCTCGTGGAAAAAGTAGGAGGAGCTTAGCAAAAAGTCAGGTGGAAAGACTTAAAAACCCTACGTGTGTACGGCTCTTAATATTCAAGTGCATTCGTTCACTGTGTTCATTGCTTGTGATTTACTTCAATTTAGCACTAGGTGTCGCTGTTAACCAAATTCTACTGTTAACTGGTCAGTAACTAACGAACAAAAATTGGCAATAAAACGGGTTTTAAAGTAGGTAACAAAAGGGAAAGAAGCTAAGCTTTGTATTTATTTTTATAATGCAATATAGTCTTCATGCCATTTGATAATAGTTTGGCATATAAAACTCATTATTTTATTTGTAGGTTCTTAATTGGAAGTGTTTTATATTTTAATTTGCAGCAACCTTTTCCCCATGAAACTCATTGATATTGTGATTTTATTTTCAACCAAAGTGCAAATGCATATAATCTATGAAATATTTTAGTATTTGACTAAGTTAAATAATTTTAGCTCTTCATTTAGTCTATTTCTTTCATCTCTTGATAGCATTAAATAGTAATTTAACTGCGCTGAATATTTAAACTAATTTACAAACTGCAAAGGAAATAATTAAGCATAACTATTTAGTAGGGTAAGTACCGAATTATCGGTCAGTTCCACATCTTCGGACATATAAGAAAAAACTATATAATAATAATTATTTCAGTAGGATTGGTTGAGTAAAAACAACCAACCTGGTTTGATTGTTTTTTTTTATCATTATTATTAATTATTATTATATCGTTTTTTCTTATGTGTCCGAAGATGTGGAACTGACCGATAATTCAGAACTTACCTTTTATAAATTCTATCGAGCAGTCGTTCAACTCTTCGATTTCCTAGCATCGTTTCTTGTTGCCTAAATATAACGTCTATGGTCAGCTGATGACTTGAAATAGATAAAATGATGAACCTCTGTGATTATTTATGGTAAAACCAAATAAACTAGACTTAAGTTTGTATTATTTAATGCCTTAGAAAGTAAAGTAGAAGCCAAAAAATAATTGCAAGCATAGATTTAAAGTATCGCCAACAGGATGACTAACTAGATTGTAGATCATGAATATTTGGGACCTTTCGTCTTACCAAGAAGATATAATCGGCTAAAACACAAAAAAGAATAGACAGAAGTATAAATAATTAGAAATTAGTTAAATTTTATTCATTTTAAGTGTTAAAAAACCATTCATAAAATCAACCGTGTTTCCCACTTTTGGAACTGTCCTAAATTTTCGATCAAATAAGAAATTTAAAAAAATTCATTAGTTATTTTAATTGGTATCCGTGATACCTGCAGGTATCATGGATACCAATTATAATATAGCTGAAGAGATCTTCTGTTTATGACTGAACGTCTTAAACATTCAATAAAATGTCTACAACCTTGTCAGTCATCTTTTTCCTGATAAGATTGGCCTAGGCAAACTCTTCGTTATTTTTTCATTAGTTTTATTAGTAATGGAGTCATTTTCTCTAGGAGGAAAGAATTTCAGGAAGCGTTATTTATTGCCTAGAATCACTCCTATAGAAACTATTCACACCAAACCATTAGGCAAAACTCTTCGTCCAATTTTCAAGGACTGTCCATTCTTCAATAAATTTCACCGTCTGTATATTGAACTGTACTCTATATATAGCATTGGTTATTTTGAGGATATTGTTGATGTTTTACGTACCTATATTTATCTAATTAGGCATATATTTAACTAGTGATATTAGCTGAAATACACTTTTATAGTCCATTTCGCTTCAATTTCCTTCTTTTTTGTTAATCCATTTGTTCTATTATTTCATGAATTAATATTCTGAAAGTAGAAGATATTTGCCCTTAGCTATCATTTATTATGGCAGCAACGATAAAATGATACCTACATTAAATTTGAATTATAATTATCTACATATACTAATAGTTTCCTTCATGTGTTTATTTATTTATTTGGTGTCCGCTTTTACAACATGGGTATTAAACATGAAGAATGTAACTATGATACGCACGCGAATATATTGACTTGATATATAAATTCCCCTGTTTTTGTTCAATTTTTAAATGCATTTTATCTATAAAATAAATTAGGCTATGCAAAAAATTAAATTTTAATTGAATTCATTAAAAGTAACCTAATAACGGGTAATAAATTGGTATTGATGATGACCCGTTATTTTTAACGGGAAAGGACACTAGTTGTTAATATAATTCTAAACGAGGGAGATTTAAATAATTTGATTTAAATTGATTGAAATAAATAATATTGCAGTTTGTTTCATATTTACTTGTATACAAGATACGGTATTTCTTTTAAAGAATCAAAAATTTATTATTTTTTAAAATTTCACATCTGCAAAAAATGGAAATGCGACCAAGAAAATTCTTTCGTTAATTTTCTCGAAAGATTTCCTCAGAGTTAACGTATTCAGAAGACTCTTAAATGTTTCGGGGAACACAATCTCTAAAAAATAGAAATGTAAATCAAGATAAATTGCGGAAAAACTTAGATGTTGTTTGGACTTCCAATGATTGTCAATTGGTGCGAACTTTGAAAGATATTCTCTACGGCCTGAACGGGATGAGTAAATATATGAGATAGAAGTAGATTAATATCTAGAGTGTAGTTCTAGATATAGTGAGAGTCCTAGAGGTAATGGATGATCAGTTTATTTCACAGCAAATACTCACTAGTATGAAGATGATGCAAAACTCTACCAACCCAAGATTGTTTGCTTCTAAAATGGAGAAACTGTTAATAGTTTTAGATTTCTGGACAAACCCGCGGGTTGAATATCCACAGGTTGGAGCACTAGAAAACTTTCTTCAATATTTTTAAATTCCAATTATGGGTAGGGATGTAGTATACGAGTTTTTAAATTAGGCTTAGGTAGTAGGTTAAAATTCACATTTCTTTCAAACTTAGCAGTACGTATAGAATATCGGATAAAAAGTTTTGGTTTGCATTAAAAAATACTCCCAACATTGCACCCAGGGTGATTTGGTGCATGAGTTAAAGATGTATTCTGTGACTAAAGGTACGAGCATCAGCTCTACTATAATTGGAGTCTGTTTGAATCCCTTGGCTCTGGTATTCGGAAATTCAAACTTAGAACCACTCAATTCTTTCCTAGAGGATAAATAACAGCCTGTATGCAATAGAGTGAAAGTTTTTCTTGACCTAATTTAGTAAATCAGAGCTCTGCACAATCTCAATTTTGTTCTTGGATTCATCGAATAATAAAGCTTTGGGGTAACAATAAATGGCTCAGAAGAGTTTCCACGGATATAAGTTAAATTGTTAGACTTTAGTTCTATCATCCCTCGAGGTCATCCACATCGTTCAGAAAATTTGAGCCATCTTGCAGCACCCGAAGTTAAGAAACGAAAAGCAGCTTACGAGTCATCAGATGTGTACTCGGTAGCAATGATGGTTCTTACGTACTTCACACACTTTCCAAAATGTAAAGAGAGTGAGTCATTGAAGAGAGAATTGACTCGTTGCACCGAAACCAATGCTAAAAAGAGGCCCCATTTGCAGGAGCTGGAGCAGTCACTCAGGAGGATTTTAGAGTTCATTTATTTTTCTCGAATTTGAACTCATATCGTAAAAATAAGGAGTTGAAATTACTGAATATTAGTCACAATATAATATGTTTATTCTTCATTATTATAACTTGAACAAATTATTTGACTGATGCAATTTTCTTGAATATGAATTTAAATGCTTAAAATTACTATGATGATCGATCGCTTCATTATTATCCACTCGAAAGATGATCAACTATTTAGGGTTAATGATATTCCACTGCTTTCTTTTATTATTTTATTTATATAGTTTATATTGTGCTAATAAGAATAATCTCTATTTTAGATGTTTGTCTTTAATAGTGCTAACTTATACATAGTTTACAGTTCATTGTTTTTTGAAGTATCTCTTTGCTTCCTTACCACTTGGAATGTTTATCAGAGTCTGCAGAGAGAATAAAACAATGAATATTAAAATACACAATATACTCCATTACTCATATATTAAATTGGTGCAAAATACAATGTAGACCTTATTGTCGTTATTAAAATGAATCAAAATATGAATTATGAAAGTTTTTGGTTGGCATACACACAAATTATTTATTATCGATCATTCAAAGTAAGAATATATTACGTACTAACGTATTATCAAAGACTGTTGTTGCAGTTTCTTTGGAATATTATTAATAATTATAATTACGAAACTCGAAAAAGTAGTGATATGCTATGACAATTTCAGAAAAATAACCTAGATTGATAACTTAGTTAATATGAGTTTGACTTGAGAGTTTAAATACTCAATCTCGACTATCAGAATTGCACAAAAAACTACTATTTTTTAGACTCTCCCGCGAGAAAAACTTAGCCATCTGATGACAGAGGCTGAAAATAGCGCACGTGCCGAAATGGCCCGCTGGTAGAGCAATAATTTTACAGACTCAAAATCGGAAAACGCTTTTGCTGTTTTCTCTAATTATTGGGGAGGGTATGAAATTACAGACTGTAAGAAGCAATTGTTCTATTTAATTCGCGTTTAATTTCTGTCAAAAATATCTATTTTTGGTCGGTCTTTCGCTCGGGAGTGTCTTAAAAACAGTAAACTCCCTGCATAATCACCACATAGTAATATCACTCCCCATCACCACATAGTAACATCACTCACCATCACCACATAGTAATATCACTCACCATCACCACATAGTAATATCACTCACCATCACCACATAGTAACATCACTCACCATCACCACATAGTTACATCACTCAACATCACCACATAGTAACATCACTCACCATCACCACATAGTAATATCACTCCCCATCACCACATAGTAACATCACTCACCATCACCACATAGTAACATCACTTACCATCACCACATAGTAACATCACTCACCATCACCACATAGTAACATCACTCACCATCACCACATAGTAACATCACTCACCATCACCACATAGTAACATCACTCACCATCACCACATAGTAACATCACTCACCATCACCACATAGTAACATCACTCACCATCACCACATAGTAACATCACTCACCATCACCACATAGTAACATCACTCACCATCACCACATAGTAACATCACTCACCATCACCATGCCAGTTTCGGTGAATTCTCTTATCACTTTGTTTTTCGGTGACGGGTCATCTGGTAAAGCGCTCTGAATCAGTTTGTTTCCTTCGATAGTAAATATACTCTGAAAAATATCAATTATCTACATTTTGTGAAGAGAGCTATGGATGAATCAGAATAATGATTATTGGGAACATCTTTGTAAATGCATCACAATCTACTAAAATATAGTATGAAAGATGAATGGGATTTAATTTTTAGGTTCGCTCTTAGATACATTAAATATAAATAACTTAGATAAACTATATTCATGTTTGATTGACAAGCAATTCAGTATATTTACAGGATGGAGCGTAGAATGGAAAGAAATTTCCATTCTACGGAAATTTCCAAATAACCATTTTCTTTTCGGAAAAGCAGTTCCTAAATAGAAAAGCCTAGGCCGTAGGCCTATCGCTACATTGTCACATCACAATTTGCTTGTGTGAAATTATTGACCCAGTTCAAAAATATCAGACAAAAGAGCAGCTATAGTTGCTTTACTCCGTGCCGGAAAGTCGAATTCTGCTATTGCAAAGAAAGCTTTCAATCTCAAGATCAACTGTTTGGAAATCATTGAAGCGTTTCAATAAAAGAGGCGATTTGTCTGATCGTTCGAGAAGTGGTAGACAACCCTCGTAACGATCTAAAATCTAAACCAATGATCAAACTCATTCGAGAGAAAACTTATGATCAAAATGCCGGGTACCAAATCATGAAACCATTTTTCATTTTAGTCGATCAATTTCTTTTCATTTTTATTGATCAAAGTGCCAAAATTAAGGCCCAATTCTATGTTGAACACATTCTGAACCAAATGTTGGAATGTACTGAGGATCACTTAGGCGAGGAAACTTTGTGGACATTCCAACAAGGTGGTGCCACGTCACCCACACACACACAGCCATGTTACTCAGAACTGGTGCAAAGATCACATTTCAAGGTTTTGGTCAAATAATGGGTTTGGATCGTTTGGTGATGGTCTCCGGATCTGAATCCTATAAACTTTTCGGTGTGGACGATCCTTGAAGCCAGATACAGAAATAATCATCCCAGTGTGGACGACTTTAAAAGCTCTGTACAATGAGCGTAGAAATTAATTCCACAAGAACAGCAGTGATAGTACATAATTATTAATTACACCTTTCGTTACATTATATTCTACATTTTGATTTGTTTCAATATTTACGCCCCACATTGTATAATGTATAATGTCGTAGTTATAAATGTTAATTAAATACATCACTGACAAATGAGCATGATCTGCTAGCTTAAATACCGATAAATTTCTACGTTCACAGTCGAGTTCGTGAATTTCGGTCATGAAGACCTATTACAGTATGCCAATTTTCGTTCTCTAGTTAATACTAAAGATTACTGCACTGTAAAACGTGCGTCTTTCTATGAATTATGGTAAATTATATTACCTTTTTACCATCGCCTCCAGTCAACGGATCCTGAATCATAACAGGTTGGTCAAGAATGAAGTGGATGTCCATTTGTTTGAATGAAGTCTTCATCGAGATTGTGTATTCGCCATCTTGTTCTCCCTTGACAACAGTCGCAGTGGGCCTGCTTTTGGAGATCATTTTTCGAAGTAAATAGTTCACACCTTTGGAGAGATTAGGGACACTTCGTAAAAGAATTGAACATTTTTATATAATAAAAATTACAATAATTGAGGAATAAATAAATGTAATAGGAGGTATAATAGTAATGTTATTATAACTTTTCAATTACCATTTTGCTGTAGGAATTCTTCAAAGTTTTCATCTTTCTCATGTAGGTAGACTCCAGGTACAATTGCCATATTGAGGAGATGAATGTTTTTTGATATCGAATAATGATTGAGAAAAAAGTACTAATTTCGTTAGATATTCAATAGTATTAATAGTTATTGGAATTTCAAGACTAGAATAAAAAACGTTGTCCAGAATAAAAGAGAGATATGAAATATTCATAAAGTGATGAAGTCCTGTATAGTGAACCATTCTGAATAATCCAGTCCTGAGTATTGATGCAATTCATTAAGCTATAATGAATATATTTTCTTTAGTCTGCCATAAAATGGCCATCCGTTTTCCACACATTTATTGACTCTCATTTATATAGTGATATAGTTTTTAAGTTAATTATAGAGGAGTTCTACAGTAGTTGAAAGTTTAGGGGTGTGACCATTCGAATTCAAATTCTGGGATACTCAAATCCGCCATCGGACAAGACATCTAAATACTAAATAAAATTCAAATTTAATTCTTAACTAATTGGTGCCAAATGTTACCAACTTCATTGATGCCCAGAATAAACTTCAATAAGACAGCGAGACATAGTCTGAAGAAGTCAAAGTTTCAACAACTTTTTCAACACATTTTGAAGGATGCCAAGAGATTTGCACATATTTAGGTGGTAAATTTGTTATTGAAATATCCAAAGCATAAAAGTTATTTTCAATCTTTTGGCGATATATTTTGCCTGACACAGAATTAAAAAAAATTATGTTTGAAGCCCTATAAGCACATAGTTACCTAGGAGAATTTCTGTGAATGTTATAAAAATTTGCTTCAGGATATTATCCAGACAAATATTGTATCTAGTAAATAATAATGTAGCTATGTTTTTGCACAGTCACTGTAATTGCCTCAGGAGAAGAACTTCTAAAATTATTATTAAAGTAATGATGTAATTGTCAAATAACTATAAATTGAATATAAAATAGGATAATAGGAGAAATTGTACCTCTTATTAGTCAACAAATTGGTTTACAAACTAAGTTTGATTGACTATAAATAAGATTGCAAGAACGATAAAGTATTATATACTTATGAAAGATTTAAAACTTCCATTTAAATCCAACTGCAAAACACATAACATTTAATAGTTACCTAATAGGAAAATATTGTGCTATTTATTTCAAAGAATAAATTTGATTTATATTTAAATGAATTTTTAACTCACTAAATTTTAATCTAAAGTTATCAACAGATCTAAAAATTTATATTTGATCATTATTACGAATGGTATTTGACATTGATTGTTCAAATTTAACAACAACATGAAAAATAGAAAAAATTCTTCTGCATTTACTGTACTATAACACGATTAATATCTATACAATATACATATACATCATTACATATTATCTATGTAATGATTATTAGATAAGAGTCGACTAGATAACGATAGTTGACGAGAAAATTACTCTAAATGAAACTAAACAATTTATCTAGGATCACACTATATACAAACTGTCATTGCGATGCTTATTACAAATTTAGTAAATACAAAATAGTAAATAATATCCCATGAGCCAATCTAGGTAGGAGAGTGTAACTAGTTAGGTCTTACACGTCACCAGTACACAGCTATACTGAGAACAATAGACAGGCAGTGATGCAGCAAAAATGACTAAGAAATACCAGGTATATTAACCTAGTACCTGCTATTGCACTGGACAATAATTACTTAGTTGGTTCAGTGCACACTGCACAATGCACATTCTTTGTAGATGAATGTATAGGTTGCTACAACACAAAATAAATAAACTATTTGTGATCAGGTGAATGAAGTAAAAAGAATGGTACGAAATGCACGTTAGAGGTGCTATCGTATTTTTTTCTATTGACCACATTTCATTTTAAGAAAAATATGATGGATTTGACACAATTTGAAAATAATAATTTTTGAAAAATCTAAAATAATTGCAAAAAAAAGTTAAGTTTGTTAATTTTCAGCAAACAAGGCCTTTTACTCGATTTAAGTGACTAATTATGATCACTAGAACTTAAATGGGTTAAGATAGAATAAATTACTAGAGAAAAGTAAACTACCATGATATATGATATGAATTAACAACTAAATACATGAATCAAATATCAGAAGTTACGTATTCAGAAAATTACCTTGTACAATAATTTGAAGGCAATTGTAACGGGTATTGGTTAGCACTTACCAATATGGTATCGGGGCATATCTGCTAATTACTTGCCATTACAATTGAAAGATGCGGCAACTGACCGTACGTGCGCGCACAGGTATGTAGATTATTTCAAATTGTTTTGATATGCGACGGGCGGTAAAAATCGCTTTATCTTACTTCTAAGAATGGGCAAATCTTACTGCACAAAGATCACCCACATACCATATAGAGTTAAATAATATTTTATGGGCACCACGTTATGCGATAATTGCCACAAGGATAAAACCGCTCGTGTGCAAGCTGCCTCAATGGAGACTGAAAAATGAAATGAAATGAACCAAGTTAATATAACGGACCAGAAATGAAGCTAGTAAAGATAATGGAACAGAAATTAAGCTAGTAAAGATAATGGAACAGAAATTAAGCTAGTAAAGATAATGGAACAGAAATTAAGCTAGTAAAGATAATGGAACAGAAATTAAGCTAGTAAAGATAATGGAACAGAAATTAAGCTAGTAAAGATAACGGACCAGAAATGAAGCTAGTAAAGATAACGGACCAGAAATGAAGCTAGTAAATATAACGGACCAGAAATGAAGCTAATAAAGATAACGGACCAGAAATTAAGCTAGTAAAGATAATGGAACAGAAATTAAGCTAGTAAAGATAACGGACCAGAAATGAAGCTAGTAAAGATAACGGACCAGAAATTAAGCTAGTAAAGATAGCGAACCAGAAATATGGTAATAGAAAGAATTGATGAGTAAATATGATCGATCCATTTTAAATTTGTGAAGAACAAGTAATTAAACAATAGAAAAAATAATCTGTATAAATCCTTTAATATCGTATCTATGATTCCAAAATATTATTCTAATTCCAAATATTGTTTCAATATTATTAAGAATTTAACCAAGTACCGATAACGGACCCTGGTCTGTTATCTTTACTTGCTCCAATATTAATATTGTAATTCTAATATTTTATTTTAGGATAAAAATGTTAGAATGAGAATACCGCAAAATGCAATATGATTTACCCACTGTTATGAACTGCTGTTTATTTCTATATTTATTATAATCAGTTTTACACTTCATATTAACTAATCTAGCTAAATTAATGGGGATTTCATTTCATTTGTTATAACTTTACAGGTACATAGGCATATATTAAATACAATTATTCAACTGATAATTTTCTGAGAATCCAAATGTATCAAATTTCCTGTGTTTTTTTTTCAATAGAGATTATCTTATAAGAAATTATTCAAGAATAAGAAACTTGGTCGCTCGTGATCATCAATTTGTTAATAGGATAGACAATTTATTTGAAAAAATTATGGATTATTTCATAAAGTAGAATTTTTTTAATTTAAACTGTATAGTCACTATAGTGTATAGTGCAAGTGTTTAAAGTAAAAGTATTATTCTATATTAATACAACTTAATTCAATACAATTTGCATATCTTACAAATTGAAATATTCACAATAGAAGTTAAAATTGTTACTTAAAATTTTAAAATATCTAACTTTATTCGTAGTAGTAGATTTTCTACAGAGTACAAATGTTACACATTACCTTTTTGTATAGTTTCTTGGCAATGAATTAATACTGTATAATGCAATATACTATTGGTAACCAATATACATTATACAGTTCAAATGATCCCGCATGTCTCATTAAAAAATTTAGTGAGCTTCGCTTAATTTTTAGCAAAAAATAAAATAAACGACTTTAATTTCATGATAACCAGCAATAAATTATTATGGAAACTTCGATTTTTTTTCACCGAATGTTACTGAAGAAACTATCTATTTGAGTTCATTGGGTAGAAGTCTAGAAAATGTATTCAGAACTATTAAGTCTAGAAAATGTATTCATTGCTGTACTATTTGCTTAGTGATAGAGTATGTAAAGTGTATTACTCCGCAGTGGCATAGACTGTAAGGACACATTATAGCAACACAATAGAGGAGTCTAGGTACTTGGTACACATACATATGTGAATAGCAATCTGTCAGTTGAAGGTAGCAACTGCTACCATTTGGGTGTAGTTAAGCAGCTCTCTAGCTGTGCCAATGTCTGATGTCTTGCTATCGTCAACCTATTGTGGTGACCTCTAAGAAAATTCTATAAATGGGCCTATAAAATAGTATAAGTTTAATGCTCTCTTCTGCAACTTAAAAATATCGTATAAACTAACTCATAAATTCAATACTTTTGACTGTAACAATCTTTGTTTACTTAGATGAAGATTACAATTTTTAATAAATTTTCTATTTTTGTTTGTTGTTGTGGAGAAGAAATAATATCATTCATCTATCAAATGTGCTATTTGGAAAGATTTTCGAACATTTAGTAGGAATTTGGGAAAATTCTAATTAGTGTTATTCTTGCATCCGTGACCCTCCTGCTCTACTATCAACATATTAAAGCGGCATTTGCCATGGATCCTAAAGTCTGCATGTAATATATATTTAGTCGTCACCAGAAATTGCCACATCAAACAAACTTATCAATAGTGACTATTTAAACTAATACGTGATTTCATATCGCTACTTTTTGAGAGATTACAATTGACATTTATTCATCAATCATCATGGTTATCCAGACCGGGTCATATATCCACCAAAGTGACGAAAATTTCCAAGAGTTTCTTAAAGCTGTAGGTAAGAAAAGTGAATTCTGTCACAATGTAATAAGGCTTTGAATAACAGATTTATCGTGTTGAAATTCTTATTTGTAATAATTTACAAAATAGTCAAAGATTCACGATTTCAATAAATGAACACCGCCTAACTAAAAAATATGTTTTAAGAAACTGTTTCTTAACATTTATGATAATTTTTTATTACAGCTTGGCCGGTTCCTTCTAGATTCTAGAACATGCAGGGTTTCCCAATCTTTTTCTTACCATGTACCTCTTTATCGTTTAGATACATAACTATGTACCCCTAGAATTTATAAAATAAATAAGCCTAGTGAAATAACAAATTTGTGAATTACAATGATACATTTCGTTTACGCCTTCAAAATACCAAACCAGACCAGTGCAACTCGTTAACTTAACTCTTCTCCAAATATTTAACCATAACTGATCACAAATTGCTTAGAAAGCACAAATTATGACATTTTATATCAATATTTTACGAAATATATAAATATACATTGAATTGAGTGTCACTTTCGAAAAATTAGGATTCTAACCTTATTTTTTTGTTTTCTTTTATTGAAACCTCAAATGTACGCCCAAGGGTACATGTATTCAAGGTTGGGAAACCCTGATACAGAATCTTGAGTCAATATACATAGACTCCTTCCTTCGCTGGTTTCTCTTCTTTGTGGGTTATTCTTGTTGATCGTGAACAATAATATCTTCTTTACTCGCATTACGGTCGAGTTTATCGCTCTGTTCCCCCAAACCGTATGGTGAATTCGAGGATACCTCAGTAAAACCCGATACCAGTTGAGACCCTCCTTTTCCAATTTCATTCTTCTGAAGGTCCCACTTATGGTCTGTACTAATGAGACATCAATGTCGAGGAACAAAAGGGTTCATCTCGCTTGACTTTTTCGCTGTGGTTATCACCTGGTACATCTCTTACTAAGTGCAGGCTTTGCCTGAATACTAACAAATTTACTTGACAGTGGTTTAAAGCTTGCCCGAAGTAATGTTTGACTGTCCTAGCCTTAACCAGTCTGGAAATAGATATATTCTCATCTTTTCGAGATCTGTGGACTAGTTCCGCTTGCTCTTTTTCTTAATTAGGCCCGTGTGAAATGATCCGGAGGCGTCTACAATTTGTTTTAATCCATTTATTTTTTCTTAATATGTTTTATTTTATTTATCTTAACTCTTATTGATTGGTACCTTGCGTGAATCTCCCAACAGGCAGGCACCTAACAGCTGTTGAGACCCAATCTAGGCCTCGATGGAGGCTAACCAACATCAACAACAATTAACAAATCCATTCATGTATAATTGTAATACATACATAAATTATGAATATCATTTCAGGAGCGAACTTCATTATGCGCAAACTCGTTTCTCTGTCCAAGCCAACTGTGGAAATAATAGACGAAGGAAATAACACCTTTGAGTTCATCACAAAGACTGGTTTCAAAAACGTGAGCTTCAAGTTCACTCTTGGGGGCGATCCTGTGGAGTTAGACTACTTGAGTGACGGCACAAATATTATGGTAAGAGTTCTGCGTTTGAAAAAAAACACAGCTTCATACAATTACTAATAGCAACACTAATTAATTGGACTTACACTCTAATTATATTTGATCAATAATAATAATTATCGCAGTTGCTTTTATAGAACAATGTATTTAAATCACTGATAGAGTTTATTATATTCAGTCACATAATTAAGATCATTGAATGCTCTTAAGAATTTCCTTATCTTCTAGTACAAATTCACCATAGAGGACAACAAGTTGGTACAGGCCCCTATAGAAGGATCTTCCTTTGCCATCCTCAAGATATTCAGAGAGTTCAAAGAGGATGAACTGATACTGGTTAGTACCTATTGTGGAATAAAAACAATTTTCTTATCTATTAATAATTACCTTAAAACAGCTAAAATTTTATTGAGTCCCCACCCATATCCCATTTTATGTGAATAGCTCAAATAATAATGTAGTTGGCTTATGGGATTTTTGACTTCAAATTTACGCTTTTTCTAAATTGATCCTAGTTTGATAATTCGTATTAAATGAAAGTATTTGAATATGAAATTCATCGGTTAATAATTAAATTTGCATATTAACTTTTGTAGTACCATCCAGAAATGTAAATTTAAAAGTTCCGCCACAAGTTAATGTTAACCATATCTAATCCCGAGTGAGATAGGAATAATATTAAACTATTACTTATACAACAGTAAGCTTCACATATTTGTTCATTACTTCATATTCTATATTATTCCCCCAATGTTGTTTTCTCTCTTGCAGACTCTCATCCATATTCCTAGTGGGACTGAAGCCAGAAGATTTTATAAAAAGCAATAACTGTGGGAAGTGATGAAATCTGACTAGTGTAGAAACCCGCCAGTTATGATATTTTAGAATCACAACGTACTTCATTTATGTAATGGTAATAAAAAGTATTTTATGCTAAGGATACTGTAAATCTATACGTGGATCACATATTTTCGTAATTTCTTCTATTTGTATTTTTTCTCATGTTTCTCGCAATGTTAATTATTTAGAGAAAACTTAAAATAATTAAAAGGAGAAAGATGATACAAAGTGGCTATCAGAGTACATGGATGGTTCACTAATTTTACCATACAGTATGCATACCTGAACTTCATAACTCGAAAAAGACAGTTGCCAAAATCTCGAAAAACCATTTTCAAGATGAAATAAGATTTCTTATGAGCTGCTAAATAATTATTTTTAAAGTACCCTTCAGTTGAGTTTGAGGCAGAACAATGAAACTCCATATGTTGTTCTAGCAGATCTTCGAATCCTTTGGAAACTCTCTGTACTTATTTATAGAGATACAAGATCCAAGAATCAACTGGCAGGTGGTTATACGCCTTTCGACCATTAGAAAATGTTATGCTATATTTCATTTGAACCAGAATTATTTTGTAGAATTCATATTTTCTTAACAATTAAATCTTCCGTGTTTAAAATTACAGATGATTAATTCATGCATATCACCTCCATATTTTAGAAAAAAATATTTTCTTACATTCACCGAATGTGATTTACTGATATTAAAAAGGATATTGAATGTAAAACTATCTGATGAAGACTCTACCACGTAGCAACAGATAGTGAACTAAATATTAGTTAGGTATATTCAGGATACAGTAACATATAGGGTATGGTAATCAGCTGATCGAATCTAGTTTGACGTGACCAACGGGTGACTGGAAATGGCGACTCTGACCACACATTGAAACATAGGAAAATCTACTTAAACTTAGTCACTTCCAAATTTAATTTTTTCTTATCAATTACTAACTAGTCATTGGTTAAATTGTATAATCATTATTTTTTCCTTTTTTGTTATCCATAGAAACTACAATTTAGCATTTAACTAGCTCTAGTTTAGAATCCTAGGTTATAGCATATTTTCAAGCCCCTATCTTTTTATAGATAAGTTAAAGAAATGAACACTAAAAACACACCTGAATTAGGTATATCTATATATTCAACTTTGAGGTTCAATCGCCATTTTCGCTTTTTTTTTACATGAAACCCTTATAAAATAACTTTAATCTTCTCGATATTAACATGCAAATACGAGGAATTATGAGCCGCTCGGTCACAAACAAGGAATGTGTTGTTGTGGTGACGTCTACTAGGTACTATACCCGTTTATGTTCCTGTACCCTGGGTATATTAAATAGTTAGGTATACTGCTACAAGTGAATATCTATTACCAATCTTATTGAAAATATTAATATTAAGTAAATATAGAATGAATAGCATCGTAGTTTGATGTTCTTTATATGATGCTCAATTCTTACATTTTTTCCTTTGTTTTTTCTCTGCACTAAGATTGATACTACTCATGTAATTAATACTCATCACACTGCTTCCTTTTTATTTTAGTTATATTAGCATGAAGTAATTATTACTTATAAAATAACCAAAAAAATGTATCTGATATGTCTATTATAACATGCACTATTAGACTATTTTTTCTATAAAATATTTAGTTCTATTGAAATTGCTTCTTTGCTTATTCTTTGTTTGTTCAACATCCTTCACTGGGAGTTAGAGGGAAGATATGTAACTTCCATTCCAAACCTAAGATGTTATTCATAGAACCTCAGTTTTTCACTCTGATGTCACAAGTAATTTTCAACATTCACTGAGCAGTGAACTACAGAGCTGACTATATTACTTTCTTTTATATTTTTCAATATAAGTTACCTTTTGTAAATCCTATTTTTTCCAAACAATCGTAATCACGGGAGTTGCAG